>OX328128.1:70769667-71369667 GCA_946811695.1 Gonocerus acuteangulatus
GAGTTTTTGTTTTTTCTTCACGAAACGTGGTATATAGCGTTCAATTAGCAAACGATTGAACGAGTTCGTGAACCACCAAAATCGGTCCACCAGAAGGGGGGGTTTACACCGGACCTAAAACACTAATTTGACCATGCCAGCCGTAGTTTTTGTTATATTTCAACGAAACTCGGCATTCGTTGTGGTGATCTAAAGAGATACATACGTTGCAAAAATTGCAAAAATCGGTTTATTAGGAGGGGGGGTTTAATCCGGACCCACATTACCAATTTGCCACTACCAGCCGTAATTTTTGTTACATTTCAACGAAACTCGGTATTCGTGGTGGTAATCAATAGAGATAAATGGGTTGTAAAAATATACTAAATCGGGTTATTTGGAGGGGGGGGGGGGGTTTACTCCGGACCTAAAGTACCATACCAGACGTAATTTCTGCTGTATTGTAACGAAACCCGGTATACGTCGTGGGTAACTCCTGAGAAAGAAGTGTAAAAATGAAGTAAATCGGTCTGTTGGAAAGGAGGGTTTACTCTAAACTCTGTTTCATTATAATTAACCGGCCAGACGTAGGTTCCCAAAGGGGCCGCGAGGAGCGCTATCTCCCACTAGGGGGACTGTATCCTGTTCCTGCGTCAGATCAAAAGACGGAAAATGAAGTTTTTGTGTATCTATTAAGTAGTACATTATCATGTATTTATTATTTAATTATTTACAAAATTAATAATTGAACAGTTCTCATAAGAAATGTAAATGAGCAGAACTATTCACGTTTTTACTTTATTTATATAGGTTATTTACAGCAAATTATTCAGTAATGTAGTCTACACTACAAAAATTCTGAGAAAAGTGCTTAGTTATGCAGCTCCTGCGTGACGGACTTTTATAACTTAGCAACGGGAAAATGAGATGGCCTCTAATAAACTAATTCGTCTTTCTTACAACACCATCTAAATATTCTATAGAAAGCGTCAAGTAAAGATCAACAATTATCTTAACATGCATTTCTTATTATACATTGCCAACTAATTTACTAAGCCACAGATTTTACAATTCATCACCATTTTACGTTTTACAGCTTCAACACAAGGTCCTCAAAAAAATATAATATGGGATGGGTTCTAGTTCAAGTCCGAGTCTTAGCCTACGCATACTGTGTGTACTATTACGCACACTGGATCAGTATTAGAGCCGACTTTTACTCTCTTATAGCATTGAACCAGTAAAAGATAAACTTTAGGAAATTTACACCGGTATTATACTTATAGATGTGAGTAAAACTGTAAATTCTCAGAATTCTGTATTCAAGCGTTTCTGAGATATATGCGATGGAAAATCGCTCACTTACTTATCAAAATTATCAGGCACTTCCCGAAAAGCTAGAGATTTGATATTTTGCAGGATGATATACATGTGGGTGTTATTAAAGGAAAAAAATCAAAAAAATCCTGAAAAGTTGTGTTTCACTCCGGGGGGGGGGACAGTTTCGTACTTGTTTTTTTTTTTTTTTTTTGTTTGTTTTTTCGGAACCCATCATTCCCTCCAAAAACCACTATGTATCAAAACAGGAATTCGTATGTATCAAATGAATCGTCTCGGTAAAGAAAACCTGAAACTAAAGGGAAAATACAGAAAAGTTGACACTTTAATCGTACTGAGTTAAAAAAAATAGAAGAAAGTAGTATATTTTTTTAATGTCATATATTAATAATTTGAGATGTTTACTGCTTGAATGCACGTGAAAAATTTAAATGCAAAAAAATAATAAATAATGCTGAGTAATATTTAGAGTGGCCTACATAAAATATAACTACGGGGTAAGATTGCATCATTTAGACGCTCGATAATTGTGGTTAACTTCGTAATTTAGAAGGAAGTGTAGATTTTTAGAGGCGAATAATGCTATTAAAAAGAAATTTGTTTAATCAGTACCAATTTTTAAACAATAGGGTAAGACAGCGCTACTTCAGCGCTATGGTTTATGAGATCTTTCACCATTATTCTTAGTTCATAAACCATAGCGCTGAAGTAGGACTAATCCCAAATTACACTAAGACCGTGTTAATGACCAATAGCTTGAAGAAGGAGATAAGCCACAACGGAATCACTCTACAGTATGTAGGTCAATTTGTTTACTTGGGACAACTCATATCCTTTAATAATCGTGCAGCTAAAGAAGTGCAAAGGAGAATTACTAGAGGTTCGCAGAAGTATTGGTCACTAAAGGAAGTAATGAAGGGTAACTTTAGCCTGAATAACAAGAAGATGGTGTTCGAAAGCTGTGTTCTCCCTTCTGTGAGTTACGGCTGCCAAACCTGGGCACTGACCAAGGAGCAAGAATCCAAGCTAGTAGTGTGGCAAAACTCCGTCCTTAGAAGCATGATGAACTACAGGAGACGGGATAAAGTCAGGGGTTCATTTATGCGGCGAGAATCTGGAGTGACAGATATAGGCCTGCATATAAAGAAAACTAAGTGGAAATGGGCTGGTCATCTTTCCAGATTGTAGGATAGCAGGTGGACCCTGAAGGCTACGGAATGGATTCCGCTTAACTTAAGGAGGAGACGAGGAAGACCATGTAGGCGTTGGAGTGATGTCTTCAAGTCCGTTGCTGGTCCGAATTGGATGAACGTTGCCAGGAACAAAGACAAATGGAAAGCATTGTTGGATGAAACAGGGAACTCCACTTCCTAGTTGGGTTGGTCTCCAGGGAAGTTAGACCATTACCCCCATCAAGGGGAGGCCTGCATGAGAAACATGTATTTGTAAATATTGTAAATAGTAATTTAAAAGGAAAATAATTTAAATTTTTATTATTTTTTTTTAAATTTTTATTACTTTTTATTTTGGTTATTTTTTTGGAAATAGTTTTCTTTGTTTGTATTGTTCCTCTTATGCAATAAAGACTTTATTTATTTATTTATTTATTTTATCTAGGGTAAGACAACCAAAGATATATTATTACAAACTAGGTTTAAATAAACTTTGGAATGTCTTGAAAGATGAGAAAGGAGTGTTTTAATTATTAAAATTAAATAAACTGCCCATCAAATCCGCCCAATGACATGAGAGAGTAATTTAACCAGTCCCAGGTGCTGTCTGCTTGAGAGCTTAGGTTGTTAATGCGAGAGTTGTTGGACGTCGGCCTTGAAATATCTAAGTTAATTAGATGTGTCGTTTGAACATATAGCTCTGGAAGATTTTTTCTGACCACCTAAAATTCTATATCCGATTCCTTTTTCTCCGTCAGTGTTATATTGGATGGTACTGAACTTGGTAGGTATGTTTTTAATCGCAGGTTCTTCAGTTCTACCATTGGTACAGAATTTAAGCGTGTTCTCGGAGTTGCTTTAAGTAAACCAGATGTTTTGCAGGTTTACTTCCTTACCACCTGCTGAGAGGAGGGGCTAATGTCATCAATGAGTTGATTACACTTTTCCAGAGATCACAAAATTTTATATTTCTTATTTTAATGAATTCTTCAACCTAGGTACTAAAGCTCTTTTTACAGTTCCTCGTTTTTCTGGATATAGTATGAGGTTTCTCGGGCACGAATCCTCATGATCTTGTCTTGGATTTTTTGCGTGAAATTCATAAGCAGTCTAAAGAGCATTATCTTCTTTATTAGAGTCATAATTTGCCCATTCATAAGCTACACGTTGCAGGCATGACGGTAGTAACTCTTTAGTGTTTATTGAATAAACAATTATATATGAAAAGAACTATATATGACGAATAAACTTTATTCGTCATATATAGTTCTTTTGGACATGGTATCAAAATCTGCGGAAGTAACATTTTGTAACCGGTGTCATTCAATATTTGCATAAGCCTACTGCAGTCAACTTTTATTTTATTCTTGTTGACTAGAATTTGTATTGACACACTTTAGTAAGCCATCTGTTCATTTTCCATTCAATCTTGTAAATATATCTTACAAGAACAGATTTTTGATTCTTGTCACTCGTTTTTATTACCTATTCTGCAGTTTCAGAAAGTGTATCTGCTTCCTCATTACAGAAGTTCCGAATGCCCTTCAATCGGCTGATGTCAACATGTAAGCGCCTCGGAATATGTTCATATGATAGCTTCATTATTTACTAATTTGGTCATTCGATTATGTATTTAATTTTATTTATTTATTTTTTTTTTTTGCAGAACACTTGTTTACCACAAATCACTCCATAGAGTATAATAAAATTAAAGCCCTAGTAAAGGCATACAACGCACGGGAATGAATTATTCGAGAAGCGATTGAAATTTTTAAATACCCCCCGAACTTCAATAGAGCAGATGGCTACAGACTTAGCAAATTATGGACTCCAGTCATCCCAAGAAACACAGAAGATTTGATTGGCTACATGGAATTCAACAGAGTGGAATGAATTGACCTATCAGGGACCTGCAAAACCGACTACTATCTACTTACAGTTCCTTCTACTAGGTCAGTGTAGAATAAGGCATAGATTTAAGCCAGGCTCCAGGTTCCAATCCGGTGGGCCTGGAGTTCCTTTAATTAAGTTTTGTAAATAAATTGGGAAGTGAGGAACAAATATTGAGTTATTGGCTTTATGGAAAGAAAGAAAATTTAGTGAAATTCTGGAGCATAACAAATTAATTTCGTTTAGTGCCTTCTGCTCAAATTCAGGAACATAAATATGCTTTAGGTCCACCCGTGAAACCTATGTCTAGCGGAACTTCGAATGTTGCCAATTGGACACAGTCATATCCAAAAGACTTTTTTTCTTCAATTTTGATTTGACATCAATATGAAAAATTGAATTTATTTCGTCAGTTGTGTTTTTTATAAAGCCTCCGAGGTCTAAAATAACTTTTTTTAACAATTTTTAGGAAAAGAAATAAATAAAGAACAATATTTTCATCAAATAAACTTGATTAAGTTTTAAATCGCCTCATAAATTATTTATATTTGCCTTGTTTCACTCTCCCATTGGTCTTTATGTTGACGAATAGTCCAATTTTCACCGGAACCTGTCTCGCCTTTTTCAGACAAAATTAAAATGGTTTCTTTATTTTACTTGATGAACCCGAAAAAAAAAATCGAGAAAATACGATACATTGCTAAGAACGTGAAACCAAAAGAAAACAGTCAGTTAGAAAATAGTTTTTATTTAATTATTTATGAGGACGGCGACATCACGCGATTGGGTCATCCGGCTCAGTGTTGGACATTATTCGAATAAAGTATTATTAGAATGATTATTCAAATAATTTTTTAGTAAATGATGAATAATTCACTGAATTATCTTATTCACACGGTACATCATGAATTATTCACAGAATTATTCGTTATTCATTATTCGTTATTCATCATTCATTATTCATCATTCGTTATTATTTATTTCTAGTTGGTCTACTGATTAATCCTACTCAAACACACACATATATATACATATTTCCAGCTGCCAACATCATAATAAATTTATCATTATTCACTAAAATATGTCTATTCTGATTGATCATTCGAATAATTTGTGAATAAAACATAAACTTCATCCACAGAATAACGAATAATGAATAAAAATAAGTATTCTTCATTCATGAATAAAATAATACATTTATTCATTAATCTTTATTCATCATTCTGAATAATTTTTGCCCAACACTGATCCAGCTCAGTTTTTTTAGCCCTTGATCAAAATAATAAACCCATAATCAGGAAAGTCGGTTTATACTATTGTTTAAAAATTGTAGTTTTTCTTTAGTCTACACTCTAAAACAAATTAAATGGTGAAAAAATCATCTCAATATCATTTACCAATCTTGAGAAATAAAATAAAGCATTTTAAACATATTTTATTTTATTTCTCACATCCTAAGGCCGATCGAACGGAACGCTCGGACACGTGTCGACAACGTTTCGATGTAGAATCACCAGGAAAAAATGGGCAAGATCGGTGATCCCAACACCGCCTTTTTAAATATGCACTTTGCTCCGTCTACGATTCACTGTCAGCATTCCTAGGGGCCACAGTATCTTAAACATTATTCCTAGAGGCCACAGTATCTTAAACATTATTCCTAGGGGCCACTGCATCTTAAACATTATTCCTAGGGGCCACAGTATCTTAAACATTATTCCTAGGGGCCACAGTATCTTAAACATTATTCCTAGGGGCCACTGTATCTTAAACATTATTCCTAGGGGCCACAGTATCTTAAACATTATTCCTAGGGGCCTCTGTATCTTGAACATTATTCCTAGGGGCCACAGTATCTTAAACATTATTCCTAGGGGCCACAGTATCTTAAACATTATTCCTAGGGGCCACAGTATCTTAAACATTATTCCTAGGGGCCACAGTATCTTAAACATTATTCCTAGGGGCCACAGTATCTTGAACATTATTCCCCTCCACCTTCTAAACCTTAGCTACTGGAAAGCACTATTACAAATATATTTCACAGCCTTGTGTTACTCAAAAAAAAAAAAAAAAAAAAAAAAAAAAAAAAAAAAAAAAAAAAAAAAAAAAAAAAAAAGTTCAATTCAATTCAGGAACATAAATATGCTTTACGTCCACCCGACAAACCTATGCAATGTGCTTTATACCGTACAGTCTTCTTTTTCGAACAGGGCCACCGCGCTTGAGCGGTAAATTCAGCGGTAAATTTTACACTTTTTTGTAATGTTTTCATCGCTTAAGCATATTTATGATAAAAAAAAAAAAACTGAAGAAATCGGATACAAAAGAACGAAACCGATATTTTCAAATTTTGAGCACCGAATTCTACTGATTAGATCGCTCAAACAAAAAATAACTAAGAACCGTTTTTGTAGGAAATGTAATAAGCATATTACGAAAAGATCAATTACATTTATTACGATTTCCCAACTGGCTTCAAGATATATATGAATATAATCAAAATCCCCCTAAAAATCTAGTTTTTTTTCCACTTATCTCAAAAATAGTTATACCTACTGCAATTAAATTGGGTTACCCTAAGTCAATTGCGTAAAAAACATGTACGTGAAAGCCTATTATCTGAAATTACTACGATTTTCATCAAGCCAATAGCGCCCACAAAACGATGGCTTCGCCCCATGGAAAATTACTTCAGAACCTTTTTTATATGAGATTATTGGTAGACAGAAATTGTTTCATACGTATTGCTTCCTTAGAGATTCTACAAAACCAATATCTGCAAGCTTGAAAATTAAGCGTTTTTTTCGCAGGAATTTTGCTCCAAAAACCATTTTCCGATGGAAGGTTTCTGCAGGTAAACGAAGCGTCAGATACACGTAAAATGTGTAAGAAGACTGACCAATGTTTTAGGCTTTTTGAGTGATATTAACAAACTTTCTTAGCGCCCTTCAGAAGAAAGTTCTATAAAGTGAATAATGAAATCACATAAAGTAAGTCATAATAGTATTAAAATTAATATCATAACTTTATTACCTTGACAATTCTAAAGGAAATCTTATGAATGACTTCAAAGATTTTTTACAACAAACGGAATCTTTTAATTCGATATTATATGAATTGAATGAGTGCCTTTCTTTCTTTCAAACGTATAATAAAAAGAGGAATTTAATACTTTTATTACGAAAGGTTTAAGAATTGTATAAATAAGAAACAGATAGATATTTGTTGCAAAGAGCTTCATTTTATTGATTTATTTAATATTAACGCACGTTTGAAAACTTAAAAAGTTTGCAGAGACTTAAAAAAGTTTCATGAAACTTAAAAAGTTAGATGTATGAATGTTAGATATAAACACTAAGGCTAAAAAAAGAAAAAATGTTCAAGCTTAAAATGTAAATGTTTTATAGCAAAAGAAAAATGGCTTCTAAGCCCAGTGTTGTCCTACAGAAATAAATTTATGTTATACGATATATTTACTTTTTATTACTTTAAGATAGACTTAAAAGGCTAAAAGGTAGACTTAAAAAATGTTCAAACTTAAAAAAGTTCAAAGTTAAAAAAGTTTGATACACACGTTTGCAAACGTAATGTAATATAAATTGTAATTTGTAATTAAACAAACAAAGGCTAAAACTGAAATGATTTAAAACATAGTTTTAACGAAATGTTTCAAAAAAGATTTGTTAAAAACTTAAACCGTTTAAATGTATTTGCAAGCTTAATTCTGTCGCAAAACTGAATAACATCTAGGAGCCCAGTGTTGCCTTACTTGATATATACTTCTTAAACAGAAATATGATTTTTCTCCAAATTCTGAGAATATAAGGCTATTTTGAGAATAGGTAAAACTTTAAAAGAAGTTAAAATAAAACTTTAAAAATAAGTATAACTTAAAAAAAGTAAAACAAAAACAAAAAGAAAGTAAAACTTAAAAAAAAAATGAGTTTTGTTGGCTTGCTAAGTTCCATCAATATTGCCGTTCTTCTTTGAAAAAGTTGCAACACTGGAAGAAAATGGCTATTTCGGAGAATTTACTCCTTCATAAATGACATTTTCGAAGGCGTAACTCCCGAACTGTGAATCCTAGAAGATTTTGAGCTAGACTACGAGATTTCCCGGATCAAGACGTATCTATGTGCGAAGTTTGGTCAATATCAGTCAAACGGTGTGGATTTGTATAAGGAACAAACAAACAGAAAAACAGACAGAACACGTGATTTTTATATATATAGATGTAGTGTCAATGTAGACTTGAAGATACATCCGACATATATGAGCCTCAAATGAGTCAAACAGAAACGAAAAAAATAAACACATCTGCAATGCTGAATCAAAGCAGTAAACAAGTTGGAGAACCTGAGAAAAAACTAAAATAAATATCTGAAAATATAATTCCTCGCCAGAAAAAAAAGATTATTTCTAAATTATCTTGGAGATATATTCGGATTGAAATTGGCTTAGGGAAGAACGGGGACGGTATCGATTTCAATATCTCGCTGTTTCAAATCAACCCCCCGCCCCCCTTCCAGACGTTCAGGGGGGGGGGTGGATATTTATATTTCAGGAGGCCACCGTACTGTAAACAACAGTCCAAACTCTTCAGCATTTTTTATATGAAATAAACATTTATAAATATCATTTTTTATCCCTACTCATTTTACTTCATTTTTTTTTTTATTTATTTAAATATTAACGTCCATTTATAATTGATACAGAATATTAGGATAGGTCATCTATAATTTGGCACCTTTTTCTAGCCAGAAAAAGGATTATGTTTTTTTTTTTTTTTTTTTTTTTTTTAAGAATCGAAATCGAACGCACCACCTTAGAAAAGGAATGCCCTCGCCTTAGCTCTTAAGGCCACCGACTCGGGATATGTTACTTTAATGGAACAAAATCACCGCATTGAATGCTCTAAGCACAATTTTTCCAGCTTAGAACGCATTACCAAATATTTCATTAACATCTGTTTTTAAAAAAACAACAACAACATATACTTTACATTTCTATTATCTTTAATATTCAAATGTTTCACAGGTACAATATATAACTTACGTGAGCAAATTTATATTTTATGAATATATTACATTAACAGAAAAACATCTCATACAATTATTTGTTTATCTTCTGTTGATTGGAAAATAACCTATGAATGGTGAGATTAATTGTATTCAGGAAATTATTTTCCTTTAATTAGTGCCCCGCGTGGTTAATTGCCCTACCGTCAAATCTAGAGGAAAGTACAAAATTCACTTCGACATATTACATCCGCAAAATAAAGCAAGAATTGCAAAAACACGAATGTTTTAAACCCCACTTAACATTAGGTATACAGCTCATGTGTTACTTGAAGATGTTCAATTATATTATTACAATCCACAGTTTGCAATTATAATTTTTAATTTATTCGCGTAGATAGGCTCAAGAATGCTTTGGTAATTGCACTTCTTAAAACCGGAGCTGTCACTTACGTTCAATATATCTCATTTAGTATCCGGTGTTCCTGAGGAGGGAAACTATCTATTCATACTGCGACTACTGTGGATTTAGTACCTATTAGATTAGTTTCTTGTATAAGTATTGAACCAAGAGAAGTTAGGCTCCATTATCACATAAACGGCAAAATGAAAAACGGCAGCCGATTTGCATGGGAAAATGTGAACATAACACACTTTCGGTTAACCCTTAGCGGTCCTAACCCGAGCAGGGACCGGCAAGGGTAGAAGGGGCTTGCAGGACCGGCAAGGGGTACTCCCTCTCTAGTCCTTTTCCTAGAGCTTCTAGACATATTTTTAATACGGCTTACTATTCCAGACGATCAGCTGTTCATTTTAATTCCAAAAAGAAAGGAATCGTTTTGAAAAGAGATAGGCGCCGTGTGAATCACAGATCCTTGAAATGACGCCTAGTTGTTTGTGCTAGTCATCGCCACGATTTCGGCTCTTGTTTTGTCCTAATCTATCCTATTCTTCTACCATTTTATTGTAGATATTGATACAGATATTATATAGTGTATTTTGAAATTGAGTGCGATGATATTTTAAATATTTTGCCAGAATTACACTAAAAGATTTTCCCAGACTTACACGTGGTCATAACAACGTGCACTCATGGATAATTTAAAAGAAGAAGATTATAAATATTTCTAAGAGTTTATTAAAATAGACGACGAAGGGGGCTGCACAAAGCTGAATCAAAGCCTGTTGACTAACTCGCCTTATTTTAGAGCCAATTATTTGGCTGAAAAATATTTTGACTTTTATTGATATGGATATGTCTTAGCTATGGCCTGCTAAAATTATAACGCTTCGGCTA
Organism: Gonocerus acuteangulatus; assembly: GCA_946811695.1. Taxonomy (NCBI): domain Eukaryota; kingdom Metazoa; phylum Arthropoda; class Insecta; order Hemiptera; family Coreidae; genus Gonocerus; species Gonocerus acuteangulatus. The sequence continues at coordinate 70,780,365 of OX328128.1, forward strand.
CGTCCGGATGATGTTACACGAGGGTTCCGTTGCTATGGCGACTAACCCACGTGGTTACAGTACTATCGAAACCGTCATATTTTCATAGGTTATGACGTGACATCATTGGAGATTAAATCAGTGGAGTTAGTTACAGCGTAATATTAAGCATTACTAATGGGCCCTCTTCCAGATGAATAAGAAATTGTGTGGATAACTCATAATGCCCCCTTTAGACATATCCATGATACAAGTTATTTCCCACACGGAAATTGTTGACATGTATGCATATGTCTTAGCTATGGCCTAGTGTGACGCTAAAACTGTATCAGCTCGGCTACGTCCGAACAATAGTATACGAGGGTTCTGTTCCTATGGCAACTAATTTCCCAAAGAAATACACCACCCTTAGTAGAAATCGAAGCCACGACCTTGGGCACGTTTTATTTAAGGTTGCGATAAATAATTCCGAACCTTGTCATAGTAATTTATGCTGATTTCTTACAGGTTTTTCTTTTTTTTTAGTTGACTTGTAGGCTTTTCTTCCATCAATTTGTTAGCACTTGAGGAAAATTTTGTTTTAATTTATTTAATCTTTATTTTTTTGTTCATTTATTCTTTAACTTTTGGGCACTTATAAGGCAGCATATTATGCTGAATTTCCTTCCAATCTAACATATTATGTCGTGGAGATTTAAAGAGAAATAAATGTTTAAGAACAATAAAAAAAATATAAAGAACTGGTATATTAAGAAATAGGGTTTACTCCAGAATGAAAGTCTTAATTTTTCATTCCTGGCTCGTATTTTTACTATCTTGACCCAAAATTCGGTAGATATCTTACTAAACACAAGAGCAACTTGTCTTGACCTGGTCGGTCCATTAGAAGTTGGTGGTTTCTCCAGAACAAAATAAAATTTGAGTAAGCTGTTTAAAAGAAATATAAAAGACACAAATATTTTTTTTATTAATCTATATTTATGTACTTTGTGTGGATTATTTGAAGCACATTCTTCACGAAAGTGGCGTTGTCCACGCTTCTTGCTCAGTGAGACTTTTTGAAGCAGGAAAATCATTTTATAGTCATTCGTTTCCACATTTTAGGAGTTAGTATAGTATTTCATATAGGAAGGGGATAAGTTACTATCCAAACCAATGGCTGAGAAATAAGAAAAGAGCTCCCTGTAAGTGTTGGATTAAGGTTTAGCGGTTGTTCGGAGTGGGGAGAAGGCTTTCTTTTGGAAACACTTAGTAATTACCTTCAGCTCTCTTGTTAAAGTTTTTCCTCACTTTCCACAGTCTTCCAAAGAAACTTAACCCTTCTTTGAAAAGAAACAATTCCGTCAAAAGTGAAGAGAACTTTTTTTTTTTTTAAGAAATTCAGATTTTCCTTTTATAACGTACTAAAATATATTTTTTAAACTAACCGCTAAGAATAATTTTAAACAGATCCATAAATTCATCATGTAGTTTTATTTTATAATATATATATCATTCCAAGGTGTTTATATATATTATGTTGTATTTCTACAACTTTCTAAACTCTGCAAACGTCGTGAGTATTTAACGTTTGCGGAATTTATTTGAAATATAACATAATATAAATATATTCATGTATAAAGGTATATTTATGTGTATATCTATCTATTTATCTCTCTCTCTATATATATACAGATACACATGTATATATAGTTTAATGGAAGAAATTTTTGGTATCTTGTAGGTAGTATCGATGAATAATTAAAGAAATATTTTCGAAAATTCCTTAATAGTTAACTAACTCAATAGATAAATTTCTTTGGACCAAAGACAAAGTTTGTTTGTATGACTGTGCTGTGATGTCTGCCAAATTGAATCTCCTACTATAAAAATATTTGCAATATCTCACACACTGTTTTTATATAATTTAGCATTTTTATATAATGTTCCTTTCCCCAATTAAAGTACTTGTAATTTAAACTAAAAGGCTTTCAATTGATAATTGTAGGGAAATTATCATGATTCTACATCGGGATGTTTGATTGATATTCTCCGCTGTTTTTTTTAATTGTTATTATTAAGTTAAGTGGTCTCCCCATGGTCTAACGCCTTAGATTCTCATGTGGGAGATGGTGGGTTCGAATCCTATAGTTAGCAGGAATTTCCTCATCTCACGGTTCGTTGAGAGAATCCCCTATTGCACCAAGGAAGTCAGTTATAATAGTACAGAACATATTTAATAGTACTTGCACACGGTTCTGTTTAATTGTATTACGTGTAAATTAATGTCGTAACAGGCCACGAAGGTCCAGAGTGGCATATATTGTCCAGGTATCTAATTTTCAAAGATACAGCACACTATAGGAGATGGTATGGTCAGTACTCTACGTTCTGGCCACCTGATTTTCCTCTTTGCAGGTACCAATAAATTAATTAAAGCCTAGATTGGACTGAAGACGACTTGTGACCCCGAACCTAGCCCTCGAAAGATGACATTAGAAGAAAAAAAATCATTTAGAGCCTCCTGCTCAAATTCAGGAACATAAATATGCTTTAGCTCCACCCGACAAACCTACGTAATGTATTGTATAACATACAGTCTCCTTTGTCGTACGTGGCCACCTCCTCCCGCGTGGACGCCAGCGGTTTTTTTCCAGTTTAGTCATCTCTAAAGCATATTTATGCTAATTAGAGGATCGGCCATATTTTGCAAATATGGTAGGTGCCCATACCCTAGGCAAAGCATAGGTGTGCCAAGAGCATATTTATGCTAAAATAATGTACTGTATAACATACAGTCTTTTTGTAACTTTTTTTTCAGTTTAGTCATCCCTAAAGCGTATTTATGCTAAAATCTTCACTGGGCGCTAGAGCTTCGAACTCAGGTCCTCCGAAAATCAGTCGAAGGGTTCTATACCACTGGGCTAACCCCACCAGTCGTTCCATATAATGCATATTTATTTTTATTTATTTTATTTTTTTTTTAAGAACGAGATACGCTCCTTTTTCTATTTCATTGTGGCATATAGGTTAATTCAAGGTCACCACGTGTTTTTCCAAAAGGCCAAGAAGAAAAAAAAATGAACCATTTCATCAACAAAGCTTTTGTTTTTTTTTTTACTAAAGCCTCAGAAAGAAAAGCAGAAGAAAAACCAATTGACGGAATTCTCTAGAATAGAATGGGCCTGTAATGGAAAGGACTGGAAGGGCAGTATCGTTCTCCTCCACTCTGAGTATCGTGGCAAATGCCCGTGACGGCCCCTTCAATGGTTCAAATACTCTGCCCGCAATACCTACGACTCTACTGGGGCTAGATACAACTCTTCAATTCACTCTTCACAACAGTTTTTGTTAAGAATGTTACCTATCATCTTGTTAGGAATGTATTCAATATTTATTTTCAAGAACAAAATATAATTTAGACAAATTTATTGCCGGAAAGGAGGAATTTTCTAAAATCGCTAGGAAATAAAATTCGACGAGGTACTTGTAACAGCAATCTTAGCCTGATCCTTTCTCTCATTTTAGGGAAAACACAAGATCTGGTAAAGAAGTCAAGAAGTATCGTTCTCTCAGAGCATGTAGGTAACAAAAAAAAATCCCTTCAAATTGGAATGAATGTGTGCGTGTATCTTTAATTTTAATGTTTGAAAATGTATATATATGCATATGTATATATTAGGGAGGAGAATAACTGAGCATTGTAAATAAACAAGCTGGGTCTATGTAAACAGTTTATAATCCTAGTAAGGTCGTTACCCGGATCTTAACTCAAAAAGGGACCTTTCATTCTCGTAGACACGGCATTTAGTGAAGATATTTTTCCTTGAAATTATAACGTTACAAGCTGGGCACGCTGGTGCTTCATTCCTCGATATCAGATAGGAATGAGTAAATCTTTTATGGCCTATCCTGAGCCGAATAAGAACACTTCTGCTCTCCTATTTTCTACTATAGTCGAGCTATTCTAGGGCATAGGGTAAGACGGCATTTCTCTTATTTATTTTTTTCTTTGGCATTGTACTATTTAAAGATCCAGGCTGTTTTGGTGTGTAATGATTTAATTATTTCCTTTCTTAAGTAAAGGAGTTAACTTTTAACATTTTACTCCTAACATGACATATGGATTATTCTTAAAATTGTTTTACTGTAAAGAAAACGTCGAGACCTCACCAGGTTTTATTTAGAGCATTTTCCTCCAAAGAGACACAGCAGGTGTATGAAATATGTAGGAAATTAATTTATTTAAAGTGTTCAGTAAATTGTATAGACCTTCCGACAAATTTTTAGTAAAGGGGTATTTATTTTTGAAAAGGTATTATTATTTAATGAACCGAAAATGCTCGTATATAACAATTTGAATTATGGTTTGACGACTAGGTCGAATTGTGGATGACATATTCAAGCTCTAACATACCATGAAGGCCTACATACCATTTCCTCTGTGAGCTGGCCAAGCCTGAATTCCAGCCTACCTGGCAATTTAGCCCATTGTTCTGGCTGGAGGTTAGAACCGCTCCTAACCCGTTTGAGTTCACACCCGTTTATCGGCCGTTTAAAGTGAGAATTCTCAGAGACGGCACGAGGTTTGCCGAAGTTTTGGTTTGAGGAGCTTCTTTCCTAATGTGCGGGGAGAAACATCCTTATAGGCTAACCTAATTGTATCTCGAGGAGCGGAATAAATTAAAATTTCTGCAGCCTATGAGTATCATGGGCAGTAGAGGGTCCCAACGGCATAGAGAACAATAAATAAAAATATCTCCTCAGTTACTCCAAAAACGATTGAAAATATAACACCCCTCTCTACGCGAAAGCCAAATCATTGCAGTGGCTACCTCAAGTACCAGAAAAAAATTCAATGTGAGAAAATCGGAACTGGCAAAAATAGATAGATACAGGACCAATCTCAAACGAAGTCATAAACAGATTTACAAAGGCATTTATTTTAGAATACAAGGAACAATGGAGTCACTGCTTATTCCAGCCATACAGACCAATTCCTAATGAAAAGACAGCAAAAACGTTTATGTGAAATTTATAATAATTTTGCTTTATTTGACTCACAGACTGCATGAAACGGAATGACCTGAACATCCTACAGACCATAGCTTAACTCCATGCTGAAGGTAGCTGATGTTTATCGCATCTCGTAAGAAGTTGTCCAGACAGTTGAGTCTACATTTTTATTCCAGGAATAATGACATGGACGTTAAAATAAAAAGGAAAATAGTTTAAAAAAAGACAGTATAGCTGATAACGAGACCACATATTTCTAATATTTACAACAATAAATGTTATAACTGTAATAGATTCAATATTCGAGAATCATCGCAGTTTCTTTTAAAAGAAGATTAAATAGCACGTTAAACATTCTTTTCTGGCTTTTGCTAACCTAGCTATACAAGAGAAACATATATTTGATTTTGCAAATGCTAAAATCATGGACAATGAAAGAATCACAATGTAACGTATACCTAATCAAAGAAAATACATACAAAAGATTTAGGATATAATTTTTAAATAAAAAAAATTATTTTCTTCTTTGGAGGCTCGGTGGCCGTGAGTGTTAATGCGTGAGCACTTAACACTCCGTGCCAAAGGTCGTGGATTCGATTCCCACTATGGGCTGGTGGCTATTCTTTCGAAAAAAGAAAAGGCATCACTTACTCACAGTTACTTAATGACGAGACAAGAACAGCCGCAATGTGAAATATGTAACACTACTCTTACGATAAAACACTTACTCACAGAATGCATGAGACGACGTGACCTGAACTTACCTTACAACTTATGCGAGTTGTTAAGTGAAGATAGCCAACACATAGACTCTATACTACATTAACTACACAACAATGGATTATACCAACTCATTTGAACGCAGCTTAATGTTTCGTTACCATAGTGTCCTATAGAGACATGAATATCCCACCGAAGGCAGATAATTCATCTACCTTACTGATCTTCCAAAGATGAAATAAAATGACTGATGTATATGTAAATAAACCTATATATATATATATATATATATATATATATATATATATATATATATATATATAATGTAAATAAACTTAATTTAAAATCATGCAATCTAATATTATATGTGTATGTATATATGTGTGTAAATAATAAATGCAAACTTATTAAGCATATTGTAATGTAAATATGTAAATAGACAATACGTTGATATAATGTAATTTAATAATATAGATATATGTATGTGTGTGTGTGTGTGTTTGTGTGTGTGTGTGTGTGTATGAGTGTGTGTGTGTGTGTGTGTGTGTGTGTGTGTGTGTGTGTGTGTGTGTGTGTGTGTGTGTGTGTGTGTGTGTGTGTGTGTGTGTGCGTGTGTGTGTGTGTGTGTGTGTGTGTGTGTGTAATATAAGTCTATAAGACAATGTAATGTATATATGTAATGTGTGTAATAACTATATGTAAGGTGTACATCGCCCTAAAGCGGAACACCAAAAATAAATAAATAAAATAATAAGAAAAGGCATCAGCCCTATTCTAGCTAGAAAAGGGTGGTAACCTATAGATAATCCGTCTTAAAAAGCGTAGTTAATAATAATGGACGTTAAAATTTAAATAAAACAAAAAAAAACTGGGACAAAATATTTAAATAGTATATTTTTTAATTTATTGGACAAAGAATAGAGCTTTGCCTCTACAAATAATTACAGATTTGTAATTCAATGACCATTCTTTCTTTAGATAATCGAAATTTAGGTTTAGACTATATTGATACCTTTAATTGCTGATTGATACCGGGTACATGATTTTTCATTATGAGGTTGTTCCTTTATGCCGTATTTATTTTTTTTTTTATTGAGACGCTTCCCAGCTCTGGCTATAACATTTGATAAAATTTTACATTGATAGATAGTATATTTAATAAATAATATAATGTTTTATAGCTAGTTTTGTTGAACGGAAACAAAATGAAGGCTCCGCAGGTGTGCATTAACATTTCACCTTGGAGTGTGGCTGAGGTAAGAGGAAATTATTAATGCTACGGTTTTTCTTATTACCCTACCACATGTTTATCATAAGGCGCTCACTACATACAGCGAGTTCCGCTGCAAGGAGGTATAAATTTCTTATTACCCTACCACATGTTTATCATAAGGCGCTCACTACATACAGCGAGTTTCGCTGCAAGGAGGTATAAATTTCTTATTACCCTACCACATGTTTATCATAAGGCGCTCACTACATACAGCGAGTTTCGCTGCAAGGAGGTATAAATTTCTTATTACCCTACCACATGTTTATCATAAGGCGCTCACTACATACAGCGAGTTTCGCTGCAAGGAGGTATAAATTTCTTATTACCCTACCACATGTTTATCATAAGGCGCTCACTACATACAGCGAGTTTCGCTGCAAGGAGGTATACATTTCTTATTACCCTACCACATGTTTATCATAAGGCGCTCACTACATACAGCGAGTTTCGCTGCGAGGAGGTATAAATTTCTTATTACCCTACCACATGTTTATCATAAGGCGCTCACTACATAAAGCGAGTTTCGCTGCAAGGAGGTATAAATTTCTTATTACCCTACCACATGTTTATCATAAGGCGCTCACTACATACAGCGAGTTTCGCTGCTAGGAGGTATAAATTTCTTATTACCCTACCACATGTTTATCATAAGGCGCTCACTACATACAGCGAGTTTCGCTGCAAGGAGGTATAAATTTCAACTGTTACAGGAAAATAAATATTTGGATTTGGAGCAAATCCCCACTGCTAATAGACCGCTTTTGTTTGTTTGTCTAATTTGATTTTCTCATTATTATTTAAAAAATATATCGACTTTATTTGGATAGAAAGAAATAATTACAGCAATACAGGAAAAGTATTAACATGCCAACCAGACAAACATACTCTCCTAATAGACTAGTATTTGGAATGTTAACTAACTCGTTTAATTGTTTAATGAGGAGTAGATAGTTACCCGTCCAGAGGATAAGAGGTTAGGAAAAATTTGGGATTCATTGATATGCAGTTTTTTATTTATTATTAAAAATTAAATGTATAATTATTTCTCCGTTTATCTATACTTGTGTCATTTCATCTTCCTTTATCGGTAATTTATCCTTATTCTTAATTAAGTTCTATGAAAACTTTGAGAGAAAATTTATCTTCTAGAACAACGAACAATTTTTAGAGAAAAAATGACCTAACTGCACTGAATGGTTGAAATTAGGGTGATCCTAATCCCTGGTAAATGAAAGTAAAGTATATATTCTACATACTCTCAATATTACAGTATTTTCTCTCACTTACACTCCTTTCAAATATACGTTTTATACGACTCCAAATCGTTATTTACTCTCCTGTAAACTTGAAGATTTTGCATTTATGTCAATGTTCTTCCGGAACGGTGATGTTGTTTTACTGCTCATAATTATTCTATTCGGTAAGTCTGTATATTTGTTTGATTCAGCAGAAGAAGGCTGCAATAGAGCATGCCGAAACGATCTAAATACAGGCTTTTACGAAAATCTGATTGCTTTTTTTAACCGACTACAAACTATTACTCATCCAATTATTTCTTGTGGACATTTCGTTTGCCCATTTTCGTGGCGAAATTGTGGGCAATAGCCTATAAAGACATGTACATTTTTCATTCATAAATGTCGATTTTATTTACTTTTTCATAAGGTCTGTCATAATCGCACTTATAACAAAAGCAAAACAGATCATTTAAAACACTCAAGCAATGGCCTCGCCATTAAATCGGAAGGAATCATTTTGTCCCTAGACAGGTTTTGGCCTTGGATTGAATAAGTCTACATATATCGGAAATGGAGGACGAATCCAGATGTATCAATATCCCAGATCCAAACTCCCTCCAACAGATTTCCTATCTATTTAGGTTCTATTGGATGGATCAGGAGGTTGCACAGAAATAGGGATTCTCATAAAGTTGGGGAAATCAATCACATATTTATTTTTCATTTGTAAAAAATGTATTAGCCTAAAGAAGATACATAAGTGTATATGACAGAAATTGCTTTAACTGTGCACAGACTGGAATAAACTTAAAATGCTTTGTTTTTTCTTTATTTTACAACAAGTTTTGTCAAACTTGGACAAGGTCTTGATTAATTATCCACCAAGAGTCTGTTTTAGAATAAGATTATTTTCTCTCTTTGTAAATCTAAATAGAGTTATTAGGAGAAGGAAGCATATTTGCAGACAATAGATTTTTGTTTTAGATATTTAAGGGAAATTAAACTATTTGAATATATCATTGCATTGTTCATACACAGGGTGTCCCCATAAAAAAGCGACAAAACTTGGATTCAGGACGGAAAAACAAAGAAAAAACCTCCTTTGGGGTATATCTCGTTTTTTCTTGGTTTCCGAGAAAAACGAAAAAACAAAACAAACTAAAACCCAATTGTGAAAAGGCATACATTCAGAATGTCTCTATAAAAATCATTAAATGTATGTACATATTTCATCTTCCACCATTTCTTCCAATGTGGGTTAATCTTTACCTCATTAATAATATCTGATTTTGTGTGGATTATTTCATTATTCCTCAAAAATCAGAGACATACTCAATATTTTTAGGGTGGGTGAGATTAAAGAAGGTGGAGTGGGGGTAAGAGAGTGAGCGGTGGGGTTGGGAGATAAAACATAGACATGTAGCGATTTTAAAACGCAAGAAAGCGTAATGAATGACTGCCTTTTCATCCTTTTTTTTTTAGTTTTTCTCGGAAACCAAGCAAAAACGATATTTATGCCACAGGACTTTTTCCGTTCTTTTTTCGTCCTGCATCGATTCCCGAAGGTTTCAGTTTATTTTGGGGACATCCTGTATAATATACTCTGCATGTTTTATGCTTTGTGTTAGTTTTCTTTCTTTTTTGAAACTAACTGAGGAATACATATCGTACCTACCATGTCAAACTATCGAATATGCAAAATTTCGATTTTCCATATTCGAGGCTGTTCTTAGATTGTGGACGAAACGGCTTGCCGCAAATTGACACAACTCTGTCCCCTTTATAGCCTTTAATTCTTCAATATTATTACTTCATGAATAACAGAGAATATGTTCGTTCTCTAGTTTGCTCCGATTTGCATATTCGATAGTTTGACATGGTTGGGACGATATGACCGAAATTAACGGGATTTTAACCTGCCGTTCTAATGATTTAATGCGTTGCGGAAGTCACTATAAACATTAATAATAATATATAATATACTGAGTAATAAATACATTTTTTTAGCTGATTTTATTGCCTTAGTGAATACATCGTTTTCTTTAGCTTCGAATTGTTTATAGGTTCGTATTGAAAAAAAAAAAGAAAATACGGAATAAAAATAATTTGGACTGTAGTACGGATTTAATCACACTTAAATGGATTTTGATTAATTTCTAATAATTTTCTATCATTAGTTTAAGGATCTGTATAGACAGTTTCACTCCATCAAAAAAGAAAAAAAAATTACTTTTTATTCCTATGTCTGATAGTTGTCTGATAGTTTGACATTTTCAACAATATGGCTTATATAAAATACTAGAAAAAAACGAAAAATGTATTTGGAAGATGCAATCATTCGGAATGAACAAAAGTGGCGAACGTTAAAAACATTTCTCAAATGAAAGAAGGAATAATTACTGGGACTATAAGGAGCGAAGAAAGAAAACGAGAATCCTTTAGTGTTCGCTCAATTTTAATTTTAATGGACTCCTCCCCTCCTGTTAGCCTATTGGAAATTGAAAGCAAATATTTAGGCAATCCTTTAGCCTAATTAGCTGATGGATTTCCAGAGCAGGAACTGTCAGGCATGGGGACAAATTTTAATCTAATTAATAACAAATGATTGTATATTATCTATATATATATATATAAAAATCACGTGTATGTCTGTTTATCCGTTTGTCTGTTTATCTGTTTGTTCCTTATACAAATCTACACCGTTTGACCGATTTTGACCAAACTTGGCACGCAGGTAGGTCTTGATACGGGAAATCTCCTAGGCTAGGTCAAAATAGTCAAATTTCAAAATTTGATCAAAAGGTCAAAAATTTTGTTGAAGAAAAATTGGCTACACTGAACCATTCAGATACTGACGGCCATTTGGAATCGACAGCCATTTTGAATAATGTCTCAAATTCATTTCTTCATAATTAGAATAACTCCAACTCATTGATGACTTTACGTCATTATATAACCATGTAATGCAGTTTATTCCAATGTTATATCAACAGTCACTGTCTAACTAAAAAGCGCTGGCCTTACTTTGATAAAAGCTATCTACTCGCAGGCTGTGGTGCTGGCCTCTGTCGGCTGTTTTATGAATTGCCGCGGTGCTGGCCTCTGCCGGCTGCTTTATGAATTACTTAACAGATATAGACAAATTGATACCGTTTGACTGATTGTGACGTAACTGTGTTTACAGGTAGATCTTGATACGGGGAGAGTCATAGGCAGAAAGTAGCTGTAGTATAAAACATAATGAAACCCTCTTTCTTATGAGTGGACCACTCGTTTTTGGTATATTAGTATTTTTAGATGTTTTAAAAAATAATCTTATTTGGTGTATTTACTCATGTTTTATTTATGTTTCTTGCTCTGAACCTACTAGTTCTAAACGTCATTGTTATATAAAATACTATAAATTCGATTTTAATAATTACTTTTTTAAATATCATTTTTCCTTTTTTATACAATTCTCGAATTTAGTTTTTTTCGATCAAAATGGATTAAAATGTCAAGTATATATATATATATATATATATATATATATATATATTAAATATTATAGAGAAATATTAATTTTTTCTTACTTTATTGATTTCTTAATATAAACACTTTTATGTTATTTTATTGTCATTATTACTTTAAATAATTATTATTTTGTTGTATTTATTTTATTAATATATTCGATTTTTCTGTAGCTCCTAGGATTGTCACTGAAATTATTTGTTTAAGTAGGTACAAAACGTATACGGATGCATCGAATGTTAGTATATTTCTGTATAACGTACAAAAAGAAAAATAAATGATCAAAATTGAAACATACCTACATACATAGATTCAATAAAGGAAGTAGTAACTCATAATCTCATCCAAATACATAAGAAATATTAATTCTCTACAAATTTGATATTTGTTTATATTGTTTATATTTGTTTATATTTTTTATATTTGTTTACATTGTTTATATTTGTTTATATTGTTTCATGATTTAGTGAACGTTCTAGGAGATTATTTAATTTATTTGTATTTTAATATGTTTTTATTGTGACTGGTAAAACGGAAAACGAAAAAAGTCCGACTCGCAGGAACTGCGTCATCTTAGCGCGGTTCCAGGTTTTTTTTTTTTTTTTTTTTTTTTTTTTTTACGGCACATCTACATCTAGGTCATTAGCGCCGACATCCAGGGTGTAGCGAGGAATTTCACCAGCGAGCCGTGGGATGATAAAATTCCTGCCGGAGGTTGGGAATCGAACCCACCATCTCCCGCTTATGAATCCAAGGCGCTAGCCATTAGACCCCGGTTCCTGTTCATATCCCTATTCTCATTTGAAAAGCATAGAATAGAAACAGATAATATTTTCCTCGGCCTTTGTTCAAAGGGTTTTATGGCTATACCTGGGGTCAGGTCCGCAAGACCCTAGAATCCTCTTCTACCGATACTTCATTTCATACGTTTCAATGAATTGAAAAATATCAAATATTTTCACACATTCCTGTGTTCTTTTACTATAGTAATAATTCTACAGATAAAATCAATTAAAAAATAAAATAAAAAAACAAACAGCATAAAGGCAATTGAAAATATTCAAAAGACGTCAACGAATCTTTTTCTCTTGGCAAGCTATATTTCTAACAATGAATTGTTTTTCTTATTTTGCCTAATATGTTTTATTGTCAAATACATTATCCAACTATAAGCAATTAAAAAATAACAAGGAATAAAAACCGAATAAGCAAAATCAATTACTTTAATGTTTTAAGCACTTATTTCTCCGATTGACATCGCCTAATCAAAACTTTCATCAGAACCTTTTTTGTAGAGCATTTAGTAAGCTTTCTAATGGTGTTCTTTCGTTTACCAAATTCTTAACCTTTTTCGAGATATTAAGGAAAATATACAAAGTTACCAAAACTTTTTATGTCTGTTAATAAAATATTTTATTCTAACCCTTCCTTAACTCCAAACGTAACCAAAATTTCAACATATTAGTTTTAATGAAAGTAGAACATGCAGAAAATGTTTCAACTGAATCCCATGATTCTAAGTACCCAAACCAAAAACGGTATTCAAAAACTATTTTTCCAATTTTCTCGAAAACGGTTAAAGCTATCGCCTTGAAAATGGTGTCATTCGTTTTCCTAGCCCAAGAAGCCTATAAAAAGAGTACTTACAAGCTTATGAACTCAAAAACGTAAGCGTTACGATTTTTTTTGCGCGAATTTCGCCCCAAACGCCATCTTCCAGTGGGCGGATTTTGCTGGTTAACGAACTTGACCTTTCAAATTGGACGACAGATTTTTGTACCAAATTTCATCAAAATCGGACCATCAGGAAAGCCAGAAATGAGCGAACAGACAAATATATATATATATATATATATATATATATATATATATATATATATATATAAATATATACATATATATATATATATATATATATATATATATATATATATATATATATATAATATATACATATATATATATATATATATATATATATATATATATATATATATATATATATATATATATATACAAATTTGAACCACCGTTATTTTCGGTCTCTACTGGTTCTGAAACGCGAAATTTTCTTGTCGGCACTTCCGGATTGTTTCATTGTATCAACCTTATAAGCGGGGTTCCTCCCTATGGGGGAGGGAGGAACCGCGCTAAAAAATATATGCCATTGGTTTGGTTCGATTGCCGTTTCCTATAACATTATGATGTCGTGCCCCTGTGACTCACACTATAAGAAGTAAGAATTGTGTTAAATGGTCTTGTGAAAGGAGTAAAATATAGAAATGTGTAGGGGAGTGAGATAATAGAACCGATATATATACGCCAAATCACTTCTAACTTCACGGTTCGGCGATTATTTCTGTTAAGGTGCGGCCTGCCTGTGTATCTTGTGCTACTAAATTTTCGCCATTTATATATTGCTCCATTTATGAAAATGTTAATTTATAACTCACCTCTTAGTCAATTGAAACAATTTATTATGTGGGAAAATGAGATTTCTTTCTTCAATTTATAGCAAATTAAAAATACATCGGAATCAAATAGAGCAACAATACAACCCACAGTATAAAATCTAAAGCGTTTCTAAACGAGTACTACTATGGATATGCGAGTTGCTAGTTGATGGCATGTAACAAACAATCAATAATGAAGGACATGAAAATAAAATATCATTAAATCATAAATCATATGATAGAAAGGGGATATATAACAAAATAAACCCCTGAAACGCCCGAAAAGGTTGTGCAACCCTGGTCTAATATATCGGATATACTAAAACGACATTTTTATAACAGTACAAAGAACTGGTGTTTTAGCGCATTTACTTAATCTTTCCATGGAAAGGAAACCCGCTTATGATGTTGCCGCGATGACGCAACCTGAATTGAAAATAAAAAAAAAATCAGTCCCGTATCAGGCCACGAGGGCCCTGAGGGGCAGATACTATAGAGGTATCTGAGTCATGACTATACGGCACACTAGGGAGATAGTGTGGTCAGTACTATGCTCCGCCCGCCCGATTTTCCAGCTTTGATGCTTCGACTGCTCTAGAACACCAGCAGAAAGGTACCCATTATTAAATTAATTAAAGGCTGGGTTGGCCAAGGGACGGTCAGGGAGGCCGTATCTAACCCACGAACGAAGACACTAGAAGATAAAATCTTTAGTGCATGCTCGGGATTTGAACTCAGGTCCTCCAGCTTATTAGTCCAGTGCTCTACCATTGAATTAATCTCGCTCTCTCAACCCGAACTGAACCGAAGGAAGGAATTATATTTTAACTTTCTGCATTATTTTCTTATTACTTAGTTCACTTTAATTTGATTTTTTTTTACACTTCTTGTTATTATTGACGAAGTACTGAAATAACTAGTTAATCGCCTAGAGTTGCGGAGCAAAATAGTTCAACACTATCAAACCAATTCAGCGCATTCATTAAGTCCGTAATAACATTTTTAAAACATATTAAACATAAAAAATGCATTTCATTTATTATCTTTACTCTGAAATATTTGTTATTATTTGTTTGAATGGTATAGAAATATTTTGTTTTTAATTAATCCTTCTTCCTTTTTGTTAAATATTTTCAAAATTATATTGTGTGCTTTTTTTTTTTCAAAATGTATTTATATTACTTCTACAGTAGCAAAACAATATATATATATATATATATATATATATATATATATATATATATATATATAATACAATAAAATAAATGGTTAATTTCATTAGCTAGCAGAATCAGCCCGCCTAAACACTATTATTTCACACAAAAGATTAAGAGATAACAATCAAATATTACTATTGATATTTACAATGATATATTTTGTATAAACTAAAATTACAAGTATTTTATAGACTATACTAAAAAAAATATTCATTAGAGATAAATATCATTACTACGGACTGTCGGCAATAAAAAAAGAGTTTCAATTACAGAACTACAAAGCTGGTGTCGTCTTGTAATTTTTAATTATATTTCCGCAAAACCTGTTAAACCTGTCCTTCAATATTAGTATTTTTTTATTATATTTTTTTTTTGTCTGTTCCTCCAAGTACCAAAAGAAACATACTACTGTTGTCGACAAGAGGATCCTACCAGTTTTCGTAAGTTGCATATATCACAAAGACCTAGACACACGGGCTTATTTATTATTAGTGTAAATGCTATGCTAATATATATATAGATAGGTAGAAAATCCTTGCCTTTGAAGAGTTTGTAGTAGGTATGAGTGGATTTTCTCCCTGCATTGTAATGTATGAAGCCAGTTATAAACTATTCCCTCATAGAATGTATGCATGAACGAGCGATGCTGAGTGAATACCAAGCACTTTACACGAGTAAAATTCAACTTTGTGAACCAACTCTATGAATATATTCAAAAGCAGTTGATAAAACTTAAAGATTTCCAAATCTTCAAGAATAAGTTGTTTTTTTTTTTTAATTGATTTCCAAGATAAAATTAATTAACACTGAACTACAGAGTTAAGACAATTTTATCAGATTTTTTCATATAATCTTCTGAATATACGAAAAAATAAACACAAGTTATTAATTAAGAACATCTTGTAAATATCCTTAAATTTTTCAATTGGTTCTTTAACTTCGAAACTTGGGTCATATCATTACGTGTTATTTTTAACTGACTTATTTACATGTTATAAACGGGTGACGTAGGAGCTGTATAACTAAGCACACTCCTCAGAAAATAAAAATAATAAGAAAAAATAAACTTATGTAAATTAATTAATTATGTATTAAAGCAACTGACTTAATTATTATTATTTTGTATCTTCAGTATAACCATGTTTCGAATGGGCCTCAACTTTTTTTTTTTTCTTTTGACAGCAAATGATCCTTCATTGAGGTATGCAATGCTAGAAAACTTTTCGCCGTTAGGAGCATATCATTCATTTGTGTTTCCAATAAATACCCCTCTCAGATGGACTCCTGGCTAGGTCATATCATCATCCTCTATAGAATTCATGCGAAAAACTGAACGAATGGACAATTAAACTCCACGTCTGTGTACATCTCAGTTTACACTTTAAACTGTCACATTTAACTGTACAGTTAAAACTGAAAGTTTCAACTGTCTCATGACCTGTGAATTCCCAAGACCAACAACTACTTTTATAGGATGAATTTATTAAATTTATCTCAACAAAATTTGAAAAACTATTTATGTAATGCCTTGAGTTCAGCATAAACCCAACCAACAAGTTACCTCAAAAGGAACAGAAGGAAAAGCTATTCAAATGTATGTATTCGAAGAGTTACTATGATTCAGTGCCTTCCTCGACCACCCGGAGTTACTCGTAACTATTAAAGCTTGATTGCATGTGGTCTACAGTGACAATAGTAACTCAACCAAACACGTGGGCACTACTTGTCATGCAAATAAGACCTCCACGCCCTCTCAGTTTGTTCTAGAAATTGGTCTGGTTTGATTCCATCTGTAACAGAGAGTGCCGACTTTCACAGAACTAAATCAGCACCCCAGCATAATACAGCTCAGTAAATCGTTCATAAGCCCTGATATAGTTCAAACGGCCAAAGTTTCGGTAAATAAAAAAATAATTCAAAAAGTTAGACTTGCAGAAACTGCTTCATCGTAGAGCTCATCCATATCGTTCTTATTCCTGCCAATTTATATTGATATTAAGCAATATAAAATATATTAATGTTTAACGGGACTCCTTGTGGTCTAGTGGCTAACCCCTTGGACTGTCATGCTTGGGGATGGCGGTTCGAGTCCCACCTGCGGCAGGGAGTTTTCTTATTTAAAAAAAAAATAATGTTAAACAAACTGTAACAAGTACTCAAATGAAACCCCTTAGAAAATAGACCATTTATACATTTTAATGGTCAAAATGATTAGAAGAAATCTTTAAGAGGTAGTGACTCAATCTACTCTCATCCTGCTCGAAGCCTAAGAAACCTTTATCAAATAACGAACTTCCGTCTTAGTTACCCTGCGGTGTTTTATTGATAAACTCAATTTACTGCTGAGAAGTATGAAATAAAAGGCAAGGTATTAAATTCCAAACTGAACCTTCACATTCAAACTTTTAAGGACTGATTTCTTGAAATGGGATCATCTGAACGACACTTGCACAAGAATCTGTTTTGTAGGAAATATAGTAAATTTTCGTATAGCCTTTTTTGATATATTTAACAACATATACGAATACTTCAAAATTGTTCCTCTACGGAAAAATATTTTTAATTACCTTCCCGTACTCCAAACTTAAATAAAATGTACCTTATTTTGTATTCATGTCAAACGTCTTCAAAATGTCCTTTGGGACATTTTCTGAACCAGAGTTATCAAATTTGTAGAACATTCCGCCGGGCCAAATGAACAGACCAGTCCAAAAAATTAAGGATGTCAATAACTAGGTCGGCAAAGAACAGAAATTCTAGACTGGTAATTAGATAATACAAAAAAAGAAGTATTTTCCAAAGACTCCGGAATCCGAATCCGGAATCTGTTTCGCCCCATCACGTTAGGTTTAGGGGTATTTGTGGGTCAAATTTCGTATGAAGTCGTTAAAGAAGAAATAACTAGAGCATCTATCGTTTTGAGGGTCGCTGAATTCGAATCCGAGGTCTGTATCACTCCATCGGTGCAAAATCAAGTTTATATCAAGGACAAATATGTTTATTTTACAAGAAATTACCTTGATTTTGTACCGATGGGGTGAAACAGACCCCGCATTCCTATTCCCCCCCAAACCCACGGAAGCTCTATTTATTTCTTCTTAAATGATTTTGATAAGAAGTTTGACCAAATGCTGTTAAACCTGACGTGCTGGGTTAAAACGACCTCCGGATTCTGATTCATCGTGCCGAAATACATAAGAATATACGTATGATGTATTTGGAAAAGACCACTTTTTTATGTGTTTGTGCCTGTGTAAGGGTCCTACAGCGAGGATTAATAATTTTGCAGAAACGTACATACATTATCTTTTCTGTTTTGCTACTGTAGAAGTAATATAAATACATTTTGAAAAAAAAAGCACACAATATAATTATGAAAATATTTAACAAAAAGGAAGAAGGATTAATTAAAAACAAAATATTTCTATACCATTCAAACAAATAATAACAAATATTTCAGAGTAAAGAAAATAAATGAAATGCATTTTTTATGTTTAATATGTTTTAAAAATGTTATTACGGACTTAATGAATGCGCTGAATTGGTTTGATAGTGTTGAACTATTTTGCATTCCGCCAGTGTCGCGTTATTGCTAAGTGCAAGTAGGCTGTTGTTTCTTAGTAATTAAATATGACTGAGCCAGGTAATTGTGTCCAATTCCTAATCTGCATAATATGATCCCTTGTCTTCTGCTTCAGCAACACTATATTTGCCATTTGGCCTTGTGTGCTCGTTTTCAAAATATCTCAGGCATGCGCTATATTGAATAAATATTTCCATCCAAGATGATGATGATGGTGTGAAGGAGAAACCTGCCTGACATCCTCATGACCTATATTCGCCAAGATCTCTCAGCTAATTACACCAGAAGATTGGGTTCGAGGCACCTGAGGCTATATTGTCCAGCCCGGGGAAATTCATCATAGCAAACACCGCTACTTGTCCCATATTAAAGGCGATGACCCACTATTCCTATATGCGTGCAAACCAACTATGATCCGCGAAATTGACAACAATGTTTATAGATTAGATGGTTAAAATACACAATACAAATTATTTCGAAATGCTTTAGCCTTCGCACACTTTGAAAACACTGGATCCATTCTTGGGTGAGCTTGGCTTCATGGGTGAGCTTGGCCATTGATGAAGTTGGTAACTTCGCCAAAAGGCTTATGCTTACTGTGATTTATTGGGTGGTGTGATTAAAACGGAGTTGATGAGAGAAGTTCGGGGCTATTTTACGCCAAAGCAATTTTTTTTTCTGGGCTACGTGATATTATTGAATTCATTTTTGACGAATTATTACTGATTAAATCAAATTAAATTTCGGGGGGGGGGCTGCGGATATAGAACGTGTTTTTGGGCAACTGAAACAATGGTTCCCAACTCTTGGTAATTGTGTAAATGTAGCACTTCTAGAATAACAAAACAATTAGTGAGCTGTGTTATACTACATAATATTGCTAAAAATCTTAAAGACCCTTTAAATTTTGAGGAATTTGGCCACGTTACGGACAGTCTTGTAGAAAGCGAACTAAAATGATGGCCTTTTTATCTTCAAATTATAATTTGAAGATAAAAAGGCCATCATTAATTAGGCGTTAGGCATTCTAATAATTATTAGAATGCCTAACGCCTAATTAATTAGTATATTTGATTTAATATAATTTGTATATTAAATCAAGTTGTATATTACTCACTTTGTTTATTAAATCAATATAATTTTTATATAACAAATCTCTACCTAGAGATTCTTTCATCTTGAGATGACGATGACTTTTTGCACAACTTAACTACTGCTCAACGACAAGAATGAATATGTGCCTAGCAGAGACTGACAAGGAAGAGTACTAATGAAAACAGGAAATAAAACCTCTATGGATAGGAAAGGGTCGACATGTTCCAACATGAAAGGTAGATACTACTACAGGGTAGCTATATCTACCCCTAGTTATAGCATCAGTTTTCCAGCTACCACTCCATCTAGGTTAGTTGTAACTACTGAGTGGTTGCCTTTGTTTAATCACATCGATCTGAGTTGACGCAAAAACTACACCGTAGTGTCTACCTTGTTGACACTTCGTTTTTATCACACCTCCATTATCGTCTCACATTCACAGGGTTTGTTCCATGAGGTTTCTTTTCCTTCAAGAAACCCACAAGTAGGGTCCCCTGTTACATACGTTGTTATTAGCTTTGGTAGTGTGTCTCTGCTGGAGCTTTTACTATCCAACTCCAGTCTCTTTCTGCCTCATCCCGGTCTGGTGTTTCACTGATTGCTAACCCTCCCTTCCTCTCACGTTGATGATGGTCTAAAGCAGGCACTGGAAAGGTTCCATTGGTTTCTTAGCCTCACAATGCTTTCGTTCCCTCGTACTCAAAAACGTGTAACGTTCTCGTCTCTAATAATTAAGATCACCTTGGCTGTCTATGAGTAATTCAGGGAAGCAGCTATTCCAGTTGAATTTGACCGACACTTGCCATCTTATGGGTAATTCTTAAAAGAAAGTTTTCTCTTTATTACAGCCAATCAGTATCAAGGCCATAAGAACCTATCTAAACAGCCATGATGGAGCAGGTAATTTACAACTACAAAACTAACACTTTCGATTGATATCGCCTCATTACAAATTTATTCAGAACAAGTATTTTAGAGAATTTAGTAAGCTTTTGAATGGTCGCCTTACATTTACCACGATTGCCGAACCGTTACGAAAATATACAAACAAAAGTTCCGGAGGACGTATCCTACTGGTTAACGAACATGACCTTTCATAATAGACGGCCAATTTTTGTACTAAATTTCATGAAAATAGGACCATTTTTGAATATATGAGAGAGCGAGCAACATATGTATATATAAAAACTAGCTGAATACCCGTGATTCGTCACGGCAGATAAGCAGTTATTTTATTTCGTTAAATAATGTAACACCAAAATTAACTCTACTACATAATTTTGTGCAGTTGATTATAGCACGGTTCCCGTCATACTGTAAGTTGTGCATTAATTGATAAGTAATCAAAGTAAATGTTTCTTGACATTGGGGCGCATCGGACCAGTGTCAAGAAACAGATAACGAAGAGATAACCCGTTATCTATAGGTTACCAGTAAGAGAAGTTTAACCACTAAAGGTTAAAATTCTATGTCAATAACAAAAGTAAGTTAAAATTTAAAAATTTATGTTTCCAAGATGTCATTTGGAAACCCCCATTATATTTGTGAGCATTACCAAGAAGTGTTCTGACTGGGGATGCTGATGGGTGAGGAGGCTGTACAAGGGTTCGGGATATTATTACCTCTCATGGACCATCACCAGGTATAGCGTAAACTCTATTAGGGACAAAATCACAGTTTATTTCTAGAAATTCAAGGTCTAGTCATAGTTGAAATTAACTTCCATTAGAAATACTACTACTACAGCAACGTCGGGCATGGTCAGTACCTGAATGGGTGACCGACCACGTGCTGTTGGCATTATAAAAGGGTGGCAACCTATAGGTAGCCCGGCGCTAATGGCCAAGATGTAGAGGCGCCGTAAAAAAAAAAAAAAAAAAAAAAAAAAAAAAAAAAAAAAAAAAAAAAAAAAAAAAAAAACGACTACTACTATAATAGAAACAGTACGGTAACAGCATCTCTGTCATCGTCCTAGCAACGCATGCTGCCTAGGCATGCCTGCTCTAACCAACTAAGAATTCAAACCCCTCTAAAAATACTTAAGAATTTTAATATCAAAAAATCCTTTCTTAGCGAGTGTTATCGTTCTAAAGGGAGTGTCCATGCAAAATTTAAAAATTTTCTGTCAAGTGGTTTAGGCTGGGCGATGATAGGACAGAGAGTGAGTAGTGACTGGTATTTGACAAATATATAGTAGATTTGAACTACCGTTATTTTCGAGATTAATGGGTTCTGAAACCTAACAAGTGTTTTTTTTTTTCCTATGGCAGACCCGCGCTAACATTCAACAATCCACATTTAATCAGGCCTATATAAGGGGGAGCAGAATTGAGGTTCCTTCCAATCTCGTTGGCCTATCTACTCCTTCGTCTTATCTGAAACCCCATCAAGTATCTAACTTCCTCAAGAGGGTTCGGAGCTGTCTCGACAGGAACAGCAGGAGAAAACATCTATAATTTCTAGACGAATCGGATATTGCCGCTCCTTGGAATTATTTATTTCGAATTGAATGAGTTCTTGATAGAATATTATTTTCTGCATAGCAAATAATAATAACAAAGTCCGTCAAGCAGGAGCTGCATAACTAAGCATTTTCCTCAGAATTTGGGTAGTGTAGACTGCTTTCCAGAACAATTTGCTTAAAATATCCTACATAAATTAAATAAAAACATGAATAGTTCTCTTTTAATTTTGTAATGAGTAACTGATCAATTATTAATTTGATCCAGAGTTATGTTTACACGTAGTACCTACTACACTACGTAATAAATACAAAAAACCTCATATTATCGTATTTTGATCTAACGCAGGAACAGGATACAGTCCCTCTAGTGGTAGAAAGCGGACCTTGCGGCGGCTTTGTGAACCTACGTCTGGCGGGCTTTTCTATTGAAATATATTACAAAGTAAATCCCCCTTTCCGATTGACCGATTCAGCTCATTTTTACAACACCTCTTTCTCATGAGTTACCCACGACGTATACCGCGTTTCGTTTCAATACAGCAGAAATTACTACCAGTATGAGTATATTAGTAATTTGGGTCCGGAGTAAACCCCCCCCCCCCTTATGAATCTATTTTGTTTTTTTTTACAACACATATTTACCTGTAGATTACCACTACGAATACCGAGTTTCGTCAAAATATACCAAAACTCACGGCTAGTAGTGGCGAATTGGTATTGTGGGTCCGGAGTAAACCCCACTCCTAATGAACCGATTTAGTTTATTTTTACAACACATGTTTACCTGTAGATTACCAATACGAATGCCGAGATTCGTCGAAATATACCAAAAATCACGGCTGGTAGTGGCGAATTGGTATTGTGGGTCTGGAGTAAACCCCCCCTTCTAATGAATCGATTTAGTTCGTTTTTATATCTCATTTTTCTCTATATATTACCACTACGAATACCAAGTTTCGTTGAAATATAACAAATATTACGGCTGACATAGTCAAATTAGTGTTTTGGGTTCGGGGTAAACCCCCCCCCCCCCCCTTCCGGTGGACCGACTTTGGTGGTTAACGAACTCGTTCAATCGTTTGCTAATTGAATGCTATATACCAAGTTTCGTGATGAAAAAACAAAAACTCTGGCCGCTATCGTGTTAACAGACACACACATATATATATATATATATATATATATATATATATATATATATATATATATATATATATGCATATATATATATATATATATATGCATATATATATATATATATATATATATATATATATATATACATTTTAACGGGGGTCATTTTCGGTGTCTACTAGGTAGGATCGATAAAGATTTGAAGACATTTTTCAAAAATTCCGTCATGAGTCCAACCTCAATAGCTACTTTCCTTCAGAGGAAAGTGCTAAAAACACTTTTAGCCATATTTCTTCAACCACTTGTAATAAATAAATAAATAAAGCCTTTATTGCATAAGAGGAACAATACAAACAAAAAAAAACTATTTCCAAAAAAATAACCAAAATAAAAAGTAATAAAAATTTAAATTCATTTCTTTTTAAATTACTATTTACAATATTTACAAATACATGTTTCTCATGCAGGCCTCCCCTTGATGGGGGTAATGGTCTAACTTCCCTGGCGACCAACCCAACTAGGAAGTGGAGTTCCCTTTTTCTTCCAACACTGCTTTCCATTTGTCTTTGTTCCTGGCAACGTTCATCCAATTCGGACCAGCAACGGACTTAAAGACTTCACTCCAACGCCTACATGGTCTTCCTCGTCTCCTCCTTCAGTTAAGCGGAATCCATTCCGTAGCCTTCAGGGTCCACCTGCTATCCTGCAATCTGGCAAGATGACCAGCCCATTTCCACTTAATTTTCTTTATATGCAGGCCTATATCTGTCACTCCAGATTCTTGCCGCATAAATGAACCCCTGACTTTATCCCGTCTCCTGTAGTTCATCATGCTTCTAAGGACGGAATTTTGCCACACTACTAGCTTGGATTCTTGCTCCTTGGTCAGTGCCCATGTTTGGCAGCCGTAACTCACAGAAGGGAGAACACAGCTTTCGAACACCATCTTCTTGTTATTCAGGCTAAAGTTACCCTTCATTACTTCCTTTAGTGACCAATACTTCTGCCAACCTCTAGTAATTCTCCTTTGCACTTCTTTAGCTGCACGATTATTAAAGGATATGAGTTGTCCCAAGTAAACAAATTCATCTACATACTGTAGAGCGATCCCGTTGAGGCTTATCTCCTTCTTTAAGCTATTGGTCATTAACACGGTCTTAGTGTAATTTGGGATTAGTCCTACTTCAGCGCTATGGTTTATGAGATCGTTCACCATTATTCTTAGTTCTTCAGCCTTTTCTGAGATCAACACGATGTCATCAGCAAACTTCAAATTGCTCAGTTTCCTACCATCAATTTTGACACCCATGTTGAACCAATCAAATGCTCGGAAAACCTTTTCCAATAATATAATAAAGAGAGTTGGAGAGAGTGGGTCGCCCTGCCTTACTCCTCTACCTACAGAAAATTTTGGTCCATCTCTTTCTACCTGAATATAAGCTGTATTCCCAGCATACAGTTTCCCTACAATTGAAATGTATTTTCCTGGTAGGCCTATTTCATTCATTGCCTCAAAAATGCTTGCGTGATACACACTATCAAAGGCCTTCTGAAAGTCCACAAAACAAAAATATAAAGGAAAATTATATTCTCTAGATTTCTCAATTAATTGATTTATAACTTGGAGATGGTCTGTGACTGAGAAATGTTTCCTGAAACCAGCTTGTTCTATTGACAATGTTGGAGAGATGTAATGGACTATTCTTCTATTGATAATACTAGTGAAAAGCTTAGCTATTGTCGAGCAGAGAGATATGGGACGATAATTTTCAATTTTAGTATTGTCGCCTTTTTTATGTAATAAAATTATTTTGGCAATTTTCCATTCCTCAGGTAAAGATTCCTCTGTCATAATTAGGTTGAATAATGTACATAATTCTACTGCAAGAATCCCCCCTCCTGCCAAAAGCATTTCATTTTTCACTCCATGTGGGCCAGGTGTTTTGTTAAATTTAAGCTTTTTCATCCCTGCAGTTACTTCTGAGGTCATTATACATGGAATATCTTCAACTGATCTGTAGTTTGTTATATGCGTGTCATCCTTGCGCAGGGGCCATGCTAATCTTCTCTGTATCGTTCCAATTTTAGTATATGTACCGCCGAAGTGAGTACAATTTTTTTTCGTTCAAAGATACTTCATTGCGCTCAAAAACATCGGGCTTTTGAATTTTTTTCACTATGTTTTGATGCCAAAAAAAATTCGTCAAATTTACAAAAAACTCACATTTTTGGATAAAAAACTAGAATTTCTCAAGAAACTGTGCGTGATAGACAGAATCTGACTTCAAATTCGTGTTCAGCACATTTGAAAACAATAAGAAAGCATGTTTTGGTTTGAAGGAGGATTTTCGTGCAGAACAGTGTAATCAGATACAAAAGAGTAAAACTAACAATTGCGAATTTTGAAGTCCTTATTTCTCCGATTGACATCGCCCCATCGAAAATTACATCAAAACCTTCTTTGTAGAAAAATTAGTAATCTTTCGAATGGTCCCTTCCACTTACCACGTTTTTCCAACCGCTTTCGTGATATTTTATAAATACAATTTCAGCTCTGATCCCACGCATAACAAAATCTACCAAATACAGAAAGTGACAAACTAATAAACAGCTAAGAGGTCTATAATATTCCTCGAAGCACTGGTTAACAGACTACTTTAGCATCCCTCTATTCTATAAGGTAGGACGGAATAAAGGATCATTAGGGAAATGATATTCCGCTGGAGAGCTCAGTGCAAATATTTACAGAGGAACTTCAACAGGCCCTTATTCGACTCGTTCCCAGATTGTTAAAAGGAAGTTTCTCACAGGATTGTTCCATATGTAACTCAACGTCTCTTCATTTCCACAATATTAAAGGTGACTTTTATAGGATTTATACATCTAATTAAGGAACGGCGAACATATGAATTTATATCCTACATAACTATGGCAAGTGGAAGAATCCTTATTCAGCAAGCTTGGCTAATTATGGCGGGAATATATTTGGGAGACCTCAAACAACAATAAAAAGCGAAAAAGGCACTACTTAACTGTAGCGGTTGAAAATGGAGTTAGAGATATGATGATACTGCAGGCTTATGCTACTTTTTCAGGCCATTCCGAAAATAGTTTTAACTCCTCGTATGCCTATTTTTGGCATATGACGTTATTGAAAAAAGTCAGCGATTTGCCATTCCTAAGTTTATTTCGAAACATACTTGTTGTTTGAAAATTCCCCAATTTTACTCCGCTCGAGCACATTATTTCTCTGCGTTACATTAAATTTTGCTTTTTCAATTTCGGAAAGCGTATTTTTAGGGCTGTTCAAAAACTTGATATTAAGTAAAACAAAGTATGCGTCAAAGGACATTTTTTTTTCTAGTTTTTGTAATAAAATAGCGTTGTGATTCTTTCGCTTATAACGCCGAACGTCTTAATGTCAGAGGTATTTTAAAAGCGTCAATGGATTTGTAATAAAATTTCTTAGAAATGTTTCAATATTTAAAATCGGTTTGTGGGTAAATAGAATAGCAACAATTATGAAACATAGAGGAAAAATAGACATTCATTCCGGTGACTTCAAATGTATTCAGGACTTTCATATTCTAGGAAATTAATTTTAACGTTTCGTGTCGATTTAAATCATATTTGATGATTCTAATGAAAAAGACATGCATGTATGGCACGAAGAGTTGATTGTAACATAAATAAATGGAATTTTTCCTTGCATATCAAATATATCTAGTTGATTCGTTGCTAATAACTACACTAATCTAAAATTAATTGTTCCTTCCGCATGAAATGAGGATAAACCCTGTAAATCATTTAATGAAATAAAATAAACTAATGACATCAGTGTTTCACCAACGTTCAAAGTATCGTTGAAGTTTCAAATTCCTGAGCAAATAATATAATGGGTCTGCGCAAAGAATATAAAGGTTCTGCGCAGGAAGTGGCGAGGTGAACGAACTAATCGCGCACCCCATTCCGTGATCCCCTCCGGCGGCAATTTCACAGCCATGCCCGTGCCATATATTCATCACAAGCTTAGAACTACAATCTAACTTTCAACAAAAATTCAAACATAACATTATGTCCACCGATATAATAAATGGTCAATGGCCAGGAATACAAAAATTATTTTAACCAGATTCGAACCGGTACTTCCGGATTGCTATAAAAACGAATAGCAGCATTTCTATGGCGAGATCTGTAACTGTTTTTGATAAATATGGGCACAAATAGAGACACTAACAAATCTTCGGTTTGGCTGTGGACAAACACAAATGATTGAAAATTCCTTCAGAGGTTTGTCATTCATTCAGGAATAAGACAGTGAAACTTTGTTTCGAAGTTATATTAAACCATATTTTTGTCTTTAGATAGGTAGGTACACTGAAAGTGTGAATTTAGTTTAAGATTTCAAAATTGTAATGGTATAAATAATTTCAGAAAATTTGTCTTTTGAAGAGAGGCTAAGAGCCAAAAACTAGTCGACAAATATAAAATAAAATGGTATATATGAACTTTAAAACAATATTTTGACATTTATATATATATATATATATATATATATATATATATATATATATATGTATATATATATATATATATATACACACACACAAATAAAAAACGGTCGAAGATTGATCATCTTTTAATTAACATTTTCGCTGCGGGTTTTATTATGGAAGGACACTCCTCCATTACTTTTCCCTTTAGATTCAAAAGGCTTAAAAAGGCCTATATGGAGGGGATTCAGTTTTACAGCTCCAGGTAAAAACAGCTGCCTTCAGTATTGTTTGGGCTTTACAGCAGTGTTTTCCGTTTTCAAATGGGCTGACTGGAAGAATTTTTATGAAAAAAAAAATATCCACATGAAAACTTCAAAAAAAAAAATGCACCCGATACTCAGGTATTCCCAAACAAAGACAGCCGCAGCGAAAGTGTTAAGACAACAAAGGCAAAGAAATATGGTACTTCTTACTTTACAAAGGATTGTACTAACGCTTTACGAAACTAAATAACACGCGGAAAATTTACTCGATCAAACATTTACTACCAGACAGCAAGAGACGATGCAATTCGCTGTCCTAATAACCCACAGGTGATGTTAACCAGTGCATAAGTACTATACACAACTAGTTACATTGACCATACTGAATTCTGAAAATAAAGAAACTTTTGTGTGAACGCCACCTTTTCTGTGTATCGTCCTTCCTACTGAAGACACTGGAGTAGATCATAGACAGGCACATAAGAGATACTGCGTTAAGACGGAACCCCCTTAACGAACAACAATATGCGTACCAGTCTGGCAAGTCATGTGAATTGGCTCTCCACCATCTAGTGTGCAGACTGGAACGAGCACTACAGTACAAGGAAATTGCTCTGTGCGCCTTTATTGATGTGGAGGGAGCCTTCGACTGCACCCCTATTAGGGCAGTTGAAGAAGCCGTGATTGAGAAAGATGTCGAAGAATTCGTCACATACTGGACTGTCAATCTTCTGAGGAACCGCATTATTAGGCTGACGGAGGGGAAGTACTGCAAGAGTATTGTACCTAGGACAGGATGTCCCCAGAGGGGCGTCCTGTCACCCCTCCTGTGGTGTCTAGTGGAGGATACACTCCTGACGAAGCTAAATAATGAGGGCTTCTCAGCACAGGCATACGCAGATGATCTGGTAATTACGGTGGTTGGCAAGGTGCAATTGATTGTGAGTGAACTGCTGGACACGGCACTGTCTTCGGTGGACGAGTGGTGCCAGGAGAAGAACCTTAGAATTAATCCACAGAAAATTACAGTGGTGCCTTTTACTTTGAAGAGGAAACTGGATGGACTGGGCACACCTAGTCTGTCAGGCCATAACTTAAGTTTTTCCAAGACAGTGAAGTACTTGGGTGTTACATTAGACTCGAAGCTTAACTGGCAGGAGCATATCCGCAAGACAGTAGGAAAAGCCACACAAACCTTGTGGGCCTGCCGGAGAGTGGTGGGGAACTATTGGGGCATTACCCCAAAAGGTATGCACTGGATTTACACTATGATTGTGAGGCCTATCATCACATACGGTGCAGTAGTGTGGTGGCATCGTTGCGGCACTGACAGTGTTAGGAAGACTCTGTGCTCCCCACAAAGGCTGGCTTGCCTGATGATTACAGGAGCAATGTGTTCCACACGGACAGGAGCTATGGAAATCCTACTTGACCACAGTGCCATTTTAGGGCACGAACCTTGCCCAACCCTAGGGGCTCACTGTGCAATTATCCGAAGGAACTGGCAGGACCCAATTCTCTGCATGCCATCGGACTTTCAGGACCAACACTCCTTCACCTCGAACTTTACATCTGTGATCAAGCCGGGGGAAGCAGCGCTGGAGCACAAATTAACACCAAGCCGGGTGGATCGGTTCTGTTACACAGACGGCTCAAAAACCGAATCTGGCACAGGAGCTGGCGTGTGGATTCAGGGGTCCACACATAATGTTGCCTTGCCTCTGGTGAGGTATGCTACGGTGTTCCAAGCTGAAGTCACCGCCATCGGCGCTTGCGCATACCTTATGAACAGCGGCTCTCCAATAGACAGGCGCTTCACTATTTTCTCCGATAGCCAAGCGGCCATAAGAGCTCTATCCACGAATAGGATCAGGTCAAAGGTAGTAAAGCAATGCAAGGACAGCTTAAACTTACTTGGACGACGTAACAAGGTCAGACTGGAGTGGGTCCAAGGCCACTCTGGTATCCAGGGTAATGAAAGAGCTGACGAGTTGGCCAATATCGGTGCAGCGACAATCCCCCTATCACCAGAACCTCAATGTGGGATTGCACCAGCTGTGGCCAGATTAAGTATTAGTAGTTGGGCGGAGAAGCTGAGCATAGGAGGAAGTGGTGCAGCAGCTCCACCCAGAGACCGGCGAAGCTGTTCCTTTCCTTTGTGGACAAGAAGAGGACGGAGACTCTCCTTAATCTGTGCAGGTCCAAGGTAAGACTAGTAACAGCTCTTCTTACAGGTCACTGTAGAATGCACCGGCACCTCTACTCTATGGGGCTGACCAGGACATCATGGTGCAGACTATGCTTTGAAGACGACGAGACGCCGTACCACATCATATGCAGATGTCCAGCTCTTGTAGCAAAGAATACCTGCATTTTGGTGCAGACTTCATAGATGACCCTAGAAGGCTACCTGAACTGAACCTTCGGACTCTACTAAGGTTCATCTCCGATACGGCGCTGGCGCTGTTGGTGTAACAGGCTGGCTTGTCGGGTGGCACAATAGGCCTTGTTTGCCTCCGTGCAGCTCCCTTTCTGGGCACCCGTTTTAATAATAATAATAATAATAATAATAACGCCACCTTTTTTTTTTTCTTTTTTTCAGATTTATTTACTAATACGTAATACAACTTTGGAACACATTAAAAAAGTATTAATTATTTGTTTTTTAACCATTATGGTCATAGTTGTATTACTTTGTTTTTAATTTACATATTGATTTTACTTGTTTGATTTAGTTTTATAATTAATGCAATTGTTGTTAATTCTCTTATTTTGTTAGAAAAATTGAGTAATCTCATAAAAATTGCGATTGGTAGAATATAAATTACACCCATGGCGTAATAAATGTATTTAAATGATTATTTTTCGCATCAAGAAAGGTAACAATAAAGGAATAAAAAAGCTTTATCCGTGAGCGCCATTTTTACAGGGCGTTTTAGCGAGTCTATAAAAGTGTGGCGAGTGGATTGCGGATATAGTAGCATTAATCTAACGGTATAGATCAAAGGATTATGATGCCGACCGATATTTATGCAGCTCCAGAGACCTGGATTATTTATGGGTGGTGAAGGGGCCATTTTCATCCCCTCGAATTCGAACGGGGAAATTTAAGGGCAGCAGGCACACAAATAATTAAATATATTCGAAGCACTTATATTGAAAACAAAGAACAAAGGTTTGTTTTAGTACGTTTAGTGCAGGAAGACTGGAAATTAAATTTTTATATGGGGCATGCCAATATTTATCATAGAGCCGGATTATGTGTTTAGAAATACGGAAAACTTTGTTTTAAAAATATAATTTATAATATATAATTTCAATTCACATTTAAGGGGTCTCCCCGTTGTCTAGTGGCTAAGCCTTGGATTCTCATGCAGTAGATGGTGGGTTCGATTCCCACCTTCGGCGGAAATTTTCTCCTGGATGTTGGCACTAATGGCCAAAAAGTCGATTCACCGTAAAAATAAATAAATAAAATTAAAAAAAATCACATTTAAGGTTTCTTAGATAAGAAATTTTTGTTCAATCTGCCTATTTTCGCCTCGACCTTAAAATTGGATTCTAACTTGAAAATTGTTTCTATTTGACACAAATTACATAGAATATCTTTTATGGGGGCTTCCGTGGTCTAGTGGCTAGCGCGTTAGATTCATAAGCGGGAGATGGTGGGTTCGATCCCCGCCGGCGCCAGAAATTTTCTCATCTCAGGGCTCGCTGAGAAAATTCCTGGCTGCACCCTGGACGTCGGCGCTAATGGCCAAGATTTATGTCGATGCGCCGTAAAAAAAAGAAAAAATATCTTTCATTTCTGCGTCCATACAAAGTGCAGCATTCAGACCGGAAGTTTCGCAGGAGTTCAATTTTATAATAAGGGCAAGAAAAATGAAGGGCACAGTTATAAAATAAAATTGTATAAAAAGGAAACGTTGTTGCCATTAATTACAGATCTAAACCATAAACAATGAGGAATGAAAATATCAGAGTTTGAGAATGAAAGAAATTTAGCCAAACTTTCTTAAATTTTACAAAGCCACAATATCTGGGCGCGAATGCAACGGTGTATGCAACGGCTAAGATTTAAATTGTAACACTTTTGCAATTAGTTGCGGCATTTAGTTTTGAATCTTTTAATATAATACTAACTGGCCATTCTCAAAATGTTTAGTAGAGTAACTTTTAATAAAATGTGCTCTTGAATACGTAACGTTTGATTTTAAACTGCATTCTTTTTACTCTGTTTTTATTATTCAAAATCAACAGTTATATATGTATTTTGTGGTCTCAAGTAGAGAGATTGTGTCTAAAATGCTGTAAAAATCTGGTAAGACAAAGCAGAGTTTTATTTAAAATTTAGGACCTTGGCAGTTTCTAATATTTTAATAATAATATTGGAACGACAGAATTAATCGCCCCTAAAACTCTTTGTCGTGAAGATTGAGTTTGAAAAGATGTTCACCTCTTGCGTTCTTAATCGTTTCTCTCATTCTATCTGACGTGTTTCATACTTAATTTTGAATCTGTTTCAGAAGCCTATCTAGTAAAGGGTTTATAAGGTCCTATCCGCCTAATAAACTAGTGAGAATTTGTTGAATTGAGTGGTTTCAGAATAGGTAAAATATGTCATAATAATAATAAAAGGTTGAAATAAATACCATTCTATCCCGCCTCAAAAATAATATTAAAAAAAAATTGTATTAATCACGTAATGAAGGCCGTACCTATTATGATGTAGTTTTTTTTTGACTATTTATTCTTTTAAAGGTATAAATAATGATAATTTATAATTTCTCCCACGATTAAATATTCGCTCATCGTATACTCAAGAACAAGATTTGCCAAAAGCTTATTTCCATGGTTTGCACTTTCTCTTCCAAGTTCATATCACATGTAAACATATGGAAAAAAAAGTTGAATACAAATTTATAAGAAACCATTATGTTCCACTGAAGAAGACGAATTTTCTCTATATTATAATATAGTTTTATATGAATACTCAATCTAATTTATTATTCTTTTCTGGATACAACTGTTTTGTCGCGTTTAGTCAGCGTTCATCTTTCTGTATTAATGGTCTCTGTACAATTTCAACATTCTTGACAAGGTGACAGAAGAATCATCGATACTAATTACACTTTTCCATTAGAATTGAATATCGGTAATATTTCAATAATATAGCAAAATGCACACCACAGAATTCAGTAAATACCGGTTTCCATTTAATCAAAGTGTTATTTAAAAGAAAGCCGGTCCACGACATGTGGTTAGGAGGGAGAATTTAATTGAAAAAAAAAAACAAAACAAAAAAAACAACGAAACAACGGTATAACACTGATGAAAAAAAAGGAAAAAGCGTTGTCTTCGCCAACGGACCAGCGGAATATCGAATTTCGATTCAAACATATTAATAGTAGTAATTGAAAATTTCATTTTAAGAATAAAACTAAAAAAATTCTAGAAAAGTAAAGATTTACTGAAGTAAATCAGTAAGATTTACTTATCTTATCTTTGTAAAAGGTTTTCTACTCCTAGATCCGGCCAGAAAAAAGCAACATTGATAGTCAAACAATAGAAACAGTATCTCTTGTAGAGATTGGAGTGTAGGACAACGTCATCGGCATGCACCTACATGTTCATGTTGTTATCGATGATGATCACACACTCATTATTTTGCATCATATGGCTTCGGCATTATTCAAGGAGATCAAAGCTAGAGATCTGCATCGCGTCTCACCACTACTAATGTCACATGAATAATCTAAGGCTTTGTATTCTATTTTCCGTAAAGACTTTTAATAGACCATTAGTTCTTAATGAATTGTTTCTTATAAAAAAAAATATTAAAATAGATTTGCTCTTTTGTGGCTAAACTTGTGGGCTGCATTGGTTCTTCTATATAAAAAATTTATTGGAATTCTTAGGTTTTATGAACCATGAATCCTTTTCTTGACTCCAGTTTAATATATATTTTGAAATATTTATTGGATACCCAAAAACCTGCCTAGCAATGCCCGAAATTATAGTTTTAGGCCAGGAGAATGATAAATGTGAGCACAAAAAGCAAATAAAGAGTGACCAATGATACTTCCTGGGTCTACATTATTGAATCAAAGGTCTAGGACAATATATCGAGCCTAAACCCCTTCCACAGGAAATTTTTTCCTGGTCTTTCCAACCATTCTAACTATTAAATTAAGAAATATGTTTCCAGTTGTATCGATTGTTGCATATTCTTCACATCATCAGTTGTCCTTTTCTTTGTTGCCAGTATATAATAATAATAATAGGAATATGAAAGACTAGTACAATTTGGATTCCGCAAGGATAACAGCCCTTATAACATCGAAGGACGGGCTCATTCCGCAAACGACTGTTGCTGCGAACAGAGTTGGGCATTATTTGAAATACAGTAGAACTTGGATAATTCGAACCCCTAGGGACCGATAAAAAAGTTCAAATTATCCAAACTTCGAATTACAAAAGTTTGAAAATTAAGGGCTAAAAATCGAACTTCATATTTTCACATTTTATTTAAAAAAAAAGAAACATTTCATAAATTGATGATTACGTACATAAGTAATAAATAATTGATCAAACAAGTAAAAATAAAAGTCTATTGTTTTGAAAAAAAGTCGTTTTCATGGAGAAGAATTTTTTGGTAAAGTGTTAGGAGGAATTCCAAAGTCCTTGGCAATTTCAGATTTATTCCTTTTTAAACTTCTTTAATCGCAGCTATGTTCTCTGACAACGTTAAAGTTTTATAACTTTTAGGCTTCGACATCTTAAATCAACAACTCACTGAACTGCACTGTACACCGGAAATTCAAGGCACAAACAATACAACAGATCTAGGCACTGATTGAGTTATATCTTAATACAAAATGAAGATCGGAATGATGCTGGGAAGGAATTCTAGGAAAAACGACAGGATGTAGCTATAAGAACCCCTGGAAGCGAAGGAGCGCGACCCACCAGAGTCCAAGAATTAGACTATGAGACCGCCGCGCTTCTTGTCCAGGATCCCCTACATCCATATCTTACTATCCTTAATATCCTTATATTTTCTAGATATTTAAGATCGACTGCCTCCCTGCCCACCTCTGTCCCACTTGGAGGAACAGACTTGTAAAAACTTCGAATTATCCAAAATTTTATTCGAATTAATCACGATTTTTTTACATTGTTTATGCCCTAAATTCTAGGGACCGAAAGAAATATTCGAATTAATGACGCTTTCGAATTATCCAAGTTCGAATTTTCCATGTTCCACTGTAATTATTTCAAACATGTATTTCAAATACTATTTGAAATACAAATGTATTTCGGAAAAGTATTTCTTATTTGAAATACATTATTTAGTATGTAGTATTTTGAAATAAAATAATACATGTATTTTGCTGTATTTCAAATAATCACCAAAATAATATTTTACAGAGAGACATGATATTTGAAATAAATAAATTTATTTCAAATAATTAAAAGTATTTCAAATAATCAAAAGTATTTCAAATAATCAAAAGTATTTCAAATACTAATTTTATTTGAAGTAATTATTTGATTTGAAATAATTATTCAATTTGAAATAATTGTTTTATGTATTTATTTTTAAATAATTGTTTTAGCCAGTAATTTAAGAGTGACTTTTAGGGTCTACTGGAAATAATTATTTCATAAGTATAAATTAAATAATTATTTTAAGAAATTCACTGAAAAATTATTTTAAGAGAGAGTGACATAATTGTTTGGTAAGTTTTAAGTGTAAATTAAAATTATCTCTCACTATGTTAATATAGTTTTAATACATACTCATTACTAAACAGAGTGGGGCATCAATCAATTAATTTCTCAATCATAAGATCACACAATTTTAATTGTGATTGATTTTTTTAAAAGAGGGATACAATTAAATCTAATTTCTATTAATTCCGTTAATTGCCGTTTGCAATTAATTTAGTGGTGATTCAACATCTTAATTGTAAGTGATTTAATCGCAATTAATTCAATTGCATTTAACCATTCATTTGTTGAAGGAGGTAATAGGATAGATAATGATTAAGGTCGTTTTAGGAAGGCTACAGAAGGTGTTCTTAGGAAGGATATAGAAGATGGTATTAGGAAGGATATAGAAGGTGGCATTAGGAAGTATATTGGAGGTGGTATTAGGAGGGATATTGGAGGTGGTATTGGTGGTATTAGGAAGTGTTGGAGGTGGAGTATTGGTGGTGTTAGGAAGGGCATTGGAGGTGGTATTAGGAAGGATGTTGGAGGTGGTATTAGGAAGGATGTTGGAGGTGGTATTAGGAAGGCTGTAGAAAGTGATATTAGGAAGGATATAGAAGGTGGTATTAGGAAGGCTGTAGAAGGTGATATTAAGAAGGATATTGGAGGTGGTATTATGAAGGATATTGGAGGTGGTATTAGGAAGGATATAGGAGGTAGTATGAGGAAGCCTATAGAAGGTTGTATTAGAAACGATTTCAGGGTGCTATTAGGAAGGATATTGGAGGTGGTATTATGAAGGGTATTGAAGGTTGTAATCGATATCTATGTTATACCACCTTTTATACGCATTTGATATGCCACTTTCAATATCTTGAACTAATTCCTACTCCAATATCCATCCCAATACCACTTTAATATCCTTCCTAATAACACCTCCAATATCCTCCCTAATAACACCTTCAATACACTGCATGATACAACCTCTAATATCCTGCCTTTTACCACCTCCAATATCCTCCCTAATACCACCTTCAATACCCTTCCCCTTTAGGGGAAAATAAGGTACCCTCTTGAATATTGGCCAGGGCAGCTGTTCCAAGAGGGAATCATACCAGAAATGAGGGGTTTTTGGTGGGTGAGAGTCCCACAAACTGGGGGAGCTGCACGGGGCGAATCCCCTGAGGGCCTTTTAGGTTTTTCCCTCATTGCAATAATAAAAAAAAAAAAAAAAAAAAAAAAAAAAAAAATACCCTTCCCAATACCACCTTCAATACCCTTCCTATATCCACCTTTAATAACCTTTCTAATACCACCTTCTATATCCATCCTTATCCCACCTCCAATACCCTTCCTATATCCACCTTTAATAACCTTTCTAATACCACCTTCTATATCCATCCTTATCCCACCTCCAATACCCTTCCTATTACCACCTCCAATACCCTTCCTAATAACACCTTCTATATCCTTCCTAATACCACCTCCAATATCCTTCCTAATACTACCTTCTATATCCTTTCTAATACCACCTTCCTTATCTCTCCTAGTAACTCCTTCTATATCCTTCCTAATACCACCTTCTATATCCTTGCTAATACCACCTCCAATATCCTTCCTAATACTACCTCCTATATCCTTTCTAATACCTCCTCCAATATCTTTCATAATACCACCTCCAATATCCTCCAATCTTTGGTAAAGAAAATGAAGACACGGTCAAAACCTGAAGACCATAATGTTTATAATGACTCGGACCGTGGAAGCTTACGAGTTAGATATTTAGTTGGT
This sequence comes from Gonocerus acuteangulatus, assembly GCA_946811695.1. Lineage (NCBI taxonomy): Eukaryota > Metazoa > Arthropoda > Insecta > Hemiptera > Coreidae > Gonocerus > Gonocerus acuteangulatus. The sequence goes on from OX328128.1 coordinate 70,818,292, forward strand.
TTTGTTTTTTTTTTTTTTATATGTTATGTACATAAAGCACATGCTGGAAAACACAATTAACTCCCTTCCTTAATAGTTACTTAGGAATATATATATATATATATATATATATATATATATATATATATATATAAAATTTGAATCGTTGAAAATTGAGTCCAATGAAATATATATTAGAATGGAATAAAACAGTGGCTGATTCAGGCGTTGGAGTTGGCCAAATAAAGTGGCGATATGACTTTGAAGATGATTCATGCAATATTTCGACATGTTTTTCAGTATCCACCATCTTGGTGGCTTCATGAGAGAAATTGGCCAGGATTCACAGGATACCGAATGATGATAGAAAAAGTATTTTCGCCAGGCTTGTAAAGCAAAGGAGAAAAAGACCTATTCAGAGAGCATGCTTTATCTCGGTCGTATCTTGGAACGTGGGGGACATTGGAGCACCACTTATGTAATGAGAAAAGCTGTTAGGTTGTACTGAGACCAGGCCTGGGGATTCAGGCAATCTGAAGCTGTTGAGAAGATCTTGTGATTTTTCTTTAGATAAGCATACTTAAGCAACTATAGTTTAAGTTATGGTTTTTACACAAATTAAAGGCGATCCGAACACATTCCACAAATAGAGGTGAGTTCGCACACCTTTTAGCAATAAAAATAAATAAATATTTTTCAGATATTCAAAAACTAAAATACACTATTTGATAGGGGATGGTTAATTATTCTTACATAATTTTTTAAAGATTTTTATAGAAAGTCTGTCTTATGTGAAAACCTTGAAAAAGTGTCCGAACTCACCCGAGATGACGGTAGTTCTAAGATTTCTCAATGAAGCATAACTAAGCTGATAAATAACTGGAAATTATTTATACTGATACTAAACATCCAGCGTTATAGAACATTTATTAATTACTACGACCATAAAAATTACATTAATAAGGACTATCGTATTAAATTGAAGCTGATTAATCGTGAGTTCTAAAGAAAAAAAGATCCCGACTGATAGGCAAGATGATATGAATGTTCAGCTGTTTTGAATGTGTGCGGAGAAAACTTATTTTTATCAATTCAATGAACCGTAAGAATTTCAATTAATCAAACTCTAGTATTTCGCAATATTGTGCGATATCATGTAACCCGCTAATCAATAAATTCAATGTTCAAGCTTCAAGGGTACAATTGTACCGATATACACAATTCTGCAATTACACAAAATATCCTGATAGATCTCAAAATACAAACATTACATGTATTTTTTTTTCGCTGTACAACAAAGGCTTGCCTAAGCCTGGACCTACATTGGACCCGTATTTCTTCCGATCCAATGCGATTTCGTTTGACCGACAGCGTTCGACGTGAGTGCTTGCTTTGGTCCGTAATGAGCTTACCTCGTCAGTAATGACCTCGTAGTGAAGTGAAAATGAGTGATTAAATTAAAAAATACCACCTAAAAAGCATAGAAACCTTCGATTAGGTTGAATGTTGAAGGTATGAAGGAGGAGTTGAGAGGTCAATCAATCTTCCGGAAGTATATCAGTCCCGAACTAATAAATCTTAATGTAACAGTTAATTTTTAACTGTTGCACTACGATAAGAGAAGCGTTAGAATTCATACTTCAAAATTTTCAATACGAAACGTAGCTAGAAGGTTATAAGCATTAGAAGATTATAAACATTGGATGGTTATAAAAATCATTCCACGTAATTTAATAAACAAGGGAAACAAAAATGTGAATCGACAAAGTTGTTCTAAATTTTATTAACTTTCATTTTTAAAAAGGGGCTGTAGACCTTTTTTTGAAACAAAATGTGACGTTAGGCGCTATTTTGCTTCGTCGGTCCGATATCGGTCTAGAAACATTCAAGTTTGAACGGGTAAGAATCGGTGGCCATCGGATCCAATCGGGTCGGGACTAATGTAGGTGCCCTCTAAGACGTAGATACAACAATGACGTAAGTGGTTTAATTGCATTAAAATAAAAAGCCGATAAATTCAAAACCAAATTTACAAGAAAGGTAGGTGTACAAGTAGCTTCTACCATTTTCTATTTAAGACAATAATTATTATGTTATTTTTAATTATAAGTTTTTACAACTCAGACAATTATGTTGCTACAATATATCTAATAACTGTAATGATAGTTGAAAATAATTAATGTTATAATATGCAGCGTGTAAAACTTTCATTCACTCACTCCCTACTGTTTATATTTATTTCTAAGAGAAAACAACAATAACAATAATACGAAATTATTGAATGATTATAGCAGAAATATTTATATTTTATGGATTTTTGGATTTTTTAAATTTGTTTTCCTTCGTATTGTGCCAGGTTTCTTGTCGAATTTCAAATATTCTCAACCGGTCTTCAGCATACGAGCTATTGAGTACGTCAAACTCTCAATGTCAAGTTGTAATGATTATTACTGCAGAAATTATTACGTTTATTACATGTGTATATATATATATATATATATATATATATATATATATATAATATATATATATATTATATATATAATATATATATATATATATATATATATATATATATATATATTGTGTTTTTTTTTTGTTTTTTTATCCTTCGATATAGTTTTGTTGTTTGTATTCAATTTCATTTTTTTCTCTTTCTTTTATTTTGTTTCATTTATTCTCCTTTATGTTCTACATTTAGACTGTAATCATAAAGAATATAAATATTAATATGTAATCAATTACATGCTATGTACATTTGTCATGTACGGCACATGTAGAAAATAAAAATGAACTCCCTTCCTTAGGGGTTACTTAGGGAAGGAAATAAATAAATAACTATATATATATATATATATATATATATATGGTATATTTTGTAATAATATGATTATTACTAATTATACCATAATTTTATTGCGATAGTATTACTTCATTAGATAGTACGTCAGTGATACCTTCAATAATAATATTTAGAACAATTGTTGAACCTCACATTAGACTTTCAAAGTAGAAATACTGAAAAGAACGTTTAACATCTAATAATATTGCAAGCATCGAATCGGATTTCAAGAATGAACAATGTCATTATTATTCAGAGTAAACCATCATATAATAAATATTTTATGGTAAATAATGAATTATCTAAAAACAGAATACAACCAATTAATTCATATAAAGCCTTAGATATTGAAATTCTGAGACGGAATATTACAAACATTCAGCCCTGAACAGGAAAATCATAAAGGACTAGAGAAGGTTTTAACATCATTAGTTTCACTGAAAACATTCTTAAAAGTAAGAAAAGAATAATAGGGATAGGGGAGGAATTCAAATAAAGAATGTTCCAATTAAGAAAGAACTATATCCTTTATTCAGAATTCTTTGATATACTGCAAACCCCAAGATGGAATGTTATAATAATTAATCATAATATGAACATTATATTGGCAAAATTAAAAAGAAATAGAAAAAAATAATAAAAACCTAAAAACTTCTTGACATTTTTATAAGAGTACATTGTGGAATTTCCTTTCTCATCTTATAGCAGGTCCATTCCAATTAAAACTCCAGTAATTACTCGATGCACGAAACGTTATTCCTAAAAACGGTAATAACACGGGATAAATACTTACCTCGCATACTACGCTTTCAATAAGAGGTAATATTACATTGTGAGCTCTAAATTAAAGTCATTTTCTCCTATTTATGGATAGCAAAAAATCAATATTTTTCAATTTTTAATGTCAAAATTTCATATGGCATGTTAACCCTAGAACCCCAACGTTCGTCAAAATGGCGAACACCTGTGTGATTTACAGTAGCCCCTCCTCTCCCCGTCTTCTATTCTCCACCACAGCCCAGCTATGCTACCTGTGGTAAATACTTCACGAGTCACTGAAAGCACGTGAAAATTACGATTGTTTTTGGAGTTTGAGGAATATCTGTGTGCACGTCTGTTTGACTAAGGTTGGTAAGATCATTTATTATTTTATTTTTTACGTTGTATGTGATTTTGTTTAACATTTTCATTCCAAGCATGAATGAACTAAGTTTTGGAATTGTATTCTAATTTTCATCATCCCTTCCCTCTAAGTCGTGAAACTATTTAATAAAGTTATATTAATCAATTTTGAAGAATTTCTAATATGAAATAATATATAATATTAATTAAAGAATGCCGCATAAGTTGAGTTTTTACTTATACATTTAAAAAAAAAAAAAAAAAAAATCAGTCCCGTAACAGGCCACGAGGGCCCTGAGGGGCAGATACTATAGAGGTATCTGATTCTCGACCATACGGCACACTAGGGAGATAGTATGGTCAGTACTATGCTCCGGCCGCCTGATTTTCCCCTTGGCTGCTTCGACTGCTAGAGTCATTAGCACCAACCAAGGTACCCATTATTAAATTAATTAAAGGCTGGGTTGGCCTAGGGACGGTCAGGGAGGCCGAATTCAACCCATGAACGAAGACACTAGAAGAAAAATTCTTTAGTGCTTGCTCGGGATTTGAACTCAGGCCTCCAGCTTATTAGTCCAGTGCTCTACCACTGAGCTAACCTCACCCCCACTTATACATTTATACATATATATATATACATATATATATATATATATATATATATATATATTTTTAATTTGTTCGTCAAATGTGGAATAGTTGGTAGAATGGGGTAGGCCGAGGAACGTTGGCGTTCTAGGGTTTAAGTAACCAAAAAAAAAATAAGTTTGAATTCTTCGAAAACAAACTTGGAGACGATATTCTGCAGGCAGCAATTAGTCTAGAGGAAACAAATAAAATGTTGTAGATAGAATAAGGTTAAATCTAGTATAGTACGCAGAATTTTTATGAAATATTAATTATTTAAAAAATGGTGAATCCTTCATTAATTCAACGAATGAAAAAGAAATTAATTTCATTTAGAGTTCTGCTCAAATTCAGGAACATAAATAAGTTTAGCTCCACCCAAAAAATCTATATAATGTACCATAAAGTCTTCTTTTTCCTGCATGGCCTGCGCGAACGCCAGCGGAAACTTTTTTGTGACACATTTAGCAAAAAAATGCTTTAGCGATGATTAAAGTGAAAAAAAGCGTTACAAAAAAGATTCCCCTGGCCTTCGCGCATGCACGGTAGCCGTGGACGAAAAAGAAGACTGTATTTTATATAGTACATTACGTACGTTAGTTTTCGTAACGCTTTCCTCCGAAGGAAAGTAGCTATTAAGGTTGCACTCATGACAAAATTTTTGAAAAATTTCTTCGAATCTTTATCGATCCTACCTAGTAGACACCGAAAATTACCCCAGTTAAAATTTATATATATATATCATGATATTAATTTTCTTAGCTACGTAACAAGCCAATATATCTTATTATTATTCGAAACCCACGTTGCGAATGATTTTGAACAATATGCCGTAAGATTTGGTAATTACGTATTAAAATGGATTCCAGCTCCTGTTTTTTGTTTTTTAAATGGGCGCAACTGGGAGAATATTGCAGGCTATGGTAGGGATGCTTGGAACAGGAGAAGTGTGATATTAAAACAATAGTATGTATGTGTGTATTTTAGTTTTTATGTTTATATTTTGGAAATATGAATTATATGTTAATTATTAGATACCGTAATTTACTGTTATGTAGCAGATAATTAATAAATAATTTTATGTGGTATAACTGCATTAAAATTTGTTTGTTAGAAATTGTTTAGTTGTAAGCAAGTAGCTGTGATGTAGGTTTGTAAAACGTATCTTGTCTTTGCCTTCTTTGATCTTTGTTTTTATCACATATTAATGCTATTATTATGGTTGGTATTACCTCCCTCTGATGGCAGTTAGCCAAGAGTATTAGTCTTCAGAGTTATATGTATTGAGCAATGTTATGTCTACAATACATTTCTGTAGGCAGGCTTGTATAATTTGTTTTGTTGTTTGGTTATATTTTTTTGTTTCCTAATAAAGACTATTTATATATATATATATATATATATATATATATATATATATATATATATATATATATATATATATATATGTGTGTCCGTTAACACGATACAGGCTAGAGTTTTTGTTTTTTTCGCCACGAAACTTGGTATATAGTATTCCCCCATCAAACGATTGAACGAGTTCGTTAACCAGCAAAATCGGCCCATCCGTAGGGGGGATTTACTCCGGAGCCAAAGTAGTTATTTGCCAATAACAGTCGTAATTTTTGTTATATTTCAACGAAACTCGGTATTCGTTGTGGTCAACTAAAGAGAAAAACGTGTTGTATAAATAAACTAAATTGGTTCATAGGGAAGGGGGGGGGGGGGGTTTACCCTGGAGCCAAAGTAGTTATTTGCCAATACCAGTCGTAATTTTTGTTATATTTCAACGAAACTCGGTATTCGTTGTGGTCAACTAAAGAGAAAAACGTGTTGTATAAATAAACTAAATTGGTTCATAGGGAAGGGGGGGGTTACCCTGGAGCCAAAGTAGTTATTTGCCAATACCAGTCGTAATTTTTGTTATATTTCAACGAAACTCGGTATTCGTTGTAGTCAACTAAAGAGAAAAATGTGTTGTAAAAATAAACTAAATTGGTTCATTAGGGGGGGGGGGGGTTACCCCGGAGCCAAAGCAGTTATTTGCCAATAACAGTCGTAATTTTTGTTATATTTCAACGAAACTCGGTATTCGTTGTGGACAACTAAAGAAAAAAATGTGTTGTAAAAATAAACTAAATTGGTTCATTAGGGGGGGGGGGGGGGTTATCCCGGAGCCAAAGTTATTTGCCAATACCAGTCGTGATATCTATTACATTTTATTCATTAAGATCAGTAGACGAAAATATGAAGCTTTGTGTATTTATTACGTAGTTTAGTACCCCACAAACATAAAACTCTGGAAGGAAATTAATTACAAAAGTAATAATTGAAACAGGTGCTCATAATAAATTCAAAAGAGCAGAACTATATATGTTTTTATTTTATTTATTTTTCTTGGTTATTTTAAGCAAATAATTCAGTAATGCACTCGACACTACCCAATTCTGAGGAAAGTGGTTAGTTTTGCAGCTCCTGCGTGATGGACTTTTTTGTTACGTTTTTCTCCATTTTAGTCATCGCTAAAGTATATTTATACTAAAATTCCTCGTGCATTACCATCATAATTGTTAGGAAGCTGTAGTTTGGATTTATATATATATATATATATATATATATATATATATATATATAAATTTGAATGGCCATTATTTTCGGGGTCACTTCCGGATTAGGTCATCAGGTCAACCTATTAGCGGGTTTCGTCCCTAATGAAGTGGTACATCTGTCATCCACTATTCTTCACGAAGAAAATATCGTTTACGTCGTAATACTAATATTAAACCAGATATAGTCATTGCACAAGGAATTTCTAAGCAGAACTACCTCGTGTAATCTTGTAAAACAAATGTCTACCGGTATAATTCTGGTGTAACTGATGGATGTCACGTTCAAGCCGTTTTAGGACTTAGCGGAGTTTCAGACAAGCAAAGGTGGAATGTTGGATTAATTTTGGAGAACAGAACTTTGTCTTTTCCCATTCCTCTGCCTGTTTTGTCAAGAGAATATTAAAACAAGCACACAAAGATTCATCAACGTCAATACCAAAAACATGCTATCTACTATTGTTTCCTTGAATAATTATAGTATTATTATAACGCGCAAATAAATTAAACTCATGGAATTTATTAGAATTCAGGATTCAATCGTCGAAGAATGTCTTGCGACCAACAAACTTGATTTAAAATAATATATTCTATCGCGTTATATTCTTCGAAGAAAGAAATTATTTAAATTATAGAAATAAGGGAAGCCATAGAAATAGTAAGATGCCCGGAAAATTTTAACAAAGGTGATGGGTACAAGCTCAGCAAATTGTGGCATCCGGTGATTAAACCAAGGAGAAAAGAAGAAATGAAATTCTGCCAATCAACGGTCCATATGGAACCCACCAACCAGAATCAAGCAAGACTGGGACCAACCAATCAGGGACATGGAAGAGCAGACTACGCCCGCGGAGGAATACAAAGACAGGTAGTTATACAGGAGAACTAGAAGAACATACTCATTCTCTGAGGAAGCTGGCAGTATGACTAGCGAAACGTCGGCAAAGAAGATAGTGACAGGGTCAATATCAGAATACTTTAAATACATATTTGTATTCAATGTATGTTTTTCAGTGACCTGGTTAATTTACAACCAATTCCTAAAGAATTTGGTTAAAGTAGCCTATAGAAATACAAAGTAAGCTTAAATAAACTAGGAACTGTATTTTGAATTAAACGCTGACTCAATTATTAATTTTAAATTTAATTTTGTTCAAGAGCTATATTTTTTCTAAAGAAAATATTCATAGTTTTCAAATGTCTGACGTGCCCACATTTTTAAAGGGCATTACTTATAACATATTAAACATAATGGTATTTTATTCTGTTAATGTTGCATATAAGTTATTATATGGTGTCCCGTAAATGTGTGATCACATATTTGGAATAGATAGTAGGCTATTATTATTTTTTTAGAGGAATTTTGTAATCTTTATTTATTTATTTTTTGTTTCTTGTTCCCTCGTATTCTTAATTGTCAAATACAGATAGGCTTATTTCACACCATATCAAAGCTTATGAAATAAAATGTTTTTTCTGAGGTCCGGGATGTTTAGATCTCATCTATAGAAAAAGTCCGTCACGCAGGAGCTGCATAACTAAGCACTTTCCTCAGAATTTGGGTAGTGTAGACTGCTTTCCAGAACAATTTGCTTAAAATATCCTACATAAATAAAATAAAAACATGAATAGTTCTCTTTTAATTTTGTAATGAGTAACTGATAAATTATTAATTTTCTTCCAGAGTTATGTTTACACATGGTACCTACTACACTACGTAATAAATTCCAAAAATCACGGTTGGTAGTGGCGAATTGGTATTGTGGGTCTGGAGTAAACCCCCCTCCTAATGAACCGATTTAGTTCATTTTTATATCTCACTTTTTTCTCTATATTACCAGTACGAATACCAAGTTTCGTTGAAATATAACAAATATTACGGCTGACATAGTCAAATTAGTGTTTTGGGTTCGGGGAAAACCCCCCCTTCCGGTGGACCGATTTTGGTGGTTAATGAACTCTTCCAATCGTTTGCTAATTGAATGCTATATACCAAGTTTCGTTACGAAAAAACAAAAACCCTGGCCGCTATCGTGTTAACAGACACACACACATATATATATATATATATATATATATATATATATATATATAGATAGATATATATAAATTTTAACGGGGGTCATTTTCGGTGACTACTAGGTAGGATCGATAAAGATTTGAAGAAATTTTTTGAAAATTCCGTCATGAGTCCAACCTCAATAGCTACTTTCCTTCGGAGGAAAGTGCTAAAACGATGTGATCTGTAAATATCCATAAAAGTCTATTTAACGCTAAAGCAAAGTCTTTGAGCAAACAGAACATTTTTTTTTTAGATATCTTCTGCCTTTATATTTTCCTATAACAACTTTATCCAGCTTTTATTTTGTACCATCCGGGTTTCGATCCGACCAGCTAGGGCGGAGCTACAGTAGTTTGTTAGGAAAAAAGTAACCAATCTATAAAAAAACAAAAAAAAAGAAGAAAACCTGTAATATCTCCCTTACCGTTGAGAATCAAACCATACGTCATATAGACTTTTTTGTTCCTTTAAAAGCCAACTATTTATTCCAAAAATTTGATCACACATTTACAGAGCACCCTGTAAATTGTAGGTGTTAATTTTCTCTTAATTAGTAGTTTCATTTAACATAGAATGCCAGTAAAGTGGTGATAATAATTAAACCTATTTAAATATTAGACCTAAGATCTTCGTTAATAAAGGCTAAAATTATGAACTACATAGTATATTATGTTAAGTTACTCCTGAAGAGGCGACTATGGGCGCGAAATATTGAGACCATAAAATAAACTGCATTATGTGAAAATGAAGTGTTTAATTATATTTACACATATGACCTTCCAGAATTATGAAATACATAGTATATTACGTTAAGTTACTCCTGAAGAGGCGACTATGGGCGCGAAATATTGAGACCATAAAATAAATTGCATTATGTGAAAATGAAGTGTTTAATTATATTGACACATATGACCTTCCAGAATTATGAAATACATAGTATATTATGTTAAGTTACTCCTGAAGAGGCGACTATAGGCGCGAAATATTGAGACCATAAAATAAACTGCATTATGTGAAAATGAAGTGTTTAATTATATTTACACATATGACCTTCCAGAATTATGAAATACATAGTATATTACGTTAAGTTACACCTGAAAAGGCGACTATGGGCGCGAAATATTGAGACCATAAAATAAATTGCATTATGTGAAAATGAAGTGTTTAATTATATTGACACATATGACCTTCCAGAATTATGAAATACATAGTATATTATGTTAAGTTACTCCTGAAGAGGCGACTATAGGCGCGAAATATTGAGACCATAAAATAAACGGCATTATGTGAAAATAAAGTGTTTAATTATATTTACACATATGACCTTCCAGAATTTTAGAAATAAATTAAATAAAGATAGACTCTAATATAATTTAACATTGTCTTTTTTCCGAAATAAGCATATCATTTTCCATAATACATGAATGAAAATAACTGAGACTTGAGAGTATTCGGTTCAAAGAGCAGAACATAACATTCTTATAGTGATAATAAATTCGCCAGCTGAGACAATCCTAATTCCCCTTGAATAATGTCTTTTTCCGCGACCTGTAGTCCGGAAAATATTTCCGCTTCTATAAGCAATATCCTAAGTCCTTTATATTCCTTATTAAAAGGGGATGGGAGTAGAGTTTCCTTTAACAGATTTAATACAAAAATATATACCCTTTGCCACTCTTATTGGTGTCACGACTCCAAATGAAGGAATTTTTTCACTCAGTTTTTTGGATAGTATTCCTGGATAAATTTGCTATTGAATGTATATCATGATTTTTTAGGCCCATGCATACTTTTTTTTTTAAAGAAAGATCTAACTCCAATTTTTTTGTATAAAAAAAATGGTTACCTGAAATCCAAATTAAGGAAAAACGTACCTATTTCATGGAGATTACGAAATGGTAAAACAAGCTGTATTTCGAGCATTTGATACCAAATAAATTCCTATTACAATGAGCCCAAGCCTTGTTTAATGTAAACCCTGTTTTTTTGTTGTTTTTTTTAATATTTTTTTCCGGTCTTCCAAAAAATTACCAAAATTTCTAATTAAAAGAAAAAAAGACAGATCGGTAAATCCGAAAATATAAACATTTTTAATTAATGCAATGTGGTATACATGTGCGCATATCGTCTCTACCATTTCAAACTATCGAATATGCAAAATTCGTTTTTCAGATTCGAGGATTTGCTGTAAATGACGATACGGCTGCCGCAAATTGTAACAAGTCTAACCCCTTTAGAATAACCTTTAATGACTTAAATAAAGTATTGAATAAAACCATTTTTCAATATATTACTTCGTCAATGTCCATTCTCTAGTTTGCTCCGATTTCCATATTCGATAGTTTGACATAGTAGGGAAGATATATTCGATTTAGTATCTTCCTTGCCCGACAGTTTGAAGTCTTTCCTATACTTGATCGAGACGTATTTTATTTTTAGAACGGCACACCCACTTCTAAGCCAAAAGCAACGACATCTATGGTGCTATGGTGCAGCTGGAATCTTTCCCTGCCACAAGTGGGTCTCAAACCGCATGTACCGCATAAGAATCCATGGTGCAAGCCACTAGACCACATATTAAAGTGTCATTATCGTGTTTCACATATTGCGGTGTTCTTTGATATGGAAATATTCTAATCCGTCGGGTATATTTTCCATCCGTCCGAAGCCTATCGGTCTATCTGAACAGGCTATAGTGGGAAACTCGGTAATAGAAGCCGAAAAGGCTAAACAGTAACATTGACGCTTCCAAAAATATAAGGATTAGACCTACGGAAGGTCATCAAGATGAGGGAAAAAATGACGTGTATAGGAGAAGGTGAATACTAGAGCAGCAAACACCTCAAGAGAAGGCTGCATAGACGATGAGCAGAACACAAAGGATGTGTTGTATAAGCAGGCTGCCCGCATAATGCATAGGCTATACTCGGCCATGGAGTCCCGCAAGGAAGGTCGCTACCGCCTACACTACCTACATAATATATCTTTCTCTTATGACATTCTCAGCTTCTTCACGACACTGTCAAGATTTGTCAAGCAGTCGTTCAGATCATCTCTTTATGTAGTCCATTTATGGCTTACTTTCGTTCAAACGTTCTGGATTTTTTTGTTCTACACAATATTTTAATAACAAATTAATTAATTAATTAATCAGATTTTCGAGGAATAAAAAAAGCCGTCACGCAGACGCTGCCTAAGGCTAGGCACAAAACGGGCCGGCATGATCACCGGCCGGCAGAACGACCGGTTGATATGATTGGGCAAGCACACACGGTCCTACAAACGACCGGCCAGTTGATATTCTTGTGTAAGCACACACGGTCCTGGAAACGGCCGGCCAGTTGATACTTTTGTGTAAGCACACACGGTCCTACAAACGACCGGCCAGTTGATATTTTTTTGTAAGCACACACGGTCCTACAAACGACCGGCCATTTGATATTTTTGTGTAATCACACACGGTCCTGGAAACACCGGCCAGTTGATATTTTTGTGTAAGCACACACGGTCCTGGAAACGGCCGGCCAGTTGATACTTTTGTGTAAGCACACACGGTCCTGGAAACGGCCGGCCAGTTGATACTTTTGTGTAAGCACACACGGTCCTACAAACGACCGGCCAGTTGATATTTTTTTGTAAGCACACACGGTCCTACAAACGACCGGCCAGTTGATACTTTTGTGTAAGCACACACGGTCCTACAAACGACCGGCCAGTTGATATTTTTGTGTAAGCACACACGGTCCTGGAAACGGCCGGCCAGTTGATACTTTTGTGTAAGCACACACGGTCCTACAAACGACCGGCCAGTTGATATTTTTTTGTAAGCACACACGGTCCTACAAACGACCGGCCAGTTGATATTTTTGCGTAATCACACACGGTCCTGGAAACGCCGGCCAGTTGATATTTTTGTGCAATTACACACGGTACAGGAAACGACCGGCCAGTTGATATTTTTGTGCAAGCACACATGGTCCTGCAAATGGCCGGTTGCTTCCCACACTAAGCATTTATTTCTACTGGATAACTCTTCAATCGTTATAGAATTTAAAAAATATTTATGAAGGATCCGGAAAAATTTTGTTTTTATGCCTGAGAAGATAAAACGTCAAGGAATAATAAGAAATGCTCTGAGAAGGAGTGAGTGGTTCCGAGTCCTTGAGAACTGATTGATTGGTTTCGGTAAGATAGGGCGATAGGCGTTCATCACTATTCATCAACACACTTCAACGGCTCATGATAGGAATGGGAATCAACTCTAGAACAAGTCGATACGAGATCAACAATCTGAGAAAACCACAGGGGGTTCTAGGGAGTGGGTTTTATCAACTACTCTCAAGGAATTTTCCCAACATAGTTCTTTTTATCTGCTCGTAGAACTTAAATTAAATAAAAAGTTTCTATGTTTATTAGAGCTTATTTGAATATTAAAAATTTAAAAAATGAATGATAATTAGGTAACTATTATAGATAAAAAAAAAGTATTTCGTTTAGAGCCTTCTGCTCAAATTCAGAAACATAAATATGCTTCAAGTCCACCCGACAAACATATGTAATGTACTGTACAACATATCGTCTTCTTTTTCGCGCATGCGCGAACGCAAGCGGACACCTTATTGTGCCACTTTTTTGAAACGCTAGGTCCACCCAATAAGGCTATGTAATGTACTCTATAACATACAGTCATCATTTCCGTACATGTCCCCTGCGCATGCGTACCCCACCGGACACTTTTTTGTTGCACATACAGTCTTATTTTTCGTACACGGCCACTGCGCATGCGCAATAGCCACTACGCATGCGCGAACGCCAGCGGACACTTTTTTGTAGCCTTTTTTTCCAGTTAAGTCTTCTAAACAAGTAATTATTCTAAAAAAGATTGGTCCCGTAACTGGCCACGAGGGCCCTTAGGGCCAGATACTATAGAGGTAGCAAATCCATGACCATAGGGCACACTAGGTGGATAGCGTGGTCAGCACTATGCTCCGTGCGTATGATTTTTCCCTTAGCAGGTACCTATTAATAATTTAATTGTAGGCTGTATTGGCCTAGGAACGGTAAGGAAGGCCGTATCCAACTCATGAACGAAGACACTAGAAGATCTTAGTTAATCATTAGTGCTTGCTCGGGATTTTATTGGAACTCAGGTCCTCCAACATATTTTGAGCGTAAACGTTAAATCCTGCTAAGAATCGCTGGTCCACTCAACACATCGCATTACAATTTCTGAAGTGACACAACTCAAAAATACAACTCAACTGAAAATGCGTCACTCTTACCTTGTCTTTGTGAAACAAGTGTCCTCTCATGTACAAGCTCTGCATCTAGGTGCATACAGTTTTGATGGTTGATAAGGAGATATTGACCATGTCTTTCATAGTCCTAACTATGACGGTGTGAATAAAACGATTTTTGAGTTGTGTCACTTTAGAAATACTAGTGCGATATCATGAAGATTTAACTTTCGCCCTCAAAATTCAATATTTATGGACTTTAGAAATAAATTTAAAATTACAATAGTCCTCAACACAACTTAATATAAGATGCCTGAGGATGAACCTGAAAAGGTTCAAAACCGTACAAATATGAGTTTTTAACAATTTTCGGGAGCGAATCATGCGAGTTACTTCAAGTAATCTCATTATGTTGTAGTTGTAAAGACATATTATTCGTTGGTAGTAGCATTATTTTATAAAGTCCAAAGTCTATTAAGATTTCCCCGTTGGTTCTTCAAAGCAGTTATGTTTTTTTAAATCCATGTTGTTGTTTAGTAGCCTCGTTACAGAACTAGAGCAATAAAATGCATTCTAGTTTACATGTCGGTAGAATAAGTAATGTATTTTTCAAGGTCACGAATCCCACCTGGAAATGCCTTCATGGAAAACATATATCTCTCAGGATTGTCGTAGGAAGTAGTCCGCCTTGGCGTTGAACTTGACAGAAAGTTCCAACAGCTGCAACTAGTGATGAAGGCGTATACATTATCAACAGATGGTTCATATCACTTCCCTATGTGCTGTTTGTGGTCATAGTAGAACTTTGAAAGAAAGTATGACCAGCATAGCACGTGAAATTTTATTACCGCGCGAATTATAATTTGCCGGTAAGAAATTTCCATTGGTTACGAAAATAGCATTAGTTCAAATTTGTATATATATATATATATATATATATATATATATATATATATATATATATATATATTTGGCCGTTCACGCTCTAAAGGGTCTTCAAAAAGGTCCGATTTTGATGACTTTTAAAGTATTGTCTCAAATTAAAATTCGAACTCATTAACCACCTGAACCCGCCTACCGGAACACTATTTGCACAACTTGTGCAAAAAATTGTTGCTTATACGGTTTACCATTTCTAGGCTTCAAGGTATACCTTTTTTAAGTAATATGGCTTGATAAATCGATTGCAACCATTTTTAAGTAATTATCCGTGCCTTTTAGCGCGGTTCCTCCGATTTTGATACAATTTGGTACCAAAATCTTTCGTCTAATTTGAAAACCGGAAAATCCTTTATGGAGCGAAATTCTGGAGAAGAACTCGAAACGCCTACGTTTTCGAGTTCATATGCTTGCAGGTACTCGTATACAGGTTTCTTAAGGTAGAAACACGAATGAACACATTTTTAAAGCGATATCTGTAACCGTTTTCGAGAAACACTGAAACACCTACTTTTACAAACTGATTTTAATTTTGAGTAGTCAGAAACGATTAATTCAGTTGAAACTTGTTCCAGACGTTAACTAGTTGTTTCCCATTTTAATTGAATGTAACAGTACAAACGAGTATTTGACTAAAACAAGGTAACAAAATGTGAAACATTTTTATGTTTTATGTCTTCGAGATATTATTTTATTTTCGAGAAAAAGGGGAAACATCTGGAATTTTGGTTTTCTATATCTCACGATGGCGGATTGGTCTAAAAGGAATTTTAGACATTCATTCAAACTAAGACATAATACTACACACTTTATTTTTTATTCTTTTTTTAAAAATGTATAAACAGACATAAGCAGGTTTTTTTATATTTCCTTAAATATCTCGAAAACCGTTGTTTATGCAATTTTCGATAGAGCGATCTCAGTCACATAATTACAGCTTAAAACTCAAAAGTGTTGGTTCCCTCCCTTTAAACAGTTTTGTTGTCTATGTTTTTCTTTATATATCTCGTTTTTGCTTCATCTCCGAGAAAAACGCAAAAAAATATAAAAAAAAGTATTCGTATTTTCGTGCTAGGCGGAAGGTCAATTAATAAAAACTTCACAATACAGTTTCACCAACTTTATTACCTCCCTACATGTATCACACCTTGTTTAGTGCCTCTTCAGGGGAAAGAGTTACAAATGTAAAACTTACAGCCCCAACTGAGGAGGATAACCTTCCACCACGTCCAGACTGATCATGGTCTTCCGCCTAGCACGAAAATACAAAGATTAAGAAAACGGCCAGTTTAATAATATGCAATTATAAAAAAAAAGATGAAAATGCAGTCTTTCATAACACCTGTATAAAAATCGTTAAATATATGTTTTATTCCCGACCTCCTCCACTCAGCCCCATCCCCAACACATTTAATACTCCCCCCGCCAAAATAAATATATAGGAGTGAGTATTCTTCTGATTTTGTGTGGAATATTGAAATAATAGGTCTCCATTTTTTGACCTCTCGACTTAACGCAGAGTCGTTTCATGTATTCCTGATAATGAACTGTCGTTGCTCTTGGAGGAAGTCCTTTTGGCAAAGAGATCCCAAGTCGGAAAAGCTACTTCCAACTCGACGGTTGTCCAGCCCACTACGAGAGGGCCTTCAAAAATTGATTAGACACTAACTACCCATGGCGCTAAAAAGGACGTGGTTGGCCGGTGTCATGGCCGGCTCGATCTTCAGATCTCATGCCCTTGGATTTCTTCACACGAGGACACATTACAGATTTGATCTACAGGGAACACTTCATCAGTAGCATCAGATGTCCCTGGAGACGGATTCCAGCACACAATGCACAAATGCCGACCAAATGGCAAAGGACTTTTTTATCCTCCATTAATAGCCAAAGTTTAGTCATTTTTTTTTATGAATACTTTTAAATCAAAAATGGTGCACTAAATTGAAAAAAATACAATAATCATGATCACGCGCCTTTTAATCCTACAATTTTTTTAACTACAAGTTTAACAACTAAATAAATAAATAAATTTTACATAATTCAAATTGTCGGATTATCAATCCGATTTGGATACGTCACTTGTAAAACTTTACATGCTCTAAAAATTGTACCAAGGCATAACGAAATATTGCAAGGTAAAAGAATATCATCTACCGTATTACAAAAAATAAATGAAATCCATATAATTAACACAGAAGACCTAAAAACCGAAATCATCATATCTCTCATTTCCTCCATTCAACATCAATTAATTCGTGCAGAAATAATTACAAAAAAAAAGAAAAAGGAGATGTGACATTACTGTTCTTTTTAATTCAAAGTTCTAAACCGCATAAATCACTACTTTTGATAAGGGACAAAAGATAAAAACCATTATAGTAAAACTTCCCAGACAAACTTGTTATCAGAACTTTTCCAACAACAACCATTTTATCAGTTAGCTTTTTGGTGAGGTTTCATAATAGCTATTATCCACCATGTGCAAAACAATCAGAGCGAAATTCTGAACTAACTTCTAAAGCGGAAAATATAATAAAAAAAAAAACAACGTTGATTTACAAAAATATTTATCATCAAAAAGAATTTCTTTTTTTTTTTTCAATAAGAATTAAACATAACATATTCATAGAGAAATAGCCTCTTAAATATTTATTCATTTAAATTTTAACGTCCATTATAATTAACTCAGAATTTTAGGACGGGTTATCTATAGGTAACCACCCTTTTATGTTAAATAATTAAAAAAACAATACAAATGGCTTTATAAAAGTTTAGCTTGATGAAAATAAAAAAAAGAGCCTATTTTCTTACCGAACCTATTATGTTATCTTGAAAATGTGAATACCTGAAACAGAAAAAAAAGAAGTTTTATTTTTTTTAAATGAATATTCAAAATGCAAAATATATTTAGAACAAAGACGTATACCGTTGCTGAAAACATCTTTGTTCTAGTCTCTGGTTTCTGGCCTGTACAAAGGCTTTATATGGAAAAACGTTTATTTACATGTAAAAAAAAAAAACGGTTTTACATATTTAGAAAATCAGATATATCCTACTTACCTATCCGCTCTTTCCTAGAGTGCTTTTACACTACGATAGTTATTGCTTACTTCCCTGTGGAAGCGGGAGTTCCTCAGGGTAGCGTCCTTGGTCCCATCCTTTAAACCATTTATACAGCTGATATTCCAACACATCCCGACATCCTCGTGGCGACGTATGCAGATGATACGGCCATCCTTTCGCCTCACACAAATCCGGACACTGCCTCAAAAAAAACAAACCCATCTAACTCAAATTGAACAGTGGTGCAAGAAAAGGCGCATCAAGATAAAGGTCGAAAAACGTCACCAAATAACTTTTACCCTTCGACGTAAAACCTGTCCTACTGTCTCCTTCAACAACAATCCTTTACCCATAACCAATACCATCCGATAACTTGGGTTTTACCTTGACTCTCGATTGACTTGGAACGCACACATTAAACTCAAACGGCAAGAACTCAATCGACGATTCGGACAACTATACAGACTACTAAACCGCTCATCACAATTAACCTTACATAACAAACTAACTATCTACAACTCACTAATAAAACCTATTTGGACTTACGGAATAGAACTCTGGGGGACGGCCAAGCTTTCCAACATCAACCGAATCCAAACATTTCAATCCAAAGTCCTGCGTACCATAATCAATGCTCCTTATTATGTTACAAATCGCACCCTCCATAATGACCTAAATATCCCTTTTGTCCAAGATATAATCCCAATCCGCTTCTCATCTTTCCATAGCAAATTAATCAATCATCCTAATCCTATAGCCCAATCCTTATCCAGCACCAACCATCCTTCCTCTCCACCAAGACGCCTTAACAGGAAGTGGCCCCGAGACTTACTTAGTCAGTGAAGTGTCGTGGAGTGAACAAAAACAATTATTTGTGGAGTGATCAAAGAAATTATAATTGTATAAATTGAGAGTGATATCGGTGGATATTTTCTCTCCTCAAGATATCACAGCCCACGTCTCATTCGCCTCCAATCCTCCCTGCTAGTCGCAGGGTGTGGTTGGATGGCGTAAGGTAACTCCAGGTCATCCTAGAATCCTTCCTAACAAGGAAGGTATTCGGTTGACAACTGGGGACACCTGAGGCGTGAGCAAGTAACATGTATCAAATTACATAATGCAATTGAATTGTAGATTGTGATATTTCTTTAAATATCACAAAAAAAAAAGAAAAAAAAAAAAAAAAGTTATTGCAGGATATGTATGTCATAGAGAAATTCTGACTAGTGTAAACCATGAGCAATTTATGTCAGACATACATTTTACATGGGTTTTCAGTAGTCGCAATTTCTATCCGATATAAATATCCTGCAATAACTATCAAGTGTAAACCCACCCTTACGCTTCCATGTCTTCAACTTTTATGGTTTGCTGAAGTTGTGAAAATGAAAACGGTGTTTATTTCTATGTTCGCTTTCTAACTTTTAATGAAATTTGGTACAAAAATACCTTTTTTGATTTGAAATGTCAAGTTCTTTCCGAAAACCAGCAGGCTATCTGTCACACATGGTATTTCGAGTGAAAAAATCGGCTTTTTGATAAATCCGAGTTTAAATGGAGTAAGGTCCGCTGATTATGCGAGTTTCCTGTTTAGGCGCCTAAGATTTTGCTTCGCTTTTTATAGGTTTTATTTTACATTTTTACAGGTGTATTTTTTTAAAGACATACTCAGACATTATATATATATATATATATATATATATATATATATATATATATATATATATATATATATATGGAAAGAGAGGGAGTGAAAGATATAAGGGGAGAGAGATTGCTTGCGATTACCATTAAAGATTATATTTTTGAATGCACTACGAATGGCTGTATAATAGATACTTAAATAGTAATCCATCCACTAAAGAACTGAAGGAGGGGCCATGAAAAGAATATAAACGAAGGATAAAGAAAGAAATCCTTCTATTGACAAACATGAATATAAAATATCCTCGTCTCTCTATTCTCCTTCTCCATTTCTTTATGGTAAACTACGATAAATAATATGTCCATTACCATTATTCCCTTTCTTTTAAACTAGGATTGTATAAAAGAGCAAGAAATTCCATAATGTGCTCCAAATTGTTAAAGAAAGTATTATCTCTTATTCAAATATATACACAACAATTTCTTTATTGGTTGTTACATTCTGCACATAGATATCTCGTAATATGATACAATTTGATATTTCTGTCCCTAAGTCATCCCAACTTCATTCTCGATTAACGTCAGAAAGGCGCTCAGACCAGAGTTGGGCATCAATCAATTAAATTTTCAATCGTATGATCAAACAATTAACTTTTTAATCGTGATTGAATCAATCGCTATAAATAAATTGCAATTGATTTAATCGCGATCGATTTTTTAATCGCCAAATAAAATTACATTTAATTGCGATTAATTCCTTTAATTGCCATTTGCGATTAATTTAATCGCGATTAAACATTTTAATTGCAATTGTGCAATTGATTTAATCGCGATTAATTTAATTTAATTGCAATTGATTTAATTGCAATTGTGCAATTGATTTAATCGCGATTAATTTAATTTAATTGCAATTGATTTAATCGCGATTGATTTAATTGAAATTAAATTAATTTTGATTGTTTTGTAAAACTAAAAGTATTTTGATAAAAAAATACCGCGGAATTTTAACAAAAATACCTTTCCAAAGTTCAATTCCGGTCCACAATTGATCCTCCTCCGGTCCTATTCTAGTCGACCCCGACAACTTCCGGTCAACTCTGGCCATTTCCAGTACACCCCAAACTACGTATTATCTACTCTGGTCCACTTCCGATCAGCTCTGGGCAACATCCAATGGCATTCCTGCCGACTCCTGGTCCACTTCCGTTTTACTCTAATTAACATTTTCTCACACCTGGGTCACCGAGGCCCACTTCCAGTCAGTTCAGATCCACCCGCGTTTACTTCCGGGTCTCTAAGGGCTCGCTTCCGGCACATACTGTGTGCAGGAGTAAGTCAGGAAGTGTAAAGGAAGTGTGAAGAGATTTTAGTGCTATTGTTTTACCTTTTTTTTATTTATATCCGGAAATTAACACGTTAACTGCGGTGCATATAGCTTTAGGTAAAACTGAAGTTTAGCGTCCTCAAAACCGATTTCTTTCAAATTTTGTACAATAACGTATTTTGATGCACTAAACACGAATTCGTTAAAAAAAAAATCGCTTTCAACTAGGAAAGAAGTTATTAAGCACTAACGTTCACTGTTAGGTAGGTTATAAAAAGTAGGCGTAAACAGAGTATTTGTAAACACGCGCGTGCGCAGATATGCAACATTGGGAAACAGAGAACTCTCATTTGAAATGTTCATAAACCATTTGTTCAAAAATATTGTCAATTTTAAGGGCATCCTCACCCGTAGTCACCTGTCGCATATTGACTTACGTGCTATGCCTAAAAGTCGTCCTAGACGTTCTTCTTATCTTTCTAGACATCCTTCTTAGCTTTCTTCTTCTTCTTGAGACGCAATGTTCTGTGGATACAAATCCCCAATCGCACAAAAAAATGCCTTTAAGCGCTCTTCATAATTATGAGCGCGTTTGAAGATAAATTCATGCAACTTCATTGCTATTTTTTTTTATAAAATAAGAGTATGTTAATAATTAAAGTTCAGCAGGCGCGAATTAGAACGAACTAATAATTATAAAGGCATTAGCTAATTATTTAGGGATTTCTGTTACATAATACTTTTCATGAACGAAACAAGAAATGTGAAGAGTGTTTTATTATTTTAAAAAAATGGTTCTGAATAAATAACTGCTGGTGAAATTAAATAATTGATAATAAATTTCAATTAAACTTCTTTATTACGAACTATTCCATACCCGCACATAGCACATTATGACAAATTTAGTTGTTTACATTAGCTCTCATAACCTGCATAACAGTGAACTTTAGTTCTTAATAACTTCTTTCCTAGTTGAATGCGAACTTTTTTTTTAACGGATTCGTATTTAGTGCATCAAAATACGTTATTGTACAAAATTTGAATGAAATCGGTTTTCAGGATTTAGACCTAGGATTAACGTTTGCCCAACCCTGGCTCAGACGACCGTCCAAGGGGCCTACCCATGCTCCGTTCTGCTCCAACCAGTGCCTGGAGTCGAAGAGACAGGTTGGTGAGATATATAGATTGACTAACGTGAAGGAAGAGTAAGCCAAAGCTAACAACTCACTTGCTCACTGCAGCAGATCTCTGGGTCACTGTCTTCTGAGTCGTTTTGGTGGAGAGAGCGGTTGGGTAACGCTAGATAGGGAGAGGACTTGAGGATTTTGATGGGTGGGCAGTTTCGCATGGATCTGATGTCGAAAGAAGACCCACCAAAATGTACAAGATGTTTTGGTGGAGAGAGCGGTTGGGTAACGCTAGATAGGGAGAGGACTTGAGGATTTTGATGGGTGGGCAGTTTCGCATGGATCTGATGTCGAAAGATGACCCACCAAAATGTACAAGATGTTTTGGTGGAGAGAGCGGTTGGGTAACGCTAGATAGGGAGAGGACTTCAGGATTTTGATGGGTGGAGAGTTTCGCATGGATCTGATGTCGAAAGAAGACCCACCAAAATGTACAAGATGTTTTGGTGGAGAGAGCGGTTGGGTAACGCTAGATAGGGAGAGGACTTGAGGATTTTGATGGGTGGACAGTTTCGCATGGATCTGATGTCGAAAGAAGACCCACCAAAATGTAAAAGATGTTTTGGTGGAGAGAGCGGTTGGGTAACGCTAGATAGGGAGAGGACTTCAGGAATTTGATGGGTGGACAGTTTCGCATGGATCTGATGTCGAAAGAAGACCCACCAAAATGTACAAGATGTTTTGGTGCAGAGAGCGGTTGGGTAACGCTAGATAGGGAGAGGACTTGAGGATTTTGATGGGTGGACAGTTTCGGATGGATCTGATGTCGAAAGAAGACCCACCAAAGTGTACAAGATGTTTTGGTGGAGAGAGCGGTTGGGTAACGCTAGATAGGGAGAGGACTTCAGGATTTTGATGGGTGGGCAGTTTCGCATGGATCTGATGTCGAAAGAAGACCCATCAAAGTGTACAAGATGTTTTGGTGGAGAGAGCGGTTGGGTAACGCTAGATAGGGAGAGGACTTCAGGATTTTGATGGGTGGGCAGTTTCGCATGGATCTGATGTCGAAAGAAGACCCACCAAAGTGTACAAGATGTTTTGGTGGAGAGAGTGGTTGGGTAACGCTAGATAGGGAGAGGACTTCAGGATTTTGATGGGTGGGCAGTTTCGCATGGATCTGATGTCGAAAGAAGACCCACCAAAGTGTACAAGATGTTTTGGTGGAGAGAGCGGTTGGGTAACGCTAGATAGGGAGAGGACTTCAGGATTTTGATGGGTGGGCAGTTTCGCATGGATCTGATGTCGAAAGAAGACCCACCAAAGTGTACAAGATGTTTTGGTTGAGAGAGCGGTTGGGTAACGCTAGATAGGGAGAGGACTTCAGGATGTTGATGGGTGGGCAGTTTCGCATGGATCTGATGTCGAAAGAAGACCCACCAAAGTGTACAAGATGTTTTGGTGGAGAGAGCGGTTGGGTAACGCTAGATAGGGAGAGGACTTCAGGATTTTGATGGGTGGGCAGTTTCGCATGGATCTGATGTCGAAAGAAGACCCACCAAAGTGTACAAGATGTTTTGGTGGAGAGAGCGGTTGGGTAACGCTAGATAGGGAGAGGACTTCAGGATTTTGATGGGTGGGCAGTTTCGCATGGATCTGATGTCGAAAGAAGACCCACCAAAGTGTACAAGATGTTTTGGTGGAGAGAGCGGTTGGGTAACGCTAGATAGGGAGAGGACTTCAGGATTTTGATGGGTGGGCAGTTTCGCATGGATCTGCTGTCGAAAGAAGACCCACTAAAGTGTACAAGATGTTTTGGTGGAGAGAGCGGTTGGGTAACGCTAGATAGGGAGAGGACTTCAGGATTTTGATGGGTGGGCAGTTTCGCATGGATCTGATGTCGAAAGAAGACCCACCAAAGTGTACAAGATGTTTTGGTGGAGAGAGCGGTTGGGTAACGCTAGATAGGGAGAGGACTTGAGGATTTTGATGGGTGGGCAGTTTCGCATGGATCTGATGTCGAAAGAAGACCCACCAAAATGTACAAGATGTTTTGGTGGAGAGAGCGGTTGGGTAACGCTAGATAGGGAGAGGACTTGAGGATTTTGATGGGTGGACAGTTTCGCATGGATCTGATGTCGAAAGAAGACCCACCAAAATGTAAAAGATGTTTTGGTGGAGAGAGCGGTTGGGTAACGCTAGATAGGGAGAGGACTTCAGGAATTTGATGGGTGGACAGTTTCGCATGGATCTGATGTCGAAAGAAGACCCACCAAAATGTACAAGATGTTTTGGTGCAGAGAGCGGTTGGGTAACGCTAGATAGGGAGAGGACTTGAGGATTTTGATGGGTGGACAGTTTCGGATGGATCTGATGTCGAAAGAAGACCCACCAAAGTGTACAAGATGTTTTGGTGGAGAGAGCGGTTGGGTAACGCTAGATAGGGAGAGGACTTCAGGATTTTGATGGGTGGGCAGTTTCGCATGGATCTGATGTCGAAAGAAGACCCATCAAAGTGTACAAGATGTTTTGGTGGAGAGAGCGGTTGGGTAACGCTAGATAGGGAGAGGACTTCAGGATTTTGATGGGTGGGCAGTTTCGCATGGATCTGATGTCGAAAGAAGACCCACCAAAGTGTACAAGATGTTTTGGTGGAGAGAGCGGTTGGGTAACGCTAGCTAGGGAAAGGACTTCAGGATTTTGATGGGTGGGCAGTTTCGCATGGATCTGATGTCGAAAGAAGACCCACAAAAAGTGTACAAGATGTTTTGGTGGAGAGAGCGGTTGGGTAACGCTAGATAGGGAGAGGACTTGAGGATTTTGATGGGTGGACAGTTTCGGATGGATCTGATGTCGAAAGAAGACCCACCAAAGTGTACAAGATGTTTTGGTGGAGAGAGCGGTTGGGTAACGCTAGATAGGGAGAGGACTTCAGGATTTTGATGGGTGGGCAGTTTCGCATGGATCTGATGTCGAAAGAAGACCCATCAAAGTGTACAAGATGTTTTGGTGGAGAGAGCGGTTGGGTAACGCTAGATAGGGAGAGGACTTCAGGATTTTGATGGGTGGGCAGTTTCGCATGGATCTGATGTCGAAAGAAGACCCACCAAAGTGTACAAGATGTTTTGGTGGAGAGAGCGGTTGGGTAACGCTAGCTAGGGAGAGGACTTCAGGATTTTGATGGGTGGGCAGTTTCGCATGGATCTGATGTCGAAAGAAGACCCACAAAAAGTGTACAAGATGTTTTGGTGGAGAGAGCGGTTGGGTAACGCTAGATAGGGAGAGGACTTCAGGATTTTGATGGGTGGGCAGTTTCGCATGGATCTGATGTCGAAAGAAGACCCACCAAAGTGTACAAGATGTTTTGGTGGAGAGAGCGGTTGGGTAACGCTAGATAGGGAGAGGACTTCAGGATTTTGATGGGTGGGCAGTTTCGCATGGATCTGATGTCGAAAGAAGACCCACCAAAGTGTACAAGATGTTTTGGTTGAGAGAGCGGTTGGGTAACGCTAGATAGGGAGAGGACTTCAGGATTTTGGTGGGTGGGCAGTTTCGCATGGATCTGATGTCGAAAGAAGACCCACCAAAGTGTACAAGATGTTTTGGTGGAGAGAGCGGTTGGGTAACGCTAGATAGGGAGAGGACTTCAGGATTTTGATGGGTGGGCAGTTTCGCATGGATCTGATGTCGAAAGAAGACCCACCAAAGTGTACAAGATGTTTTGGTGGAGAGAGCGGTTGGGTAACGCTAGATAGGGAGAGGACTTCAGGATTTTGATGGGTGGGCAGTTTCGCATGGATCTGATGTCGAAAGAAGACCCACCAAAGTGTACAAGATGTTTTGGTGGAGAGAGCGGTTGGGTAACGCTAGATAGGGAGAGGACTTCAGGATTTTGATAAGTGGGCAGTTTCGCATGGATCTGATGTCGAAAGAAGACCCACTAAAGTGTACAAGATGTTTTGGTGGAGAGAGCGGTTGGGTAACGCTAGATAGGGAGAGGACTTCAGGATTTTGATGGGTGGGCAGTTTCGCATGGATCTGATGTCGAAAGAAGACCCACCAAAGTGTACAAGATGTTTTGGTGGAGAGAGCGGTTGGGTAACGCTAGATAGGGAGAGGACTTCAGGATTTTGATGGGTGGGCAGTTTCGCATGGATCTGATGTCGAAAGAAGACCCACCAAAGTGTACAAGATGTTTTGGTGGAGAGAGCGGTTGGGTAACGCTAGATAGGGAGAGGACTTGAGGATTTTGATGGGTGGGCAGTTTCGCATGGATCTGATGTCGAAAGAAGACCCACCAAAATGTACAAGATGTTTTGGTGGAGAGAGCGGTTGGGTAACGCTAGATAGGGAGAGGACTTCAGGATTTTGATGGGTGGACAGTTTCTCATGGATCTGATGTCGAAAGAACACCCACCAAAATGTACAAGATGTTTTGGTGGAGAGAGCGGTTGGGTAACGCTAGATAGGGAGAGGACTTGAGGATTTTGATGGGTGGACAGTTTCGCATGGATCTGATGTCGAAAGAAGACCCACCAAAGTGTACAAGATGTTTTGGTGGAGAGAGCGGTTGGGTAACGCTAGATAGGGAGAGGACTTCAGGATTTTGATGGGTGGGCAGTTTCGCATGGATCTGATGTCGAAAGAAGACCCACCAAAATGTACAAGATGTTTTGGTGGAGAGAGCGGTTGGGTAACGCTAGATAGGGAGAGGACTTGAGGATTTTGATGGGTGGACAGTTTCGCATGGATCTGATGTCGAAAGAAGACCCACCAAAATGTACAAGATGTTTTGGTGGAGAGAGCGGTTTGGTAACGCTAGATAGGGAGAGGACTTGAGGATTTTGATGGGTGGACAGTTTCGCATGGATCTGATGTCGAAAGAAGACCCACCAAACTGTACAAGATGTTTTGGTGGAGAGAGCGGTTGGGTAACGCTAGATAGAGAGAGGACTTCAGGATTTTGATGGGTGGGCAGTTTCGCATGGATATGATGTCGAAAGAAGACCCACCAAAGTAAACAAGATGTTTTGGTGGAGAGAGCGGTTGGGTAACGCTAGATAGGGAGAGGACTTCAGGATTTTGATGGGTGGGCAGTTTCGCATGGATCTGATGTCGAAAGAAGACCCACCAAAGTGTACAAGATGTTTTGGTGGAGAGAGCGGTTGGGTAACGCTAGATAGGGAGAGGACTTCAGGATTTTGATGGGTGGGCAGTTTCGCATGGATCTGATGTCGAAAAAAGACCCAACAAAGTGTACAAGATGTTTTGGTGGAGAGAGCGGTTGGGTAACGCTAGATAGGGAGAGGACTTCAGGATTTTGATGGGTGGGCAGTTTCGCATGGATCTGATGTCGAAAGAAGACCCAACAAAGTGTACAAGATGTTTTGGTGGAGAGAGCGGTTGGGTAACGCTAGATAGGGAGAGGACTTCAGGATTTTGATAAGTGGGCAGTTTCGCATGGATCTGATGTCGAAAGAAGACCCACCAAAGTGTACAAGATGTTTTGGTGGAGAGAGCGGTTGGGTAACGCTAGATAGGGAGAGGACTTCAGGATTTTGATAAGTGGGCAGTTTCGCATGGATCTGATGTCGAAAGAAGACCCACTAAAGTGTACAAGATGTTTTGGTGGAGAGAGCGGTTGGGTAACGCTAGATAGGGAGAGGACTTGAGGATTTTGATGGGTGGGCAGTTTCGCATGGATCTGATGTCGAAAGAAGACCCACCAAAATGTACAAGATGTTTTGGTGGAGAGAGCGGTTGGGTAACGCTAGATAGGGAGAGGACTTGAGGATTTTGATGGGTGGACAGTTTCGCATGGATCTGATGTCGAAAGAAGACCCACCAAAATGTACAAGATGTTTTGGTGGAGAGAGCGGTTTGGTAACGCTAGATAGGGAGAGGACTTGAGGATTTTGATGGGTGGACAGTTTCGCATGGATCTGATGTCGAAAGAAGACCCACCAAACTGTACAAGATGTTTTGGTGGAGAGAGCGGTTGGGTAACGCTAGATAGAGAGAGGACTTCAGGATTTTGATGGGTGGGCAGTTTCGCATGGATCTGATGTCGAAAGAACACCCACCAAAATGTACAAGATGTTTTGGTGGAGAGAGCGGTTGGGTAACGCTAGATAGGGAGAGGACTTGAGGATTTTGATGGGTGGACAGTTTCGCATGGATCTGATGTCGAAAGAAGACCCACCAAAGTGTACAAGATGTTTTGGTGGAGAGAGCGGTTGGGTAACGCTAGATAGGGAGAGGACTTCAGGATTTTGATGGGTGGGCAGTTTCGCATGGATCTGATGTCGAAAGAAGACCCAACAAAGTGTACAAGATGTTTTGGTGGAGAGAGCGGTTGGGTAACGCTAGATAGGGAGAGGACTTCAGGATTTTGATGGGTGGGCAGTTTCGCATGGATCTGATGTCGAAAGAAGACCCAACAAAGTGTACAAGATGTTTTGGTGGAGAGAGCGGTTGGGTAACGCTAGATAGGGAGAGGACTTCAGGATTTTGATAAGTGGGCAGTTTCGCATGGATCTGATGTCGAAAGAAGACCCACTAAAGTGTACAAGATGTTTTGGTGGAGAGAGCGGTTGGGTAACGCTAGATAGGGAGAGGACTTCAGGATTTTGATGGGTGGGCAGTTTCGCATGGATCTGATGTCGAAAGAAGACCCACCAAAGTGTACAAGATGTTTTGGTGGAGAGAGCGGTTGGGTAACGCTAGATAGGGAGAGGACTTCAGGATTTTGATGGGTGGGCAGTTTCGCATGGATCTGATGTCGAAAGAAGACCCACCAAAGTGTACAAGATGTTTTGGTGGAGAGAGCGGTTGGGTAACGCTAGATAGAGAGAGGACTTCAGGATTTTGATGGGTGGGCAGTTTCGCATGGATCTGATGTCGAAAGAAGACCCACCAAAGTAAACAAGATGTTTTGGTGGAGAGAGCGGTCGGGTAACGCTAGATAGGGAGAGGACTTCAGGATTTTGATGGGTGGGCAGTTTCGCATGGATCTGATGTCGAAAGAAGACCCACCAAAGTGTACAAGATATTTTGGTGGAGAGAGCGGTTGGGTAACGCTAGATAGGGAGAGGACTTCAGGATTTTGATGGGTGGGCAGTTTCGCATGGATCTGATGTCGAAAGAAGACCCAACAAAGTGTACAAGATGTTTTGGTGGAGAGAGCGGTTGGGTAACGCTAGATAGGGAGAGGACTTCAGGATTTTGATGGGTGGGCAGTTTCGCATGGATCTGATGTCGAAAGAAGACCCAACAAAGTGTACAAGATGTTGAATGACACTTAATCTATAAAACACATTTTCCTATATATATATATTTATTTGAAAATTTAATTCTTCGTATTTTCGTTATAGGTGGAAGGTCCAAAAAAGATTTTAAATTTTAACAAATAATTTCAATAACTTTATGTACTCCTTGCATCTTTCACTATTTGGATTAAATTTTAACACAATAAGTTCCAAAGAAATAAGGCCTATACCTATGTAAAGATAATCAGAAGGTTACTTGGAACTACAACAATATAAAAAATAACTAGTGGTAAATAAAAAAACAAAAGTGATAACGACATCTGAATAATATTTTTATTATCTTATGCGACAAAAAAATGTGTGCTCAAGTTTAGGCTGTAAGTTTTTATATTACATATTAACATGTGGGGACATATAGTTATTGAAAATAATTGGTGATTTTTTTTTTTTGGTCAGCTTGGTATTAAGTATAAAAATCTATAGCTTTTAACATGAAAAAAAAATCATGTTTGTGCATAATACGCTTGTATTGGTCCAAATAAAATTGGTTGTTTGTTTGTATATCTGAAACTGTTCTACATCAAACCAACCAAAGTCACCGTAGATGGTTGACATTTTCTCTCTGTTTTTCGGGAAAGACTTTAGATCAACTGCTCTCATTCGGTAGAAATTCCTCGCAAAGAGGCAAATTTTGGAATTGGAAAACTAAAAATTCTAAAAATGTTTTGGATGTTCACCTTAAATACTTTTGAAAAGTCCTAGGTGACATCAAATTTGGTGGACATTTATTTTACGTACATGTTCATAGAGACGCTAATCACACATTGGTTGTTTTTTCGGTGTGACAATTTGAGATTTGATGAAAGACTTGTGCGACCATGACCTTGATGGAATATAAGAAAGAGAAATAGAAGGGGATATGTTCCAGAATGCCGGAAGACGAGGGGCCAAACGCAAGCCAATTGGAGCATCCGCTGGGTCAGTACTCACTCTTGGCTCCCCTCTCCATCATGCCGGGAGGTTCAGTCTAAATTTACAGCAAAAATACTTGAGGAATATTAGAAGAAGACCAAAAATAAAATAAAATAAAACATATATATATATATATATATATATATATATATATATATATATATATTATAAAAATTAATGGAATATTTGTGAATTTATTGGTGGGAAGAAATAAACATGTGAATATAAAAAATGAAAATAAAATTTAGATTTTTCATTTAGGGACTAAATTTCTGGAAAGAGACAGTATCGAATTTCACAATCGATAATTTAATCAGCTGTAAAATTTGTCTCCATATTAAACAATTTACACAGAGAATGAAAAAAGCTGGCTGGAAACTGCCATGGGAAGGCGAACACAACACACCACCACCGAATTTCACACTAATCACTTCTCAATTATAACATAATTTGTTTATTAATATAAAATAATAAACAAACAATGAGACATACCACAACGAACGAATGTTTTGAATATACTCTAATAGAGTTCGCCCTAATGGAAAAAAATATTCAAACGCATTGTCCTCAAAAGTACTTTGAGTTCGCCCTTCGTAAGGCAACGCCTCAATTGTACTAAAATATCTACTATACAGGGTGATTCAGGTCTAAGTAGCCAAACTCTAGGAGGTGATTGTAGACATAATTTCCAACAAAAAAGTTCATTTGAAGTATGGTCCGATTCCGAAAGGAAAAGGAGCTATGTCCAATTTTCTGTTTTTTAACGTAGTCATGTTTTTTAATGAATAAGAATGGATTGCCCAAAAACTATTCAAGGTAATTAAGTTTTAATTATGCCATCATAAATTAGACAAAATTTCCCTTGAAAAACCAGTAATTTATTTCACTAAAACTATTATTAAAAGATAATTTCTGAACGTACAATAACGCAGTTCTGTTTTTATCAATTTTTTTACTCAGCCCCCTAACGGACAACAGATTCAATACTTACACGAAAACTTTTACATTTAGTAAGCATTAAATCCATGCAAATGAAGTGGAGGTTTATCGAGGGATAAATTGAACGATTGGCTCCCTTTTGTCACAAAAATGTGGAATGTAGTTTTGCTACTTTCAAATACCTTGTGTGAAGAAATTAAAAAGTGTTCGTTTTTTATTTGCCAATCTGTGGGTATCCATTGTCCAGTCCGGAAGCAATAAAAATAACTGAAAGAAACTATTAGAAAAGTTTTTCATTTGAGAGATATGTCTCATTTCGTGTTTTCCAAGTTTTCATTGATTTATCTTTTATATGATTTATTTGGCTCCCAGTTTTGATTAGAAATTTTGGGAGGAAAATTCAAAAACATTTCAGGGTAGTTGAATAATCACAATCCAAAATTTACACATAATTCGAAATGTTTTCAAATAAAATTTGAAATAAAACTAAAAATTGTGCACAAAATTGCGGGAGGAAAATGTTAATCCTCAGTTCGGCCGCAACATTTTGTGGACAGATAAATCCACATACACACGGAATGGAATATTTAACAGTCTCAATTCGCATACTTGGTCTCATGTTCCCCTTATGCCCTGAGAAGATCACGCAATCCGTATCAGATCCATGCTAATGTGTGGTGCGGGATTTTGCGCGAATATCGTCTTCAGCCAATCCTGATTCCCGACAGGTTTGATTCAACTTATTTTTAAACCTCCTTCAACAAGATAAACCTATTGCATTGGAAAACGTTCCGCTTGCACATAGATTCATGGTCCCTGATGGATTCCTGTCCTGCACATAGATTCATGGTCCCTGATGGATTCCTGTCCTGCACATAGATTCATGGTCCCTGAATTATAAAGGAAGCAAATTAATTACAAAATTAATAATTTAACAGTTACTAATTACAAAATTAAAAGAGAACTATTCATGTTTTTATTTTATTTATGTTGGATATTTTAAGCAAATTGCTCTGGAAAGCAGTCTACACTACCCAAATTCTGAGGAAAGTGCTTAGTTATGCAGCTTCTGCGTGACGGACTTTTATTGCTTCCGGACTGGACAATGGATTCCCACAGTTTGGCTAATAAAAAATAGATAATTCTTAATTTCTTCACACAAGGTATTTGAAAGTAGCTAAATTACATTCCACATTTGTTTGGACAAGAGGGAGCCAATCGTTCAATTTATCTCTCAATAAACCTCCACTTCATTTGCATGGATTTAATACTTACTAAATGTAGAAGTTTTCGTGTAAGTATTGAATCTGTAGTCCGTTAGGGGGCTGAGGAAAAAAATCGCGAAAAAACCCTGATTCATTGATAAAAACAGAAGTGCGTTATTGGATGTCCAGAAAGTATCTTTTAAAAACAGTTTCAGTGGATTAAATTACTTTTTTTTAAAGGAAATTTTATCTGCTTTATGATGGTATAATTAGAATTAAGTACCACACACTCCCTGACCTAACAACGCCCACCCAAAGCACTTGACAGAAAAATTTGAAATTTTGCATAGACTTTAGAACGTAACACTCGCTAAGAAAGGATTTTTTGATATTTAAATGTTTAAGTATTTTTAGAGAGGTTTGAATTTTTAGTGGGTTAGAGCAGGGAAGCCTAGGCAGCAAGCGTTGCTGGGACGATAACATAGATGCTGTTACTGTCCGGTATCAATTCCTTCGTATTATTTTTAATTGAGGTTAATTTCAACTATGATGGAAGGCCTAGAAATAAACTTTGATTTCGTCCTTCATAGAGTTTACGCTTTACCTGGGTATGGTCCAGCCGACGTAACTTCTGGGTAATGCTCGTAAATATAATCGGTGTTTCCAAATGTCATCTTAAAAACATTTTTTTTTTTTTTTAATTTTAACGTCCACTTATTATTGACAAAGTATTTTTACCGGTACTAAACTGCTATTAGTGATAACCTATAGATGACGGTTTATCTGTAGGTTATCTGTTTGTTGATACTGGTCTGGAGCACCCCAATGTCAAGAAACATTATAGTATTTCTCAATAGATGAATAACTTATAGCGTGACAGGAACCGTGCTAAAATAAACTGCAAAAAATTATATAGTAGCGTTAATTTTGATGATATATTATTTAACGCAATAAAATTACGAATTATCTGCCGTGACGAAGCACGGGTATTCAGCTAGTATTTAATATTTTGTAATCAAGTATATTATAAGGCGATATATTGCTCCAAAAATTACTGACTTTAATTATATTTAAGTAATTATCTGAGAGTAATCCATGTTTCCCCCCTCTCTTCCTTCCTTCAGGAATTACCTATTCAGAAGAGAGACAGCCTTGGCGGAAATGAGCGGTAGTTAACCCGGAGTTTGACGCGAATGGAAGGATAATTGATCATTTCGACGATGGTAATTTCGCCCGTAAGAAAGTTAAGGATGTTTTTACTATATACTTTATAGTTGCGAGTTTTACTACCGTCATCGAAATGCTTGTAGTCTTCCTTCGTCAAGGAAATGGCGGGGTTCCATGACCCACTTCCTTCAGAATTAGTCAATCAAAGGAAAGTAATTAAATACGGTGGAAATTTCAGGGGAGTGTGTTGTTTCTTCCGTCATATTGTTTAAAGATTGTCAAAACTTCTTGGTAATTCTTGTTCCTTATTTATCTTTTTATATTTCATAATTGGAGGCCCAAGAGCCGTGAGTGTTAAGGCATCAACTCTTAACACTCCGTGCTAATGGAATGGAATGGTATGCATTTAAAGACGTAAAACCTACTGTTTTTATCGTCCTATAAGTTTTCTTTTATATATCTAATAATTGAACTTACGATTTTGTCTTAAATGAAATATGTAAGCACATTCTGTTTTTTTTTTTTTTTTTTTTTTTTTTTTTTTTTTTTTTTTTTTTTTTTTTTTTTTTTTTTTTTTTTATGGTCATATATATAATTAATTTATATATATATATATATATATATATATATAAACATAAACAACCATATATTTTTCTATTATATTCATATTCCTCTTACACAACAGCAATAACATTTTTTTTTAACTAACCATAAAAATGTGTGTGTTTTTTTAGCATAAATATGCTTTAGCGATGACTAAACTGGAAAAAAAACGTTACAAAAAAGTGACCGCTGGCGTTGCGCGGTGGCCATGTACGAAAAAGAAGACTGTTGTTATACAGTACATTAGATAGGTTTGTCAGGTGGAGGACCTAAAGCATAGTTATGTTCCTAAATTTGAGCAGCAGGCTCTAAACGAAATTATTTTTTTAAATGTTTACATAAATTTTTAGTCCTTTATCTTAGATAAAAGCTAACAATACATTATTATTATTATTATTATTTCAATTTATTTTTGTATACATATATTTACCCCTTATCTTAAACTTAAATGACTCCGTGCCGAGGGTCGTGGGTCCCCATTAAGGAGGGGGCTTTTCTTTGGAAAAAGGAAAATAAATCCGCCTAAATAACCCGTCCTAAAATACTGAGTTAATTATAATGGACTTTAAAATTTAAATAAATAAATAAATATTTCATAATTAATTCCTAATACTTTTCATGAATTTTATGTAACAAATCAATTACCCTTGGCACTTGGAAATAGAATATTATAAAAATAATCGAGTGGATAATTATAAAAATTATTCTCACTTACGATTTTCCTTTAATAGGGTTCCAAACCGATTTTCAATATGTATGTTGTCGTGTGGAGCTATAAAAATAAAATTATTAACAGATAATGCAGTTATGGACTATTTTTATATTTTGTTAAATATCCCGCAAACTGTTGGGAAATCTAACCATTCAAAATCCCCTTAAAATATTCGTCCTATAAGAGTAAGGTTCTGCTTCAAGAGTTGGGGCTGTAAGCCTTGTTATTTATAAGTGCACTCAGCTTAAGTGACACCTCGTTTTTGTGGGAGATATGTAAGAAGACTCATAGGAACTGGGTCATCTTAGGGCGATCCCTTCGTTCCTATCCCTAGTGTCGTTTCGAAAATAGAGATGATGGTAATGGTTTGTTATTATTTTTCGTCAAAAATGACACACTTATAACAATGTGAAATTTAATCTCAAACGAAAATTACTCCCTCCTCCTTTTACAGCTTTCGCTCTCATTTGCATACCTCGTTTTACTGAAATTCTCATTTTAATGTTAAATGAAAACCTTAGACAAACGGAAACAGAAACTTACGAATACAACACTTTCAAATTACAACCAAAGATTCTTAGAAGAAACATGAGGAAGCCGGCAGAATGTCTGGCGGAACTTCAGTTATTAGTAATAAGTAATAATATCTGTAAAACTAATAGTTAATTAGTAAAACTAAATTTAAAATAAAATAGGTTGTATATTCATTATTTTATATCTCGAGATGGGAAAATAATATCGCCATGATTCTTTTGCTAGTTCATTTGTTTTAGAGAGCAGATTAAAGAAATAATACAATTGCTAAACAATATTTGTTATACATCATGATGATTAGATAGTTAGCCGTCGAGGTGATAAGTAAAGATGGAACGGTTGGGATTCGGCTAAAGAAACCTCAATATGATTTTTGTTAAAAAAATCTATATTTAGGACGTTTCGGCTACTCATTGGTAGCCTTCGTCAGCTAAAATTACAACAAAAACAGAAAAACTCGGGACTCAAAAACTCTCCCGACCTCCCACCTAATATTTTCCCATGCCCCTTCTGTATCCTTCCATTAACACCTTTCTCTCCTTTCCTGTCATAAAATGTCATAAACAGGCCTTTGATCCTTACCGACCTTCTCCCACCACCTGGTTTGTTTTCAGTTTCATTTACCCTATTAGATTCCTTTTTTCTTAGGCACTTCCACAATGGTTACTTAACTGTCAACATTGGTCCTCTTCTGCCTCCTGGCATTTCCATAGGTATGTAGTATCTTGTTTCTTTGATATAATTAATAAATGTTACTATTAACACCTATTTACTTATATAAACTTCAATATAATAGCCTTTTTCTTATTTTTTTCGTTATGTTTCTTTTGATTTTCATTCTACTCATTCTAAGAATTTAAGACCAAATTGTTGTTTTATAATAAGTTAAGTGTATTTATAGTTCTGTTACTTATCTCAATTATAAATTTTTTTCTGTATTAATTTCTGTTTTTCTTGTAATTTTAGCTGTCGAAGGCTACCAATGAGTAGCCGAAACGTCCTAAATATAGATTTTTTTAAACAAAAATCGTATTAAGGTTTCTTTAGCCGAATCCCAACCATTCCATCTTTACTTAATATTTGTTATATGTTTCTAAAACGTATCTGCTCCTAATTAGCGCCGGGGAAGCATGGCTGCCAGCCACCTTTGCTTCTCGCATTTAGAAAAGACACAGGGATCTAGACTCAATGGGAAAAGCGTTATTTTCTTTCTCGGTTTCTCCTTTATTTTTTAAATTAAAAATAAAAAGATTATAAAAATATTGTATTTATAGCAGAATATGTAAAACTATGGATTTTTGACAAAATATGTTAAATAAAAACCTGTTTAAATGCTTTAAAATCACTTAAACCTTGCAGGATTACATCAAAAATTACGGTTTACGAATCAGAAAAAATATATATAAATACAATAACACCGGTTGTCTAGTAATTACCAATTCGACGCGGTCAATGCAGAAGACTTTAAGACATTAAAGAAATATATATATATATATATATATATATATATATATATATATATATATATATATATATAGAGAGAGAGAGAGAGAGAGAGAGAGAGAGAGATTTGCTTGATAGTAGAAGAGTTCATAAAATTAAGGTTCCATAAAAAATACCAAAAAATCTAAAACCAAAATATTTAGAGATTTGATATGATATTACCAAATGGCGCCAGAGAAAACCGCCATATAAAAACGCGCAATGATGCGTAAACCTGGGATTTTAAACGAATTTTAGGCCTTCTGGCAAAATTATTTTCATGATCTTACCCTATATTATTATTTCCGTAAAACAAAAAAAATATTTTTTATGTGTACTTCATAGTTGGCGATACTATTAAAAAAAAATCAATGAATGAAAAATAACAAATAAAACACTATGTTGAGAGGGGGGCCATTAAAAGAACACAAGAATCCTTTTAGAACTAGATCAACCCGTATTTCTGAACGAACAAATACAGAGGCAAGATCTTACTCAACTTTTCATTTGTTACGCTACCCTGTAGCAGGTTCAAGAAAATAAAAACACGCATGATCTCTTTCTGAAGTATGTTACAATGTTAACAAAAAGACTCGTCGATTAAGCACTCATCCATTTGCGATTACCATGGCTAAAATCGTACACGAAAACTTTATCAGAATCAAGAGATTGAATTTTGGTAATTGGTTTCTTGAAGAAAATCGCAATGACAATTTCTTTCCAATGAAAATTTAAATAAGTAAATACAAAAATGAAAACTTGTTTTGTTTCTTGTTTTGCGACTTTTTCCAAAACGAAGCAAAAACGAGCAAATCTCTAAAGAATATAATAATTTGAGGTCTTAAACAAACTCATTTTGATGGCGCATTTTCGAATGAACAATAATAATATAATTAAGTAACATAAAAATAATAGGAAAAACAAACAAGATATTGTTTTAACCGACTTACATTACATATGTATGTATGTATAATGATATTTATATATATATATATATATATATATATACACACACTCACACATTTTTGATATAGGAAATACTTAAAATTAGACATTTTAATGGCACTTAAATAAATGCAGTATTATCTGGTTTTATTAAAAGTCATCAAGATAAGAATAGAATTTGCAATAAAAAATTAGGGGGATGTATATGTATATATATGTATATATATATATATATATATATCCCCCTATATATATACATATATATATATATGTGTATATATATATATATATATATATATATATATATATATATATATATATATAGGGGGTCACCCGTAGTCTAGTGGCTAGCGCACTGGATTCATAAGCGGGAGATGGTGGGTTCGATTCCCACCTCCGGCAGGAATTTTCTCATCTCAAGGCTCGCTGGGAAAATTCCTCGCTGCACCTTGGATGTCGGCGCTAATGACCTAGAAGTAGATGCGCCGTAAAAAAAAAAAAAAAAAAAAAAAAAAAAAAAAATATATATATATATATATATATATATATATAACCTTTTTTATGGGCTCTACAGTCCGAGGTGGACCTTGGCCTCCTTCACGATCTTCGTCCATTCATCCCTATCCTTCATTCTTCCCCACCAATTCACCACTCCCAACCGCTTCAGATCCTCTTCCACGTCACTTTTCCAGACTTTCCTCGGTCTTCCTCTTTTCCTTATTTCAGTAAATTCCTCCCTAGTTATCTTTTTCGTGGCTGTATCATCGGACAGTCTTTTTACGTGTCCTAGCCAGCTAATTCTCCTAGCCTTAATAAAGCGTACTGTGTCCTCTTTTTTCATCAGTTCAACCAGCTCCTGATTTTTCCTTATCCTCCATTCGCCTTGTATGCATATGGGACCAAAGATGTTTCTTATAATTTTCCTTAAAAAAACCCTTAGAGCATTCTGGTCAGCTACTTTCAGCGTCCAGGCTTCGGCTCCATGGCACACTACTGGTCGGACTAGGGATTTGTAGATTTTGAGCTTTGTTACTCTGGACAGGAGTATCGACTTAAAATGTTTTAGCATGCCAAAATACGCTCTACTGCCTGCCATAATTCTTCCTCTGATTTCCTGGCTAATCAAATTTTCACTATTGACCTGCACCCCAAGATACGTAAAGCATTTCACTGCTTCGAATCTGTATTCCCGAAATACAAAGTCTTCTGGCTTCCTTCTTGCACCTAAGGTCGACACTAACACATACTTAGTTTTGGCCTCGTTCACTACCAGTCCAACCTTCTTACATTCCGCAACCAATGTTGACAGAACCTCAACTATTGCCGCTTTGCTCCTACCTAAAATTGCAATGTCGTCAGCATATCCCAATATTTATGTTGTCCGGCACGCAAAATTTCCACCTGGTGTTATCCTTTTAACTGCATTATGTAGCCCCAAGTTAAAGAAAATCGCTGAGAGGGCGTCTCCCTGCCTTACTCCAGAGGCAGGGAGACGCCCTGTCCCGTAATTTATATATATATATATATATATATATATATATATATATATATATATATATATATATATAAATTACCTAAAACCACTAAAGAAATGAGAATGAACCAGCGAATTAAGAGCCTTGAATAATATGCCAATCTCTATGAAGGTATTCAGCCCTTCTGAGAACAGCTGCTTAGTAAAAAAGTCCGTCACGCAGGAGCTGCATAACTAAGCACTTTCCTCAGAATTTGGGTAGTGTAGACTGCTTTCCAGAACAATTTGCTTAAAATATCCTACATAAATAAAATAAAAACATGAATAGTTCTCTTTTAATTTTGTAATGAGTAAAGATAAAATATTAATTTGCTTCCAGAGTTATGTTTACACATAGTACCTACTGCACTACGTAATAAATACAAAAAACCTCATATTATCGTATTTTGATCTAACGCAGGAACCGGATACAGTCCCTCTAGCGCTCCTTGCGGCGCCTTTGTGAACCTATGTCTGGCTGCCTTAACTATTGAAATATATTACAAAGTAAACCCCCCGATTCATCTCATTTTTACAACACTTCTTTCTCATGAGTTACCCACGACGTATACCGCGTTTCGTTACAATAAAGCAGAAATTACGACCAGTATGAGTATATTAGTAATTTGGGTCCGGAGTAAACCCCCCCTCCTAAAGAACCGATTTAGTTGATTTTTACAACACATATTTACCTGTAGATTACCACTACGAATAAAGAGTTTCGTCGAAATATACCAAAAATCACGGTTGGTAGTGGCGAATTGGTATTGTGGGTCTGGAGTAAACCCCCCCTCCTAATGAACCGATTTAGTTTATTTTTACAACACATATTTACCTGTAGATTACAACTATGAATACCGAGTTTCGTCGAAATATACCAAAAATCATGGCTGGTAGTGGCGAATTGGTATTGTCGGTCCGGAGTAAACCCCCCCTCCTTATGAACTGATTTAGTTCATTTTTATATCTCACTTTTCTCTCTATATTACTACTACGAATACCAAGTTTCGTTGAAATATAACAAATATTACGGCTGAAATGGTCAAATTAGTGTTCTGGGCTCGGGGTAAACCCCCCCTTCCGGTGGACCGATTTTGGTGGTTAACGAACTCGTTCAATCGTTTGCTAATTGAATGCTATATACCAAGTTTCGTGGCGAAAAAACAAAAACTCTGGCCGCTATCGTGTTAACAGACACATATATATATATGCATATATATATATATATATATAGATATATATAAATTTTAACGGGGGTCATTTTCGCTGTCTACTAGGTAGGATCGATAAAGATTTGAAGAAATTTTTCAAAAATTCCGTCATGAGTCCAACCTCAATAGCTACTTTCCTTCGGAGGAAAGTGCTAAAAACCGTTCAATCTATAAGGGTAATTGAAGTGGGTCCTCTCTCGCCCTTCCAATCAAAGGCTTAAATCTACAGCCTAATCGCCTAATCCCCATTCAGGCTATATTATGGAATTGAAGTCCCAAGCGTGTCTCCTTAGGGAAATCCTTTTAAATGAGAAAATGAACCTGCTTAGTATAGCCGATAAGTCCTCTTTATTGGATTAACTTTTTAAATCTTAATTGGTGGGTGTCATTTTGCTGGCAAAATACTGATAGAAAGTGAATATTTATGTTGCAGTTTAATTTTACTCTAAATATCGCATGTTTCAATGGGAGGGGGGTTGCATATTACTTGTCCGATTCCACCAACGTCCCAGCAATATTTTCTTTAATCTTAATCAAAATATTTAAGATTAATTAAATACAAAGCAAACGAAAGAGAATGCAACGTGCGGCAAGTTATATGTTGGAGAATCGGTACAACTTTTAAGAAAGAGAGTTAAACAACATGCCAAACACCTTGACAAAACGGACAACAAAACTGCATTGGTGCATCATAAAATAGCCTCACTTCTAATTTTGACATAGTTAACATAATAGATAAAGAAAAATTATTTCGTTTAGAGCTTTCTGCTCAAATTCCGGAACATAAATATGCTTTAGGTCCACCCGACAAACCTATTTAATGTACTGTATAACATATAGTCTTCTTTTTCATACATGGCCACCGCGCATGCGTGAACTCCGCAGGACACATTTTTGTGACACCTTTTTGGGACGCCTAGGTCCACCCGATAAACCTATGTAATGTACTCTATATGCGCGAACGCCAGCGGACACTTTTTTTGTGACAAATACAATCTTCTTTTTCGTACATGGGTACGTCACTGCGCATGCGCGAACGCCAGCAGACACTTTTTTGTGACACATACAGTCTTCTTTTTCGTACATGGCCACTGCGCAGGCCAGAAGACACTTGTTTGTAACGGTTTTTTTCCAGTTTAGTCACCGCTAAAGCATATTTATGCTAAAAAACCCCATCAAATGAAAAATTATAGAAAATATACATATAATTAAAAATAGAAAAATAACAATCAATAAAAAAAAACAGAAATCAAATATCTAGATAAAATATTGTTTAATTTAATAAACAAGACAACTTAAAATGGATTAATTTATTAAACGACAAAGACTTCTATTGGAAAATCTACATTTACCCTATACCTATAGCTGAACAGCTGATGCGCGGACATGATAGATCTTATCAGTCTAGACGTGGCCCTACCTGCGGAAGGTTCTCGGTGGTGGAGCCTGTAATTGTACATTATTTTATGAGCTCCTGAAGAGGCGTCATAGGAACGCGAAACATGTGGAGCACAATAAAGGAGTAATGTAGAAAGTGATATAAAAATATATTAAATAAATATTTTCAAGATAATAATATAAATTAAAACATAAA
This sequence comes from Gonocerus acuteangulatus, assembly GCA_946811695.1. Classification (NCBI taxonomy): domain Eukaryota; kingdom Metazoa; phylum Arthropoda; class Insecta; order Hemiptera; family Coreidae; genus Gonocerus; species Gonocerus acuteangulatus. The sequence continues at coordinate 70,861,009 of OX328128.1, forward strand.
ATAAAAACGTATATATATATATATATATATATATATATATATATATATATATTTAGTATTTATTACCAGAAGGTGTAAGCAATAGAAAAATTTGGTACTTTTTTCCCTTGGTGTGAGCCCCTTTCATGGTGTGAGCTGTTTTCAGTCAGTAAAGGCCCATTTATACTTTGATTTGTGGTAGTGCAAGTGATAAGTGATTAGTAGTTCCTGTGAGTGATTAGTGCTTAGTGTTTAGTCCGAGAAGTGTGAACTGTACTGTTTAGCGTCCACTGTTTAGAACAGCAAGTATTATGGTCGAACAGCCACACAACTTGTTGAGGTCCGCATGTATTTGCAAGAAATCCTTAAGGAAGTTTTAAACGCGGTGGTGTCTGAATGTGGAATCAGAACAATCAAGACCAAGAAGACTATGGGGACGAACGTGGACAAGTAGAAGAGCCATTCATGGTAGAAGATACCATGGAATATTACTTACTGGAATCAGGATGACTGAAGAGTCATTTAATACATTACTAAACCTAGTCGTATCCGTCAGATACATTTATGAGACCTGCTTTGCCAGCAAAAGTGAAATTGCACGCTATTTTATACCTGTTGCCAGGTATAAAATAGGCCCCGGTGTGTTTAGTAGAGCTACTAAATAGAAAAATAGAACGTGCTTCGATTCACTTTTTAGTAATCACTTGCACTTGATTACTAATCACTCGCACAAAACCATTGCGGTCCTCACGTGTTTTGTACTAATCACTAAACACCTGTTCTAATCACTCGCACTAATCAAAGTGTAAATGGGCCCTAATCCCAGCCATAACCTTACCACTATGAAATTTAAAATGTTTTCAGCCTCAGCTTTGGCTAAGTATCGATAAATATTATCTCCCTTATCTAACCTCTCAATGCGTTCCCTAGTTTTAAACAAGACATAAGCAGTTCTTATAGTGATTCACGTTGAGTGTTTGATCATTAGTAGGATTTGCAAATGGAGAAAAACAAGGGTGAGTGCAGGGAACTTCCTTCCGAGACGTTCGCTCATCCCCAATTGAACTCCTGGGTTTATCTGAACAGGCTATAGCTTTGGTCTTCCTCCATCCCCCAGGCAATCATTGCCGAAGAGCACGCTGAAACGTTCGAAACATAGAATTTTCTAAAAAACTAAAGTTTCCTCCTAGCCGAATCCAAGCCATTCCTTGGCTAATTACCAACTCAAAGGGACGCTATTTTCATCTCATTGAACAATAAATTACTGAATTCAGCCTTAAAAAGAATCACGATTTTCATTGCATGTATTTACAGATGAATTTATATACCGAAATGCTTTCTTATCAGGTCATTTGGTTTTGAACGTAGAAAGGAGCAGAGACCTGAAAGCCGGCGACTAACGAAAAGCAAACAGGTGGGCAAATCATGGTATTTGCCTTCCTTGTGGTACACTCGCATGCCTTAAGGACACCGGTGGCCCTTTGAAGTGTCGTCCATTCCTAGGACTGGGGAAGAGAAATGCTAAATTGCCTCTGAAAAGCAGGAAAGCAGAAAGCCCTCTGAATCAAGCAGACCAACTTGAAGACTATTTTCGTCTTCTCCTAATTATACCAATGGTACCAAAAAAAAAAAATGAATACAAAAAAAAACTGTTTAAAAACAAAAATTAGAAGACAACAAGGATTTGAGTGTTAAGGTGAGAAGAACCTGATCAGGTGTTTCTGATGTGAAAACTTCGTTAGCTGATGGAATATCCTTTCATGAAAATCTTTATCATTTATCAAGGATCGATAAAATTAAAGAATATTCAAAGTGTAGGTTTTGCAATGCTAATTCGCCCTTTTTCAAATCTAATGTATTCAAATTAAATTAGTCCGTTCGTGAACCAAATCTACTTTTTTTACAAAATGAAGTACTCCAACAAAATATGATCATTTAGATTGTTTTACATTACTCAAACAATAAATCTATATTGGAAAAGCAAGCGCTAAAAAATCACAAAAAAAAACGATTGTTATGCATAAGTTTCTTTTCTTTAGTACAGGACACCAGAAAGGATAGGAGACCAGAAGTAATGAATATTACTTCACATATAGTAAGAAAGCACATGAACGGAATACCACTACCGCATGTTCAAAGACCGTTTTGCATGACCAATATGGCCTATCGAAAGTTATGCCAGAAAATACAAACCAAACAATTGTTAGGCTATCCATTGATCGTAGTCCACTTACTCCGATATACCAACCCTAGCGGGAATCGAACCCAGCCCCGAAACACTGACGATTATCGGGAAAATAGGCCTCTTTCACCGCACGATTTATACCGAATTTCATTGAAATCAGCACAAATAACGCTCGATACGAAAAAAAAATCAATTATTCAAATGGAATAAAATTACCGACCTTATTTTTCTATTTACTCGTTTTTTTGTTGTTTTGTTTTTTTGACTTTTTGAAACATTATTCAAGGAAATTTTAAACTCTACTAATTTTCAAAAGAAAAAACAAGGAAAGTGGGTGGAAGAACGAATAAAATCATTTAATGTACAACTATATTATTATTATTATATTAAATTATGTGTCAATAATTCACACATTTTTTTTATAACTTTTACAAATGCACATAAAATAATATTTCATTTGGCATCTAACTTCATATAAGCACTGATATCGTTGAATTTAAGCATTCAAATCCCGATTAGCCTTGGAATAAATCAGACTGGCATCTTAAAAAACATAAATTTATCTTAATGAGATTAATTGAAATAATATGATTTTTGAATGATTTGAAAATAGATTTTGATTTTTTCCATGTCTAATCAAGATTTGAATGTTTAATTTCAAGGATATCAGTGCTGATATTAAGTGAGATGAAAAATTCAATCTTAATTCACGAAGTCAATCTTAATTAACTCCTTAGTTGAACAAAAAAAAATCAGCCCCGTAACAGGCCACGAAGGCCCTGAGGGGCAGATACTATAGAGGTATCTGATTCATGGGAGATAGTGTGGTCAGTACTATGCTCCGGCCGCCTAATTTCCCCCTTGGCCGCTTCGACTACTAGAGTCATTGGCACCCAAGGTACCCATTGATAAATTTATTAAAGGCTGGGTTGGCCTAGGGTCGGTCAGGGAGGCCGAATGAACGAAGGCACTAGAAGAAAGAATCTTTAGTGCTTGCTCGGGATTTGAACTCAGGTCGTCCAGCTTATTAGTCCCCAGTGCTCTACCACTGAGCTAACCTCGCCCCCCCCCCTAATTGAACAATAATAATTAACTAGTTCGATACATTTGACAACTTAGTTAATTATGATTTTTTATTTGCAAATATTTGATACCACTAATGAAATTAATTAAATTCCCTCTCTTGCTTATTTAATTTATAAGTTGTTTGCCCATGGTAAATACAATCTACAACAACTGTTTTAGATTATTAATATAAACAAACTGGCAAATAGTTTTATTTCAATTTGGTTATTTCATTTAGATTATATTACATTTACAGCCTGGGCATTTCCTAGTTAATAAATATCCGGCAGACAGTATATTCCTCATCAAGTTGGGTGGTATATGCCACCTTCCCGAAGAATTTCCATATAAGAACCTTCACAATTAGCAAATAAACATAAACAGGCTTGCTCTTTTATATTTTTAATAAACAGCTGACTCAATATTTATTTTTTTAATTTTTCTCAAGCGAACATAATTTTTTAATGGACTGCTTTTAGGGATCAGGGAAATAAAATCCTTCAGAACATTAGGTATCTTCTAGAAACAGAAAAAATTGGATCTTAGAAATCCTATGTTTCTGATCTAGACCCACGGGACAACAGTATTTAGAGGTAAAATTCGATTTTACTCAATCAGTGTTGAAAGAGTCAATCAGCTGTTTTGCCATGCCGATCTGTGTTTTGAGTGGTATATGCATAAAATCGTTTTCAGTTTGAATCAGGACTCATAGCGTTCCGAAATATTTCTTTCTCAAGCCCCTGCTTTTTTTTCCTAGGTAATATTTTTTTTTTATATAAATTTCCATTAAAATAAACATTGTAAAGACTTTTTCTTATAAAGATATTAAAACAATCATACCACACGTATGTCATTCTCGCCTATTATGCTCAGAAATGAATTTGTTTACACTGTACTTAAAATTGTTTTAATGAAAATCAATGGATATATTAAAATCAGTTAGCCTGTTCAAACATTTAGTAGATATGATGTGATATTATTACACTTTCATTCCATCTAATGCAATTTAAGGTTATATTGAGGTAGTATTAGATTATTATAAATACATATGATTGATATACATCATATTGAATCTTTTTATATTAAAATTTCCCAGCTGAGAGGGTAATGAGCCCCATCTACGCCTTCATTAATATTTAAGAAATGTTTTTAATAATTTACTGTTTGCTTAATTCATGTTTGTTGTTTTGTTTTTTTAAATCAAATTAAAAAATATCAATTTATGATTTCTGATATAAAACATTGCATACTAATAAGGGCATGCAAACTGCAGAAAATTGAACTCTCCCATCACAGTGGTTCTGCAAAACTATATTTTAAAAAAAAAATTAAAAAGTTTAAATGTAAATGAATTCAAAGTTACACGACTGTCCCTTTGTTAGAAATAAAAAAAAGGGAACGCTGTACATCTAAAAGAAAAATCAGCTCCGTAAAAGGCCAAGAGGGCGTACAGTGGCAGATATTATAGAGGTATCTGACTCATGACCCTACGGCACGCTGGGGAGATAGTGTACGCAGTACTATGCTCCGGCCGCCTGATTTTCCTGTTTGCAGATACCATTATTAAATTAACTAAAGGCTGGGTTGGCAGAGAATGTCAGCGAGGCCGAATCCAACCCATAAACGAAGACTGTAGAAGATAAAATTCTTTAGTGTTGCTCGGGAATTCAACGTAGGACTTAGGACCAGTATATTATCCCAGTGTTTCACCACTGTGCTAACCAGCCTCTATTTTAAAAAGAGAATTTTGTAAGAATAAATTACAATTTATCCAGTGATTATCTATCAACTTAACGATCCAGGCGCTGTGTTGATAATTATTTATTTTTGTTAATTAGGCATAATTATGTATTCATCTAAGCAAAAAAAGAATTATGAAAGAAGGGGGGAAAAATGACCAGCAATATTTCAGGATTTCTTATAATAAGTTTTCCTGTTTTCAAAATATTCAGTCAATCGATATGATAATTTATAATAAAAAAAATTACAAATTTTGAGCTTATAAGACACAGGTTATTTAAATGTATTTTGTTTTGATTTTAACGTCCTTTGATTAATAGTAGATCTTTTTTTTTGTGGTTATCTAAAGGAAACTACCCTTAACATAAAGGTTGGGGGGGGGGGCACTTAGCGCAAAAAACAAGGCTCCTCATATTCACTTTTTAACATCCAAGGACATCGGTTCCCCTAAAATTCTTTTAATTTATTGGTATTTTGCAACGTACCACGATTAAGCTCCAATTTAATTTACTAATACATGTTATAAGGCACAAAAAGTGACAGGAATCGTTTAGTCCATCAAAAACTCATCTGAAGCCACGAAATATCTCGGAGTAAGTTTTTCGATATTTTTAACCAGGATATAATACTTAATACACCTTGACGAAATAATACTTACAAAATATCGACTCCAACGAAAAAGACAAAAACCTCTACGCTTACGTTCCATGGACTATACGGACAGTACAATAATAGCAACAATGCCTCTTCTCATGAGTCCTATACGTTCAAATATTCCGCGGAAATAAAAAAAATTAGAAATTAATCTATCTTTGTCAAAATTCAAAAAGACCGATCCAACTTCTAGGCACTTTTACAATTCATATTTTCAATCCTTTTGCATAGAAAATAGGAATTCCCTTTTTGTGTACATTGACGCGTCGAAAACTACACATGGGACAGGCATAGCTGCTATTATTGGTCAAAACTGCAACTCCAGGAAATTTCCATACGACACAAGCACATATTCAGCTGAACTGGAAGCCATAAAACTAGGACTGAACAGCCTACCAGACTCAGAACATAAGAACATTGTAATATGCACGGACTCACTCAGCTCTCTACAATCCCACAAGACTACTACAGTTCACACCCCATAGTACGCGAAAGTTTTGAAATAATACATCACAAAAATAAACAGTTCAAAATGTACTGGTTGCCCGGACACTAAGACATCAGACAAAGTACTGCAGTTGACGAGCAGGACCTGACGTACATTACATGACATACGAGGCTCTTCAAGCCTTATCTAAGAGATACATAACAGATAAAAGGCTAGAATCCTGGTACAACACGACTGACAACAAGCTTCGAGAAATCAAGTACACTGTACACGAATGGTCATATAGTAAAAGATCGAATAGACGAGAAGAAGTAGTTTTACGCCGTCTCAGGATTGGCCATTCACGACATACACACTCGTACGCTATGTCAAGACAGAACAGACCTACATGTACTTACTGCAACACTGACTTATCGATAAAGCACATACTGACAGAGTGAAGGCTCAGGACAAATTTTCAATTTCCTTACAATTTGACTGACTTACTTCCCGATGGTAGCCAGTATATTGATGACCTTATTAAATATCTAATACATACAAACTTATACAATAATATTTAAAAAAGATAACCACAGCCATTTAGTGTAATTGATTTTACTTTAATGATCCAACAAAAAGATACTCTCTTTTTTTGGGTTAATGAAACAGAAAATACAGAACAGTCGACACAGAAACACAATAATTATTAAACAGAGACTTCTTATCACATACTTACCTAAAACGAATTTTATTCCTATAGAACTCAGGAAAAAGCCCTAGTTTTATCACCAAATGGTGAAAAAACTAAAATAAAATAACCACGATATTCTCTACCGTAAAGCTTTTTTTTAATGATTAATTGATCTTTAATGATAATTTACAATCTGTACAGTTATGTACAGTAAGTAAATTTGGTCAAACTATACATACAACACAATGAAGATGAGGGGAGAAGCCAGACATTACTGCCACTCCCAATGAAAGTTCTGGTATATTCTTATTTTAACCGTAAAGCAGCTTTGTTTAATTTTTAGAGCAAACAGAATTTACTAAAAGTGAAAATAAATAACTCTGTGTGCTCCAGAATTTTAGTATGTAACGTAGGAGGGGGCAGTTAGCTAGCGTAAAATGGGGTCACATTACATTATTAGTGCAGGGTCACATTACATTATTAGTGCAGTATGGTGATACATGCTTATATATTTGTCCGAGAGCGAACAGTCAAATATATAGGTATATATTTGTCTATTCGCAGTCTTTGGACAAAGATCGTCCATTTGGTATCAGTTAAATAAAAAATTTTTAGCAGCAAATATGTTTGTATCAATTTTACCACACTGTACTAATGTGACCCTTTTTTACGACAATGCTTGAATCTTAAAGGGACACGTTTTTTATGACTTTTGAAATTTCTTTAGTTTCTATTGTAGGGCTGTTTTGCTATCCTTTCCTATCCCTTTCTACTCAGTAAAAAAAGTATATAAAGATAAGCCATCGCATTGTGTAAAATCCGGACTGTGATCTGCCCTTTTCAGAGGGCTAAGGTTCTAGCAACGACCTTCATCGGATCTCCTTGACATTTCTAAAATCGTTATAGATTTCGTTCATACGCTGAAATATGAAGTAACATGTGTTGTTCTAACCTCTTTGGACTATTTTCTCTATCAATATTAAATTGGTTTAATGAATTAGTCGTTCCTGTGTGAAAAGATGAGTAGGCACATCTTAATCACAAAGGTAGGAGTAAAAACTTTTCTTTTCTTTTTTTTTAATTTTTAGAAATTTTTAGATCAAATAATTATGAAAAGCTGTGTTTTTACAGGTTTGTTGGGAGTCGAATGCTACATAATTATGCTGCCTTCAAAGGGTTTCTTCTCGAACAGCCTATGCCCTTCCTATTCAAGGAGAGAATGTTCCAGACCGTATTGCCACTACAGGCACAGCAGGGAGAACGGGACTCATGTTGAGAAGACCGAACAGTTCATCAAGAATGCTATCGAAAACAAGGTCAAGGAAATTTCGAGCAAGGAAACAAACGAGAATGTGAAAATGGATGCAATAATAAACAGTATCATGAGAGATATTAAGAATCGGGATCAATTAGAAGAGAACAAAACTTCAGTGCCGTCCTACAATCCGACGCCAATTTCAGAATTGAACAGAAGACAGATTCCATTAAAGAAGTCGCCGTTAAAACCTTCATACTCCAACATTGTAAGAAATAACAAAATCTATGAACATGATTTTCAGTTTCGTAGTAAATACAGACATATCACTAGCGATCCTACAGTTCAAGATTTTAGCAATGTTCAAAATCCTAGAATAACTGAAAGAAAATGTCATTCTTTAAGCCCCCCGATAAATAATACATTCACAAGTCCTGATTCTGTAAGTTCGCCAGAATTAGGAGATTTTTTTACCGGCCTGGATAATACTTCTACTGAAAGTGCTGCTAAAGAAAAACCGCGAAAAAATCTGTTATTGGATAAAATGGAGAGTAAAAAGCCTTTTGTCGGCTTAGGTAATTATATTCCTTCATCAAATTTATACAGAAATGATTACACATTGCAAAACAAATGCTCTGAACATGGCGATTCTCCAGAAATCACCAAAAACATACCCTACTTAAACGATGATTCCATACACTCTGACAATCGCATGAAAAATCCAATAAGCAAATTGCAAAAACTAAACCACAAGAAACATTTTAGAAGCAAAACACTATCTTCCGAAATTGACTATACTAGTACATGTGAAAAAAGAAAACCGTTTTTAGACAGCGAATCTTCGAAGAAATCGAAGCTTCTGGACGTATCAAATGATTGTATAATTATCGAAAAGAATAAAGAGACATTTGAAACAATAGTTATATCTTCGGGAAGTGATTCTCCTTCAGAAGATAACGAAAATTCAACGGATGCTTGCAATCAAGGTTCGCCACCACCGAAGAGAAAAAAAAATGTCAGTGCAGAGACATTGTCAGAACGCTGGAGAAAAGCTAGGGAAATCATTAATTCAAGAAAAAGATCAACGCCAAAAATCAAAATAAATCCTGTAGCAAATGTTGAAGATTTACTAAAAGCAAAAAATAATGTAGCGAAGAAAGGAATTACACAAGAACATAAAAATGACATTAAAATGTTTCACGAAGAGGTCGAGAACTGTTATCCAAGAAAGATTGTCAGAAAATCTCTTATTAATAAAGAAACTGTCAAACAGTATCCTAATATTAAAATAGATGATGACTTGAAAATACCGTTTTACCTCAGACAAAACGCCATTAGAAACCTCTTCGATGAATTTTGTAAATTCAAAGGGACAGCAGAAGCATATGAGGACTCACAAAAATTGGAAATTGAGCTTTGCAGACGTGTTAACGTTGTAAAAACATACAAAAACGCAATAGCAGTTGCAATTTTGAGAATTAGAAAGCAAAAAGGTTTTGTACTGCGGAAGGAAACGCCTAAAGAATTGTTAAAATCTGATTCAATCCCAGATTTTACCAATGGTTGGACAATGTACAAATGTTTTTCGGAATATTTGCTTTCAAACGAACAATATAAGTGCAATGGGTTTCCTATGAAAATTCCATCAAAGCAAGGCTTTGCATACATAGAAGAGTCAGCTCGGAGAAGTAAATCTAAGAAGTCGTCGGAAGAAAACGTGCACATTTGCGATCACTGTTCACGGATATATGAAGTCGACAACACTGGGTTCCCATTGAAGGAAAACGACTGCTTTTATCACTGGGGTAAGCTGAGACGCCTCAGAGTCTGCGGGGCTTTTGTCGACAGATACACCTGCTGTAGTGGAGAAATAGACTCGGATCCTTGCACGAACGGTAAGTATCACGTTTGCAACTTATTCAACGAGGATTTGCTGGAAGGTTTCGTCACGACTAGACCCCAAAGACGAGGAGAGACCTCGCATTCGGCTGGAATATACGGTCTGGACTGTGAAATGTGTTACACTACAAAGGGCATCGAACTCACGCGTTGCACGATGGTGGATTTGAACGGACGGACTGTATACGATAAAATCGTAGTTCCGGAAAACCCTATCATTGATTATTGTACAAGGTTCAGCGGTATTACAGAATCTCTCATCAAAACTTCAAATTTGAGGCTCAAACACATACAAAAAGATATTTTAGAGATGATAAACGAAAAAACTATTTTAGTCGGGCATTCATTAGAAAACGATTTGAAGGTTTTAAGAATTTTTCATAATTCATTAGTTGATACAAGTGTTATATTCCCTCATAAAAATGGGTTACCATTAAAACAATCTCTGAAAAAAATCGCAAAAGATTTACTAAACCTAACTATCCAAGAAAACGAAAATGGACACGATAGTTACGAAGATGCAAATGCCTGCATTCAAATAATGTTATGGAAGATAAAAGAAGATGCTAAGAAAAGAAAGCCGAGGATTATTATAAGTTTAGAATCCAACAAATAGAGAAAATAAAAAATGAATAAAAATATTAAAACTATATATCTTTTTGTATTCCATACAAGCTCTTTTTCAAAAACTAGAATACAATTTAACAAAGAAGTCATTTCCTTTCTTAATCCAAAGTGTATCAAGCTTATTTCATTCAAGTAGAAATTACATAAAATGTAAATAATATTCGAGAAAAAGTAAGCAAAAGATTACATTAAGAGTATTTGATAATGTTATATTTTTTCAAATAAAAAGAAACAGTTATAAATGAATTAATGTTATTTTTCTAATAATTTATGATTGACAAGTTATTAACAACCAGAGACAGGAACCATCCATAAAAGTTATGAGGCCATATGTTAAGTTCCTGGGCGCCGTTGTTGGGGGGGAGCACTGTAGCGAGGTGAGATCCACCAACGCCCTCAAATTATATCTCTGGATGTTAAATTTTAATATTTATTAACATTTAACAGTGAATAAAACGAAAAATAAATTTTCAAGTAATGAGACATAATGACTAAATATCTGGTACAATTAATCTACTATTTATTTTAATATTTATTAACATTTAACAGTGAATAAAACGAAAAATAAATTTTCAAGTAATGAGACTTAATGACTAAATATCTGGTACAATTAATCTACTATTTATTTTAATATTTATTAACATTTAACAGTGAATAAAACGAAAAATAAATTTTCAAGTAATGAGACTTAATGACTAAATATCTGGTACAATTAATCTACTATTTATTTGTCAACTCCACTCACACACACTGACCTATCATCGCCCAGCACAAACTACTTGTCAGAAAAATTTCAAATTTTGCATGGACACTCCCCTTAGGGTGTAAACACTCGCTAAGAAAAGATTTTTCGATAATCAAATTTTTAAGTATTTTTAGAGGGGTTTGAAGTTTTAGTTGTTAAGAACAGGCAAGCCTAGGCAGCATGCATTGATAGGACGATAACAGGTCAGCTATTACCGTACTGTATCTATTTCATAATATTATTTTTATTTGCGGTTGATTTCAACTATGATGACCTTGAATTACTAGAAATAAACTCCGGTTACTGTTAACCTATAGATAACGGGATATCTCTATCCACTGCAGAGAAGTTAGTAGTAGCGTTAATTTTTCAGATTATTATTACATGATTTAACGCAATAAAATAACTAACAAAGCACGACCTAGGGTGCACCTACATTGGACCCGTTCCGATCCAATAGCCACCGACTGTCAAAAGAAAAACAAACACATGCATCTCAATAGAGGTGCCTACCATTGGTCCCGACCCGATCCAATCCGGTTCAGTCCAACAGCCACCAATCCTTGGCCATTCAAACTTGTTTGTTTCTAGACCGATTTCGGACTGACGAATCAAAATGGCGCCAACTCACATATTGTGTTTCAAAAAGGCCTACAGGTTCTAAATCTTAATCGATTTCAATGCATTGTTTTTTATATCAAAGGAAATAACATTTAGAACAAATTTGTCAATTCACATTTTTGTTTTTGTTTTGTTGGGAAGTAAATAGGTTAAATTGACACAATCAATCTTGAGAATAAGTCTATATTATAGCAACGCATTTAGCTGGGAGAGATATACATCGGCCATCTTGAACATACAACGCATAGGCTAACTTCTGCATGCCATCTATATCAACAAGATTATATCTTAAATAATATCATAACAAAAGTATAATTATACATAAAAATGATTTATATTTCTAACACCCTCCCATAAATCTAATGTATTACAAACATTATAAGTTAATTAATTAAGCCTACATTGTTAACACATTTTTGATGTTGTGATTTATTCAATGGTTTGGTAAGGAAGTCCGCTACCATCTCTTCACTCGGAACATACTTAATTATAACTACACCTATAGAAACATGCTCACGCACAAAATGATGTCTGATGTCTATATGTTTGGTTCGTTGATTAACTACATAATTTTTAGTTAATTTAATGGCACTGGTATTGTCACAGTAGATGGTAATAGGATTTCTTAAAACTTCAGGGTCAATTTCTGAAATCAAATTCTTCAACCATAACCCTTCTTGAACCGCTAGAGATAAGCTCATATAGTCAGCATCACAGGTTGATAAGGCAATGGTCTTTTGCTTCTTGCTGTTCCATGAAATTGCAGATCCTTGCATCAAAAAACAGCTTCCAGAAACTGAAAATCTTCCATTATTTTTATTACCCCAGTCAGCATCGCAATAGGCTACAGGATCTAGGGCACTATTTCTATTGAATTCAAGTTTATAGTTTAATGTACCTCTTATAAATCTCAACAATCTTTTAACTGCAGACCAATGTATCTCTCTGTAGTTGTTGTTGAATCTGCTTAAAAAGTTTACAGCATACGTGATGTCTGGGCGAGAGGCTTGAGCTAAATACAGAAGACTGCCGATGGCCTCCTGATAGGGAATCCGCTTCAATCCCTCTTCTTCTTCCACTTTCCGATCCTCCCCAGTAAAGTCCATACCAGGCTCCATAGGTGTGGCTACTGGTTTAGCATTAACCATGTGAAATTTTTCCAGTACCTTCAATGCGTAATTCTTCTGTGAAATACAAATTTTACCAGTTTCTTCATCTCTTGTTAATTCCATTCCTAGGAATTGTCTGGCTTTTCCAAGATCTTTCATTTCAAAGTTTTTATTAAGTTTTGCCTTAATTTTCATTTTCTGTTTCTCATCGTTGGAGAAAATTATGAGGTCATCAACATAAACAGCTATTATTATGATCTTAGAACTACCTTTCAAATAATATATACAAGGATCAGCATTAGACTGCGTAAGTCCCAGGTCTAACAATACTCTCTTGATCTTTTTATTCCAACATCTGCCGCTTTGCTTCAGTCCGTAGATAGCCTTTTTTAATCTCCATACTTTTGATTTATTATTTTCATCCCAAAATTCCATGGGTGGAGAAACGTATAACTCTTCTTCAAGATCCCCATAAAGATAAGCTGTAACTACATCCATGTGATCTATCTGCAAGTCCTTTTTTGCTGCCAATGATAACAGATATCTAATTGAGGTATACTTGACTACAGGTGAAAATGTTTCTTCATAGTCCCTCCCATACCTCTGAGAGCAACCTTTTATGACTAGTCGAGCCTTATATATTAGATCCCGATCAGGAGTTTCCTTAACTTTTAAAACACACTTTGTTTGTAGTAACTTGGCATTCGCAGGTGGATCAACAACTTCAAAACTATCATTTTTTACTAAAGATTTCATTTCCTTTTCCATAGCCTGCTGCCACTTTTCTTTTTCGTTTCCCTTCATAACTACCTCAGGATCTAAGGAACTTTCATTAGTCTGAGCAAGATACAATTCATGATTTGGCCATGACTTTTTAGTGATTTTTCGAGTTGATCTTCTAAGGGTAGATTTGCCCTTACCTTCTTCATCCGTATTTTCTGGATTTTCGAAACCTAAGAAATCTTCTTCATCTGATTCAGTTTTCGGTGAATTCTTATCATTCCCATCTTCAGGTTGATCAATAACTTTCTCTTTGTGATCTATTGATTCAACTAATTTAACAAATGTTTGCTCTTGCCTACCGGCCTTATTGTTACCTCTTGGCTACCGGCCTTATTTTGAAATTTAGGTTGTCTACGCCACGAAGGTCTTCCAAAAATTTGACATCTCTTGGGATAATAACACGTTTTGGGTCCTTGGGATTAATGAGTCTATAAGCTTTTGAATGGTCACTATATCCCACAAAGATACATTCCTCACTTTTTGAGTCAAGTTTCTTCCCGTTAACACTTAAAATTAACTTCATGGCTTTACACCCAAAAACTTTTAGATAACTCAAGTTAATTTTCCTGCCAGACCATGCCTCTTCTGGTATCATCCCTTTGATGGTTTTTGTAGGACTTCTGTTCTGTTGACAGACTCTGCCCAATATCTCCTATCCAAATCAGAATCCTCCAGCATATTCCTCGCTTTCTCAATAATTGTTCTATTAACCCTCTCGGAGGTCCCGTTTTGGTTTGGTGTGTAAGGCGCTGATCTTTGGTGGATTATACCTCTTTCCTTCAAAAATTTATCAAATCTCCAATTCACATATTCACCGCCGTTGTCACTTCTAAGAATTTTAATTTTTTCATTACCTTGATCTTCTACTAAGGATTTGAACTCCTTGAATTTATCAAAAGCATCATGTTTATTTTTCATCATGTAGCAAAATGTTTTTTCTAGTAAAATCATCTGTAAAGGTAATTACATACCGTGCTCCATCCCAGCTTGGGACACTTGTCGGCCCAAAAAGGTTAGAATGAATTAATTGGAGCTTTCTTGTTGAAGTAACACCTTTAAATTTTCCAAATGGTTCTCTACACTGTTTTCCTTTAATGCAGGCAATACAATCACTACTTGAATCACCAGAAAAATCCATTCCAATCGACATATCTTTCTTCAGTAAAGACATATATTTTCTATTGAGGTGACCGAAGGTTAGGTCACCTCAATAAGTCCCTAGGCAATTTCAATGGTTTCTTATGAGTTTTAACAACATTTACCTTCTCCAAACAGTTGTCCAATTTGTATATACCACCAGCATTACTTCCTGTAATCAATACTCTTCCATTTATTTCACAATCTTGATACACATAGCACTTTGTTTTATCAAATACTACTTTAAAACCTTTCTCAGCTATTTTACTGACAGTTATCAAGTTAGAAGCTAGATTTGGAACATATAGGACATTGGAAATATTTATATCTTCATTTAGTTCGAAATCACCAATCACTTCGGAAACCAATTTGTTGTTGTTGGCCACTGAGATTTCTTGACGATCAGGTTTAATGTCTTGAATCCATGATTTATTCACAGACATGTGAGAGGTTGCTCCGGAGTCTATGATCCAATCTTTGGAGTTAGTTGAAATAGTAGAGAATGCTGCTAATAATGTTGTCTTTTGAAAATTATTATTCTTACCTCCAACGGGTCTATTTTGGTTTTTATAACTTCTGCACTCATTGCTTTTGTGTCCTCTTCGATTACAATTAAAACAGATGAACTTGTTTTTGCAATCAGCAGATCTATGGCCTTTCTTATTGCAGCTAAAACAAGTGAAATCCTTCTTGTTCTTTGACACTAAGGCTGATTCTTCCAGAGTTGAATTCTTCGTGACCTTTTAGATAAGCAAAGTTCTAATGTAATCCGATGTTGTTTTGGCACCTGTACTCTCTAGAGCCATTATCATTGGGTCATAATCGTCTGTCAATCCATTTAGCATAAGAACACCAATGAATTCATCGTCCAAGCCCGCATCAATCGCAGTAAGTTTTTGAGACAATGTTAAAATCTCATTGATGTAGTCCTCCATTGAACCAAAATTTGTTAGATTTACACGAAAAAGTTGTCTCAGCAAAGATAACCGACGCGTAAGGCCTTTGTCTTCGTATGTACTCTTCAGCTTTGTCCATACTTCTTTTGATGATTTGCAGTTTTGGACAATTGGGTATAGAGTTTCTTCGATCATAAGGCATATTTTTGATTTAGCCTTTGAGTCTTTCTTCGGGTTCGTTTCATCTCCGTTGACGGCATCCCATAATTCCTCTGCGGTAAGGAACATTTCCATGCTGAATTTCCAGTTGTTGTAATTTTCCCTTACAGTTAGTTTTCTGAATCCTGGCAACCAACTTACACAAAATTCTCCCTTCTTTCCTTCCATTTTCTTTAAACAGAGATAAAATAAAGAGATTTGTTTGTTTACATACACAAAACACAACACGTGGACCGACGCGTTCACTTACTAGTTCCGTATCGCACAATTTAAAGCTATTTTAGACGTTAAAACTCAAAACAATCAATGCCATTTAACCATACTGGGCCCATAACCTCTGTTGGGAAGTAAATGGGTTAAATTGACGCAGTCAATCTTGAGAATAAGTCTATATTATAGCAACGCATTTAGCTGGGAGAGATATACATTGGCCATCTTGAACATACAGCGCATTGGCTGACTTCTGCATGCCATCTATATCAACAAGATTATATCTTAAATAATATCATAACAAAAGTATAATTGTAGTATAACAAAGATGTTATAACTATCCAACGTATATAACCTTCCAATATTTATAACCTTCTAATTTTTATAACCTTCCAATGCTTGTAACCTTTCTTATAAATAATTTTAAAATATGAATACTAATACTTCTCTTGCCTCCAACATTCAACCCAATCGAAGGTTTTTATGCTTATTACGAGGTATTTCTCAACTTAATCACTCATTTTCACTTCACTACCAGCTGTGACTAAATAGGATCGGATCGGGTCGAGACCAATGTAGGCACTCACGTCGGCCGCTGTTGGCCGTTGTCGATCAAACGAAATCGGATCGGATCGGGCGAAATACGGGTCCAATGTAGGTGCAGCCCTATACATATATAGGGCTGATTATATAATTAGTATTCCTGCTGGAATAGTTTCTGAAAGAGTTAGACGTTTACCGAATTAAATAAGAACATAGAAAATGCCATGGAGTAGAGGCACTATAAAAATAAAATAAAATGAACGTATATTAATATATGTCTCTGTTAACATTTGTACTTTCTAAAGCTTTTTGTGTGATAATTTTCGCGATTGTGTGAAATTGCGCCCAACTAAACAACCACAGACCACAAACGCCACCCGTCACATCAATCACCTCAGAACACATACATCACCTGAAAATGACAACATTCCATACAAACTCTCAAGCACATTTATCTATCAAAAGTCGAGCTTAGTTCCTCAATTATACCTACCAATTATTCCTCTCTAGAATAGATCTTGTATTATTTAAAGTAGTTAGAACTATTGCATAAAAATGTCAATAGGTATATGGAAAAATAAAAATTTTAGAACTATTCCTTCGGTTCCATAACTGCCCATTGTCTATCGGTACTATTCATAAACAGCAGTTACCCAGGACTCATACACTCGACTACCTTGTAAACCACACATTACTAAGAAAAGATAAAACTTCATCGACGGTACAGACGTTCATTACACACATCTGACAGACGATCAGACCACACACTTAATTACAAAAGACTCTTTTACATGACAACATTCAGACCAATATGGACGTATGGTATACAATTCTTGACCTCCTACAAAATCCAATCGTGAAGTTGACCATACACGTTCAGTTTATGTTATGTTACAGTTTGGTCTCAAGGTTTGGACTGAACGGGTCTGGCAAACACAGGATAAGTTAATAAACCACAAGGCTTGGACTGCTCATTCTAGTTATAGTAGACCCACCGTATTTGAAGCAAATACACAACACGCCTCCCCTGCACAGTCCCGGCCTCATTAGACTGTACAGTTAATCTATTGGTTTTATCATTCTACTTCGATGGACTGTACAGTTCAACTCTGGCATCAAGCATGTCCCATGCACGGTCAGCAAATTATCAAGTTTTGGACAGCGCAGTCCGAATCATGAGATGTTCCTCACCATGTATTGGCACTCTTAGGTTAAAAAATCCTCAGTATAATAACCGAAGCTCAATACTCTGTCCCCAATATGACTCTCTTGACAATTACCTTAACATTCTATTCATTTAAAACTTCTATCAAAAATTTCATTCAAAATTACGCGGCCATCCAAATAATCTAATAAATTCCCTATCATCAGACCTAATAATCCCAAATAACCCCCTTCGGCAACCGAAACCTAACTGACAAGCTCCAGGAATAGTTCATCCAGAAGAGGCGTCACAGCGACGTGAAACATGTAGACCCTAATAAAAGAGTGCAGAAGAAAGTAAGTGTTTTTATAAAATAGACCTTCTGCCACAGACGAATACATCCAGATTGTAATCCCACTGCCTTGTATTGGTTACCTTCGCAACCACCAAGGATAAAGCATAAAAGCCTGATGAGGCCGAAGAGAAATCCAGTGAAACATGGCAGGAAGAAGTGAAAGAGGAGTCAAAGAAGCCTTCTGAAAATATGATCCCAGTGACGAAAAAACCCACCATCATATCGTATGTATAAAACCCACCATCATATCGTATGTATAAAACCCACCATCATATCGTATGTATAAAACCCACCATCATATCGTATGTATAAAACCCACCATCATATCGTATGTATAAAACCCACCATCATATCGCATGTATAAAACCCATCATCATATCGTATGTATAAAACACACATGAAATTAAACGGCTAGTATTTTCATGACCTATCTGTTACGAAAGAGTATTATCTACGAATTGATGATATGAACGAATTTTCCAACCGATAAGTATAGACCACAGAGAAATAAGACGTTCACTTCTGTCTAAGAACTGCATTCTTGTCTGTTTATCCATCATTTGCTTAACGATATGCGTGGATTTCGGCAAGTCGTGGTCAGACCGCAACATAGAGGCCTTTGGAAGAAAAGGCTATTCGGTCATGATAAATCAGTCTTAAGGCTGTTCCACGATTAGCCGTGAGCCTGTGATAGGCAATAGGCTTACCTTCCCACCATTATTCCTGTACCCACTTGATGGCTATGAATATATCATATATGCAAAGAGAGATTGCTTAAACCTTGCAAAACGATACATTCAATATGGCAATAGCCCGCTTGAGAAAACATCAACCCTATAGAACGGATAAGTGAAAATCTTTATACTTTACGTCCGCGTTATTTATTTAGTTTGTTTGTGGCATTTTTGGGCGAAAGAACCCCACGGTCGTCATCGCCCTACCGTGCAGATAGCTACACAAATTACTCACCGCATGCTCACGAGTTTTATTATTTTTTTTTTTTTTTCCTTTTTTTTTTTTTTTTTTTTCTTTTTTTTTTTTTTTTTTTTTTTTTTTTTTTTTTTTTTTTTTTTTTTTTTACAACTGGTACTCTTTTATTTCCTATTTTTCCCCCTTTATTCCATTTTTTCAGCCACTCGTCTTTTCTATTTCCCTTTTCTTTTTTTTCCCGTTTTTTTTTTTTTTTTTTTTTTTTTTCCTTTTTTTTTTTTTCCTCTCCCTTCTTTTTTTTTTTTCCACCTTTCTCCCGGCACTTTTAGTCTTTACCTGAACATTCATATTATTGCTTTATTAATCTAAAACTAAGTTAACAGGAAATAAATTAATCTAAAATTAAAAATATTATTATTATGTTATTTATTTAGGTGCTAGGAATCTGACGTTATTTATTTATTTAATTTATGTAATTCCGACACTTATATAAACATATACCTACGTCACAGGGAGCTTTTAACCCTTGGTGTCTATAAAGTGTCTGAAAGACACGAGGTAGATTTAAGTAGGTTACATTGGCAAAAGTGAGCAGGTAGATTCTAGCTGCTCACTCCTGCCAACATAATTCACTGATATTTCCCTCGTGTCGGTCAGACGCTTTATACACACCACGGGGTTAATCTGGCAGTGAAGCAGTGTAATTTTTTTTCCCCCCTAAACATCCATGAGGCAGGTAAGTTTTCCAACGGACCCATAGATAAAAGTCAATCAGGATACCATTCAATCTTGAGTACATACAACTTTTAACATTCGTTCTGACGTCTATTTATTATGTATATCTGTGCATTTGTGATCCGTCTGTGTGGTTTCGTTTTCGTTAGTTGTGTTAGTGGTTAACAACTCCAGTATGTGTATTTGGTTTCGTCTGTAGGTGTATTTTGTTGCGTTACATGCGTACCCCGCCACCTTCGTCAAAAAAAAAAATAAATAAAAGAAATAAATAATAATAAAAACAAATAAATAATTAAAATTTAAAAACAAATGAGTAAAAATAGAAAAATTCGGATTATGTTGGTTGAATTCTACCCCATGGATCCGCAAATTCCTTACTTAAAAATTTCCAATCCCGATCGGACATTTTGTTTAATAAAATAATCACACTCAAATCTCATAATCATACAACTATTAATTCCGTCGAAGGGTAATAGCTACTAACGTTTAGGGATATTTTTATAAACTTTTTTTTTTGTTACTACTACTGTTTCGGCGTTACTTTGGGTCAGTGTTTCGTTTCACTCACGCTTAACGTTTTCATTTACTTGAATCACTACTATTATTAACGGCTACAAAGTTTACAACAATATTTTCTAGTTAATATCGTTTTCGCTCAAATCTTCACTTTTTACAGCAGGTATACTCTAACAAAGAGGAAAACTTTATTGCGGTCAATGAAAATTTTGTATTTTTTGGCTAAGTAAAACCCACTACGATTAACAAATCTATCTTGAAATTCACCGTTAGTGAATCAGTATGGTATTATTGACTGTTTTTTTGTTGTTGTTTTTATACACTTAACGTCTTGGTTATCAGCGCCTGGATTCAATTTTATTTATTTTATTTAATTGACTGTTGTGATGTGTAGCGACATAAACATAGCAGAATAAGGAATACATTTGGCGATAAGGAATACATTTTCAAAAGAGAGAAGATATTGTTTGAAAATATCAATAATCTAGGCTCTGAAGAATATATAACATCAAAATGAGATGCCAACCATAAATACGCATAATAATTATTCGAAAGCTTTATGGAACAATATCGAAGGTAAAGGATAAGAGCTTACAAATAAAAATTGAAAATATTGGAGAATACAAATACACAAAGGCTTTAGTAATTGTCTCATATATTCAAGATATACTCAAGGAAATTCAATAGAACGTAGAAAGAAGACAATAAAAATATAATGATATATTTTGGGTTAGTATATCTGTATTTGTTTGTGTATAAGAAGTGTACTTTTCTATGTGTTATTTGAATTTTACTTTTTTTTCTTCTACAAATACTTTTTTTTTTACTGGATTAATATATTCATCTTATTTAAATGGGCAACAATGATCCACGTCGTTGATATGCCATTAAAAAAAATAAAAACAGAATTAATAAAAAAAATAAATTAATAACATATTTGAAAGGGAACCCAGAGTTTATTATTTTAAAGGTCATAGTTAAAATAATAAAATAGGAGTTAGGCCATAAGAAACATTTTTTCAACCATAAGAATGTAATTGAGACGGCAAAACGGCTTTGAGATAACACTTCCATCGTCAGCACCTCAGGAAAGCTCTGAAATAAAGGATATGTAATTATAAAAGTGATTTAGTTGTGGTGATAAAAAATCTGCGATGGGAAAACGCTTTTGGCCTATATACTGTATGCACCTCTACGTAGAATATTAAGCTTTCGAATGGTTCCTGTCGATTTTCCACGATTTCCCGTCCGTTTTAGAGTTATTTAAGAAAATAAACGAAAATCCTAAAACAGCTGATATTTGTTAAAAAAAGTTTTTTTTTTTTTTTTTTTTTTTTTTTTTTTTTTTTTTTTTTTTTTTTTTTTTTTTTTTTTTTCCCGAATACTTCCTAACCCCTAACGTAACCAAAATATTAATATCATAGTTTCGACGGATTCTTTCACTTATTCATGTTTTTCAGAGAGTAAATTAAAGGTACAATACAATTGTTTGTTATATATGTTTTTAAGACGCATCTGCTCCAAGACCATTAGCGCCGGGCAGCCCACCTTTGCTTCTTGCAATTGCTTTGCAAGGCACAGAGATTTAGATACAATGGTTAAAGTATTATTTTCTTTCACGGTTTTTCCTTTAATTTTTCAATTAAAAAATAAAAAGAATATCAAAATATGTATTTATGACAAAATACGTAAAATAAAAACATGTTTAAATGCTTTAAAATCACTTAAAACGTGCAGAATTACATCAAGAATTACGATTTAAGAATCAGAAAAAAGTATGTAAATACAATAACATCCGATCCCTACTAATTAGGCTATGTGTTGGTCCTTTTTATGTTGCACCAAATCAATTCAGCTGTTGTTACAGGGCGGATGCTGGGCATCATTCCTAATTAACTCATCATTCTGAATCCTCCAACATTCTCAAGCTGTTGTTAGCTTTAAATTCACAAATATTGACTACCTAAATAAATTACCCTCCATCATGAAGGACAATTTAGGAAACCGGTCGCGACGGTCTGTGGAATCAGCAGCGTCGGGTGAAGGAAGAAGATTGATGATGGCGATGACAAGGACTCGTCATTCGTCACCGGGCCAACATTCTCCCGGTTCATGCTCTGATGTCATCGCTCCATATTCCAGCCTTAAAGCAGCCTTCAGATGGAGATTTAAGAAGCACAAGTCTGCTTTAGTTGTTCTCAATTGTGAACCATCAAATACATTCAGAATTTGCAGTAATTAAATAAAATAGATTGCGAATCAATATCTACTATATATTTGAGAAAAACCACTCACTCATTCACTCACTAACTGACTATCATTGCCCAGCCCAAACCACGTGACAAGAAATTTTGAAATTTTACATGGACACTCCCTTTATAACGTAAACGCTCGCTAACAAAGGATATTAAAATTTTTAAGTATTTTTAGAGGGGTTTGAATTTTTAGTTGGTCAGAGCAGGCAAGCCCAGGCAGCATGCGTCGCTAGGACGATAACAGGTCAGCTGCTACTGTACTGTATCTATTTCATAATATTATTATTATTACCACATTGAATTACTAGAAATAAGCTGTGATTTTGTCCCTCATAAAGTTTACGCTATACCTGGTGATGGTCCATCCGAGGTAATAATATCCGGAACCCTCGTACAGCCTCCTCACCCATCAGCACCCCCAGTCAGAACACTTCCAAATGAAATCTCGGAAACATAAATTCTTAAATTTTAACCTACATTTATTATTGACAACTAATTTTAACCTGTACTGGTTAAACTGCTGTTAGTTCTAACCTATAGATAACGGGTTATCCCTGAGTTATCTGTTTCTTGAAACTGGTCCGGAGCGCCGCAATGTCAAGAAACATTATAATTTTGATTACTTATCAATTGATGAATAACGTATAGTATGAAGGCAACCATACTATGCAAAACTGCAAAAAATAATATAGTAGCGTTTATTTTGATGATACATTATGTAACGAAATAAAAAAACTACTTACCTGCCGTGTCGAAACACGGGCATTCCGTCAGACTAATATAAAATTCGACATGTTATGTATATACATACATATATTGCCTTGTTAAAGATTTTTTTCCAAGGAAAAATACTGAGGTCGATTTATTTAACACATTCTTACTTTAAAGGATCTTTACCTAAAACGTTTTTATTTATTGTTTTTACATTTTAACGTTTCGGCAATTTTCATAAAACTAGAAGAATAACAAATACAATTCTTATCAATTCACAATAAAATACCCTCCTTTTTTGTTATATACCTAATTGCTATATTAAACCGCCTGACTGATTATATATAAATAATAATTTGGCTCATATTTTACAAAATATAAATTTCTAAAGAAAAAGAATGAAGGAGATATTCGAAGCAGATATTGCCTTATACTCTATAACAAATATAAAGGACAAGAAAGGAACCATTTGGCCGGGGCAGGTATCCTTTACAAATATCCATCCGAGATAATCCTGTCCAGGCGGGGAAAATAAATCCTTCAGAATAGGAGGGCGATTATCCTTATCGAAAAGGAGATTAGGAAATACCAGTCAAAGGATTAGAAAATACTAGGGTCTGACTCCGAATGTTTCCTATAATTTATTTAGAACGGTTGTTATATCAATTCTTCAAACGAGATATTTGACCGTATATACAACGAAGGTGGAGGTTTGGTCATAATAATTAATAGGGACCGGACGTAAATTGTAAGAGTTAATGTAATTCATCAGATTTTAAGTAATTTAAAAGCATGTATCCACTTTCTTATTTTATACTAGCTGTTACCCGGCGTGCTAAGCTACACCTACTTTCTGCATCTATAAAAGCAAAAATAAATTAGAAACCAAATAATCTATATATACATAAAAATCACCTGTAAGTTTGTCTGCATGTTTGTTCTTTATACAAATCCACACCGTTTGACCAATTTGGATCAAACTTGGCACACATGTACTTCTTGACACGGGAAATCTCCTAGGCTAGGTCAAAATAGTCAAATTTCGAAATTTGGTGAAACGGTCAAAAGTTTTGTTCAAGAAAAATTGGCTACACTGAACCATTAATATTCTGACAGCCATTTTGAATAATGTCTCAAATTTATTTGTTGATGCTCTTGATAATTAGAATAACTCGAACTCATTGATGACTATACATCATTATATAATCATATATATATAAAATCTTTTAGGCTTCACAGTTCGGAAGTAACGAGTTCCAAACTGTCAATTAAAGAAGAGTGAATTGTTCAGAAATAGTAATTTTCTTTCCAGTGTTGCCTAGGTGGAGATTAGCAAGCTAAAAAAACTTCCTTCTTTTTTTGCGAAAAGTTTTTCTTTTGCGAACAAAACTTTTCAGTTTTAACCTTTGTATGTTTATCTAAATTATAGCTGTATATTCTCAAGATTTGGAAATGTAATATCATATAAGATCAATTTTTTTAATTTCTGATGAAAATGTAGAGCAACACTGAGCTCCTAGAAGCCATTAACCATTATCCTAAACTATGTCATCAACATTAGCCTATGGATCAGTACAGATCTTTAATAATTTAAATACTTTTAGTTCTTTACCGTACCACCTAAAATCATCTACTTGTAACGTACAAAAATGTTGTGTTTATCTAAATTATAACCTTATATTCTCAGATTTTGGATTAATATCATATATTAGTAAGTAATTTGAAATATTAAGTATTTTATCTGTTGATTTGGAGTTTCCCGTTTGTTTTCCAAAGTTATTTTTTTTCTATTTGTTAATTGCATTTTATCTCATGCATTTGCTTAACTTAAACTATGTCTTCAACATTAACCAATTAACCTGCACAGAACTTTAACAATTTAAAATACTTTTAGTTCTTTAACGTACCACCAAAAATCATCTATGTGTGACATGATATTTAAACATTTGGGTCATTCCATGTCAAATCAACCCCAAAAAAATAGGATTTGACACCCATGATCTCAGATTTTAATGAAACTTGGCATGTTCATTCCTTTCATGGATATAAGTAAGAATATAAAATAGTTTTTCTCAATCTCAAATAGTTTAATTTTATGCTCTGCTAAAGTATTTCAAATTTTGCAGTTATCATCGATTGTACAAAGGAGGTGCACTTAGTTCTAGAATATAAATCATACCTATCGACCAATGTTGATGACATTTTCTATGACAATACTTCAATAAATATGGAAGCCAGAAAAAAATAATAATATAAGCATAAAGTAATTACAAATGTTCTGAAAAAATCCTGAAGTGTTAAAATGCATTTTGTAAAAATTAAATATGGCGTTCCACACTAAGTGGAATATCATCAAACGATAAAAAGAAAATCACTAAAATATTTTTTTATTATTATTCTAAAAGGTATACACTATCACATGAAAAAATAAAATGTATGGTTTTTTTCACTCTTTAATTTTTTTTCCGTTAAATACAAAAAATTATTCAATTAAAATTTTAGCTAACAATATATTACTTTTTATAGTACAGCGATTTAATTTTAAAAACTATAAAAAATAACCCAAAGCTATTCAGAATGAAAACTACCTACATGTACAAAACATTCATTACTTCAGTGAAGGGTTTGCTGGGCAATATAAAATGAAATACAACTTAATTGTTATCGCATGTAACTGCACACCAGTAACTAACATTAAAATTTGAAATATTAAGTTATTGATCTGTTAACTTGCTGGTTTCAGTTTGTTTTCCATAGTTGAATTTTTGATTTGCGAATTGCTTTTTATCACATGCATTTGCTTAATAAAAACTATGTCTTTAACAGTAACCCATGGACTGTCCGAACTTATAGCAGGCTCAATATCTACTTGGCTCATACGGAGAATTGTAGTGTTTGTCATTAAACTAGATGCAACATTAGCAAACTCTACTGAGTTTTTTGCATTTTTAGTTTCAGATTTGCTCATAACTTCCATTAGAGACCAGGAATTTTACTCTTTCTCCCACCTATCTACTAAACGTTTGTCATGAGCTGTAGTAAAATATTTCCGCTAAAACTTTTTGTGAAATTTTTCTGAATGTATATAAAGCAATCTTGACATATATTTATTTTTAAACCGAGACGATGGATTATCACTGTAAATAATTTCATTTTGACAAATCATTATTTTTTATTATTATATCATATAATCTTATCAAAAGTGCATATACAGAATTCATACCTCTATGATTAGTATCGGAACAAATGAGAAAAGTAGTGCATTTGTTTTTGAAAAATAATGCTGCTGTAAATAATTGAACAGTTTCTCATGTCCACAATCCTGATTGAATTTTGTTTTAACAATCGCAAGAATAAGCCATTGCAAGAACGGACGTTTTCTTTTCATTAATCAGTTATTTTATTTTATTTGATTCATTTATATTCATTCTTTTTTTTTTTTATTTCTTTCAATTAATTTATAATTTTTATATTATAATATATGTCTTTCTCAATATTATTGTTACTATTTTTAGTTGTATTATTATTATAGTTGTTATCATTACGCTATCATATTTCTCTATTTTAATATTATTATTATTATACTTAAAAAAAATTGTAAAAAAAAAATGTATATTACTTTGATTGTAATGCAGAAAGTATTGGAAGATGGAACCTGCAGAACCTAAATGAACTCCCACAGTATAAGGATACTATATTGTGGAACATAAAAAGAAAAAGCCATTCAATTTGTTCCTCATATAAATCCACAGTTTTTTAGCGATTTTGACCAAACTTGGCACACATGTAGGGGTTGATACGGGGAGTGTCATAGGCTAGGTCAAAATCATCTGTCAGCTTTTTGTCTATCTGTTTTTTCCTTATACAAAACCACAGCGTTTGACTGATGTTGACCAAACTTGGCACAAAGGTAGGTCTTGATACGGGAAGTGTCATAGGCAAGGTGAAAAAAATCTACCAGCTGTATGTTTGTTCCTTACAACTATACAATATAAAGTTGGTGTAGCATGGCACACTGGGTAACAGCTAGTTAATATTAAAATCTTATAACGCAAATCTGCAACTATTTGGGTTCATTGTTTCGAACTCGTGAACTCCGAACTGTTTGTCATAGACGATTTTAACCTAGCCTATGACTCTCCCCGTGTCATGACCTACCTGTGTGCCACGTTCGGTCAAAATCGGTCAAACAGTGTGGATTTGTATAAGGAACAAAGATACAGACAGGCTGCTGGTAGACGTTTGTGATGTAGCCTATGACACTCCCCGTATCACGACCTACCTGCGTGTCAAGTTTGGTCAACATCGGACAATGGGTGTGGATTTGTTTAAGGAACAAACATACTGACAGACAACTGGTAGACGTTTTTGACTTAGCCAACGAGACGTCCCGTATCAAGACCTACCAGTATTCCAAGTTTAGTCAAACGGTGTGGATTTGTATAAGGAACAAACAGACAAACGGACAAACAGACAGACACGTGATTTTTATATATACAGATATTTCTACATAATTTGTTACAGTTTCATATTTTTACATATTTAGAATGAATTAATGTATATATATATATATATATATATATATATATATATATATATATATATATATATATATATACATATATATATTCCGTACAGAGCAGCATAGATGAAGAAAAATTTTCTTCTTCAATCAACAAAGGTACAGACGATTTACATGCTTAGGCACTAATGTTACTTGTCAGTGACCATAGAGGACTCATGCTAAAAAACGGAAAATTGAAAATTACCTAAAAAATCCCCACCCCCTTCCAAAAATAGAACCTCCTAATGAAAAGACATGTAATGTTCCACCCGCACCTAGCCACTTATCAGTGGACTAGGTCATGAAAATTCCCCGGCTGTAGGTGGTAGGAAGTGGTTGATAAGAAACCACTTTCTTCCCTTTATCTAGCTAATTCGATGCTCTACTGCATAAATAGCCTTTTCTTTCTCTTACAGCCCACCGATGTTGGAATTTACTGTTGTCTTACTCTCAAGCTAAAAACTTCTATTTTCTTTTCATTTAATCATATGAAGGAGTTCTATACCGCCATATATATATAGATATATTAGCACTTTTCGAAGGTATGTAGCGATTGGCGTTGCTCTTAACAATTTTTATAAACCTTCATCGATACTAACTAGGCACTAAAAATAACCCTCGTATTATTATATATGTTACAATAAAACTAGGGTCACTATGAGCATACAAAAGGATCAACAGAAGATTTGTAAATTCAAAAATTTGTTGAAATTGAATCACAATACTGAAAATAACACAGGTCGGTCAAAAGGCTATTACCTTATCCTAAACGATTTCATAATTTTAATCAATGATATATTTTTCTTTACTATCTAAAATTTCATTACTCAAGACTCGCGTCATGATGCAAACTAATTCGTAAGTTATGTTGGTACTTCCTGTTCAGACTTGAACGTTTTCCCGGGTAAACTATTTTTCAAAGAGCGATTAAGTGAAAATCCCTTGGGGTTAATAACGGAGAGTATGAATTATGCTACTGTAGTATTTTTGAACTATCTGTAGTGATTTTTGAGCTTTAAATGATGTAGCAATATCACGATAAAACGGCAAACTGTTGACATTCAACATGCGCTAGTGGATTGTAATCAATTCTTTCTGCCATTTCATCCACTGTTAATTGTGGCTTTGAAAATTAACTGAACGTCGTTAACATGATTCGTCATAAATGCTGGTTTCTCCAAATTAAAATTAAAACCATTTATAATGTTAATTTTTCGCTACAGATCTGGCAGATTTTCCAGACAAATATAAAATGTAACACAGCACGGCCTTATGGTACTATGATTCGTCTGATGTTACGAAAATTAGTTAGCTAACAAATTTTTCAAGCGAAGGAGTGTCAAAAAGTTCGAAATCTTATTGCTCTAGTAGTGAGTCAATGCGAATTCCACGATGCTGCACATGTTCAGCCATGTTCGTGCACATGCTTTTAATGTGCACGAACTTATTGATTAAATATTTTTTTTATATTTAGATATCATGACTGTAAATCGTGGTGTAGCCACTCTTTAAGCATATTAGTCCGTCGGCTCGTGTATATTTAATGCGACGATTTTAATGATTTACCATTTTTTCACATAATTAAATTAATTAAATAGGCAAAAACCATATAAAGATTCCTGAAAATTTGGTGGCTGATAATATTTGTAATAAGATAGACGAAATAAGTCAGCTGCATTTATGTGGGTGGGAAAGTTGTCAGCTGGCGGTATAAAGCCGAGCGCTTACTAGTATTTGTAGTGATATTAACGAAAGAAGTTGTCAGCTGCTCATATCGCACTAGTATTTCTAAAGTCACACAACTCAAAAATCTGTTTTATTTACACCGTCATAGTTATGACTATGAAAGACATGGTAAATATCTCTTTATCAACCATCAAAACTGAACGTACTTTAGAGATGGTACACCAGAGGGCACTTGTGCCACTCTTCCTGTCTTAATCCTAAGGCCCCTACATAGGCAAGAAATACACTTTTTCATTTGAGTTTTATTTTGAGTTGTGTCACTTAAGAAATACTAGTGCGATATGTTGGTAGAAAATTTGTCAGCTGGGGGCATATAAGTTCTGAGCGCATAATCGTCGAGTGACCGGATGATTATGCGCTCAGCACTTATATGCCCCCAGCTGACAAATTTTCCACCAACATATGAGCAGCTGAAGATTTGCTTCGTTAATCTCACAAAAAATACTAGTAACCACCAAAATTTCAGGAACCTTAAAACGATTTCACGTGATCATATTTTTCCTAACGTTACAACCCCCTAGCAGCCACACCCACCACTATCTCACCAGCTGACAAGTTGATCTTAACTAATTAAGAATTTACCTGCGGCTGTCATTGTTTGGGAATACCTCAGTATCGGGTGCATTTTTCTTTAAATTTTTCATGTAGAAATTTTTTTTCTCATAAAAATCTTCAAGTTAGCCGATTTGAAAACGGAAAACACTGTTTGAAAGCCCAAACAATACTGAAGGTAACTGTCTTTACTTGGAGCAGTAAAAGTTCATCCCCTCCATTTACGAGCCTTCTGAATCTAAAGGGAAAAGCACTGGAAGAGTGTCCTTCTGAAGGGAAACTCGTAAGGGGGTAGGACCGCTAGTGTTCTTCCATAACTACTAGCAGCGAAACTGTTAAGACGGGTACAATTAATAGTGAAAAAATGAGAAATCTTAATAACCGTTGCATGAAATGTACACGGGCCGACGGACTATATGTGGTATATTGAGCACAATATGCAGCAGCTGTAGGACCTCTGCTTCGAAACTACAAACAAATTCATCTATACCAGTCCCCTAGCTCCAAGTCCTACATTCTAAAACCGAGGGAAAATGACTGCCTGTTTACCTAAGCGACGCCAAACAGCAAATATCTCTAAATCCGGGACAAACAATTTATCTGAGAGTAGGAGTAGAGAATATTTCTGTTAGATGTATTTTAGGAAGGTTTAGCGCCAAAGGCCTCAGCTGAACACTGACCGCCCCAAGAACTCGGGCATATTTCATTAAACCAACATTCTGTGCACTGGTTCTGAGACCCACATCTCCCAACCCAATATCCTCAAAACTTGCCGAAATTATTCCCTTTGTAGCACACTAGCATTCTATGCCCACCCATCAGAATATGTTTCTATTTATATTAATCATTTCAAGCCCTCGTTTTCGGAAAAAGGCCGAGCTATTACACCGAACCCCAGTTACTTAATTGTTCTTTTTAAAAATTCCAACTGGAAGGAAATTCTTGCTATTTTTGAGGGAAAAAAATAATCTTACAGTAAAACAGTAGTCTACGGAAATCTAAAAAAAAAAACGAAGTTGTAGTCAGACACCTACCCAGAGGTCATGTATATATAAAACTCGTCAACTTCACTTCATATACTTTATTTTTATGCTCTACATGTCTCTTGACACCTCTTCAGGAGCAACTTAATCCTATATACATAGATTTAGCCTTAGCTACGGAAGACCTTCCACAGGTAGAGCCACGTCCATACTAATACGATGACGTTAAAATGGCTGTTATCCATCAGCTGATTCAGACCGATCATGGCTTATTATTCAAATGATATATTGGAAGAGAAAGGGTCACAATTTTATAATATATATATATATATATATATATATATATATATATATATATATTTTGTTTTTTGTAGCCAGTAGGTCATAAAAACACACCTTTCACTTCATGTATTTTATTATTTTCACCCTAACCGGTTTCGAGCTATTCTGCTCCTCCTCAAAGGGTATTTCATTCGATGGTCTTTTCCCATCACGTACAATTATAATAAAGTAATTTTAATATTGCATAGCAATAAGTGTCTCAGGGTTATGAAACATACATGCAAACTTAACATTGCTATGCAATATTAAAATTACTTTATTATAATTGTACGTGATGGGAAAAGACCATCGAATGAAATACCCTTTGAGGAGGAGCAGAATAGCTCGAAACCGGTTAGGGTGAAAATAATAAAATACATGAAGTGAAAGGTGTGTTTTTATGACCTATTGGCTACAAAAAACAAAAATATTGGAAGTTGGAGGTCAACAATGGAAGAAAAAGTATATATATATATATATATATATATATATATATATATATATATATATGCATTATTTCAAAATAAGTCAGTTCTTTAGATACTGTTTAAGCTGAGCACATTCCTTAGTTAGTTTATGACTACAATAATTATTTTAAAAAATATAACTAGAAGGAACTAAACCATCAAAGCTGTTTAAAATCTAACATATTTAAAATACTCCAATTTCAAACTTTTTGTTATTTTTTTCTGTGTATATAAAGGACCCCGCCCTTTCCCAATGGAAAATGGCTTTCCGTCAAATTGAACGAAACGATGCTCGTTGGATAGAGAAAGTCTTTCTGAGCAAAAGTCTCCATGGGCAAAAAACCCAAATGTTGGAACTTTTGGTATTTTTGGGTATCCGAAGTTTTCCATTTTTGATTTTTGCAAAATCACGAGATCTCTAGTTGGATGGTTTCCCAAGCCATTTGGCTAGTAAAAAAAAATACTTATCAATTATTTTTCGAAGACCTTTCGAACGACACCACATTCAACCCCTCTACTCCCCCCCCCCCCCTCAACCCACGGAAGTGGGATGGGGAAGCTTTTTTTTTTGTAATTATTATTAATTATTATTTTCATCTATCCATTATCATTTGAAGATCTTTTCGAAGGCAATACACTGCAACCTTGCCTCACACCCTTACCCCACCCCACCTCCAGCATGTTTCAAAAAAAGGCCTTTTTTCGCAAAAAAAAGTGTTCCGTTATCAGACTTTAACATTAGTGGCCCTGAAAAGGGCCGCTTTTTGTCTCTTAGACTACTGTCAACTGTTTTGACTTTTCATTTGCCATCGATCAGCTGCATCTAACGTACGATTCAGCAAGTAAGAAGTCGGATTTTTGATGATGACGAGCATATCCCAAGGGGTTTGGGGTGGGGTAAGGGTGTGAGGCGAGGTTTCAGTGCATTGCCTTCGAAAATATCTTCAAATGATAATGGATAGACGATAATTGCAAAAAAAAAGCTTCCCCTCCCCCACCCCCGTTGGTGGGGGGTGGGGTAGGAGTGTCAAATGTGGTGTCGTTCAAAAGGTCTTCAAAAAATAATTGATAAGTTTTTTTTTACTGGCCAAATGGCTTGGGAGACCTTCCAACAAGAGATCTCGAGATTTCGCAAAAATTAAAAATGGAAAACTTCGGATACCCAAAATTACCAACTTTCGGGTTTTGTGCCCATGGAGACTTTTGTTCAGAAAGACTTTCTTTATCCTACGAGCGTAGTTTCGTTCAATTTGACCGAAAGCCATTTTCCATTATGAAAGGGCTTTATAAAGTTTTATTATAAGGGGGGGTCCTTTATAAAGTTATTTTATTGTTATGAAATTGAATAAGATTTTGAGCCCCAATGATAGGAAATAATCAAATCCGTCCGTTACTCGGAACTTTCCCAAGTTCATAAAAACGGATTCACGGATGTCGAATCGGTTATATCGTAAGGAATGGGAAAGGAGGCCCAGAGAGAGTGTAAAAGTCACATTGCTCTTGGTATTGGGTTCGAATTCTACTAAATACGGTGAATTTTTCTTACTTAAAAGAAAAAAAAAGTTACTAACCCTAGACTTTCTAAAAAAGGGTTGTATCTGTACATAAAACGTCCCAAAAATCAGTGTTATTTATAAGTAGAAGACAGAGAAATAAGCAAGGAAAGGAGTGTTATCGCTGACAATAGTGAAGACAACCTTTTTCTCATTATTATTATCGATGCATAATTATATTGACAAACACTATTTACTGCTAAAAGCGAATCCCAAACAGAAACTTCTTGGGTTATTGAGAACGGCATTCTATGTCGTCAGGTGTAATTTACAAATAATCAACAATAATTCGGTTCTTGATATTTTTGCCCGCACGTAATGTTTTCAACAACTATTCCAAGTTTATTTCTTCCTAGATAATTTCACAATTGTATATGTAGAAATGGTATATTTCCATAAAATCAAGAAGCTTGGCAGGGAATTTCACAAAGGAAGATTTTCATTAAAATAAAGAAAAATAATTTACTTACAATACTTCAAAGCAACTTTCTACAGCAAACGTACCTGTAACAATCAAGAAAAAAGGTTAGTAAATCCTGCCAGAAAAATTAAAAAGTTTGGTTTTTATTTGTCTCTTTCTTATCTTCGTCTTGTGTCTACTAAATATGTCGTTATACTGAGCGTCATTTTAGTAAGAAAACAGAAAAATATACTTTCTCTGATAAATATTTAAAAGGAAATGGCGTATTATTTATCAGGGTCGTCATTTTATATTGAATAATTTTGAATGCAAATGCCTTATTACATAAACTACTATAAAGGAAACGTGTAAATGATATAATTTAATAATTCTTCGGACAGTAGATATAGGCAGGTTTAGTTTGTGTGATATCTTAATAAAACTATCTTATATTTGAAAAAAATGCGTTTTTTGCCGACTTTTGGCTTGAAATGCAAGCTATGATCAGAGGTGTAAAGAGGACAGACTAAATACAAATTAATATAAATATGAAATGAAAGTATAATTCATAGACGAGGATAAAGGATACTTATGGTAAATTTGTGGTATAGATGAAGCTTAAATTAACGGCAGATTTATACAGATTTAAAAATTAAAAAATATGTAACATAGGAATTGATATAAACACGAATCCCCGCCAAAAAAAACTTTGAAAATAACGTCCGTGTTCCTCGCCCCTCCAAAAAACAGTTAGCCTTTGAAAGTTATATCATAGTAAAGGGAGAAGTTATAGGCCCTTGATACCTTGTCAAGAACCAGAGATGGGCATAATTTTATTTATAAATAAAAATACGAATTTATTCATATATATATATATATATATATATATATATATATATATATATATATATATATATATATATTACGAATATAAATAAATTCGTATTTATTTATATTCGTATTCAGAAATATAGAATACGAATATAAATAAATTCGTATTCATAAGTGTGAATACGAATTTATTTTTATTCACATATATTAAATATAAAAATACAAATAAAATTTGATTCCCAAATTTTTCTGCGAATAAAAATAAATTCACAGAAAAAATTGTAAATAATCACAATAAATGTGAATATTTACAAAAAATCAAGTGATTACAAAAAAAATCACATTACAATATACGAATAAAAATTTATTCACATTATAATTTGTGAATAAAAATTTATTCATAATAAAATTCGCAAATAAATTATGAATTTATTCGTATTAAGATGATATTACGAAAGTTATTGAAGGTGATTTTTTTTTTTTTTTTTTTTTTTGATGGAGGTACAGATGACAAACTGTGTCCCTGCAGCATGGCTGGTGGTCCCGCGGCGGACTCGGTGTAAACAAAAAATGTAGGCGCTAATAACCTAGACGTTAAACGCCTTAAAAAAAAAAAAAAAAAAAAAAAAAAAAAAAAAAAAATCACCTTCAATAACTTTCGTAATATCATCTTAATACGAATAAATTCATAAGTTATTTGCGAATTTTATTATGAATAAATTTTTATTCACAAATTGTAATGTGAATAAATTTTTATTCGTATATTTTAATGTGATTTTTTTTGTAATGACTTGATTTTTTGTAAATATTCACATTTTTTGTGATTATTTACAATTTTTTCTGTGAATTTATTTTTATTCGCAGAAAAATTTGGGAATCAAATTTTATTTGTATTTTTATATTTAATATATGTGAATAAAAATAAATTCGTATTCACACTTATGAATACGAATTTATTTATATTCGTATTCACAAATATATGAAGTACGAATTTATTTATATTCGTATTCACAAATATATGAAGTACGAATTTATTTATATTCGTATTCACAAATATATGTAATACGAATAAATTCGTATTTTTATTTATAAATAAAATTATGCCCATCTTTGTCAAGAACCTACAAATACCCACTCAATTATTTGTGCATTTCCAAATTGGCCAGTTCTCGTTAAATTATACGTTATATTATATACTATATATATATATATATATATATATATATATATATATATATATATATATATACATACATAACAAAAAACAAAAACAGACGAGCGCCGATTCTTGACCATTCGGCATACTATTTTTTTTCTGATTTCCCATTAAATACATATTTGCTTCCTTGTAAAAAAATTGGGTAGCGACCATGCTTAGCTAATGCCAAGTCTCTTAGGGGTGGGAGTTTGCACCAGAACAAAAATTATATAGAAAAAATAATATTTAATAGTGGTGAACTATAGAGTTTTACTTCCATCTTCTCAACATAGTTCTCACTTATTGATAAGAACACTAAATTACTTTCCTTAGCAGCGATCGCGTTGCTGTGCAGACATATTTTGAAAGCTGAAGCCATAAGGAAAAAATATTTCATCTATAAAAATAATATGCCAGAGGAAACGAAATTTTTTCATCACTTAAGCGATTGTTTTTACAAGGAAGCGTATATAGGGAAGTATATGAGAAAAGCACATGAAGGAGGCCCTGTTTGGAAAAATGTTCCGTGATAACGGCTCACTAAAAGAGCTGCAGGTGGTAGCAAAGCCCAACATAAAAGTTTACAGAGCACTTTGAATAAATTACACTTAATGTTGTGTAGACATTGCCATTTTATTTTATTTTATTTTTTTTTTTTACAATAATACTTGAACAAGTCAAAGTAGAAAACATGCAGCTAATATTCCGGCAGTGGTGCCAACCCAAGGCTATGAATGCAAATGTACTTCATAAATATTCTATGACCGTTATATGTTCTATTGTGATCATGACCTAACAACAATCGTCGCTTATTGCTCCTAACTACGCTTAGTAAGACGCACGACGATTTATTGTGATGGCCAACGACATTTAAACTACATGAAAGTCAATATAGTCATGCTGTGTTAATATCGCATATTCTTCAGCAGGGCCAAGAGTGCATTAAACATAAGAAATAGAACTAGCAGGAATTTTGTCATCTTAGCTTCGTCGTCTTAAGGGTTAAAACGGAAAAACAAAAAAATATATAATAAATAAAGTAAGTAAATAAATAAAATAAAATAATACAAATAAAAAAAAGAGGAAATGCGTAAAAACATACGAAGAGAAATCTGAAGGAGCGTATGGTAAGAGGAAAGACCCTAAAATCCACTAGTAATTTACTTGAAAAACTGGGTCTTTATACGTACAAACTTGACCAAGCATGTTAGCTGTCCTCGGGAAATAAATTTTTCATTGATTCCCTGGGAATTCTCATCAGTAATATTTACAGCTGTTAATCATTCTTTCGAAGATCATTATTGTTTACAGATCACCTGGTAAATTTAATAAAACCAAATTAAGCCTCTAAAAATTTACTTATAATTTCATTTTCAATTATAGACTTATTAAATTTATTTTTCTATCCCTCCGTACTGTCGACGTCAGCTTAGAGGTAAAGCACTCGACTAATGAATTTCAGGACCAAAGTTCAAAAGACTTGCGCGCTCTGATGCTTTTATTATCTAATGCCGAGGGTTGGCTTCATGGTCTCAGATCGTCTCTAGGCCCAACCAGCTGGCCGGAATATATTACTGATCACACTATCTCCCTAGTGTCCCGTATGGACAAGAATCATATTTTTGTCCAAGATCTTCCCAATTATGCCGTTGTGGCTTATTACGGGACTGATATATATATATATTTAATGTCGACGTGTTATTTTTAGAAAAGCGAGTGTATATATATATATATATATATATATATATATATATATATATATATATATATATATATACACTCGCTTTTCTAAAAATAACACGTCGACATTGTTCGGAGAGATTTTGAAAATATAATTTCATGTCATTTAATACTTACAATTTCTAATGAATAAAAAGTTTTTTTTTGTTTAGTTAATACATTAAGGAACAAAGGTATACATGCAAAATATCATTTTCATTCATTATAAGTAGAATGAATAAAGATAAAAACTAACTTCGATATTCCAATATTTAGAAGAAGTGTTTCTAAAGAGTTCGGATTTGTCCAGCACAAATTTCGCCTCAAACAAAAAGGTTATAGCTCACCGATAATAATATATACAGACACACACACACACACACACACACACACACACACACACACACACACACATATATATATATATATATATATATATATATATATATATATATATAGACAAATTTACAAATTTGAACGAACGTATTTTCCCTGTAAGTGGGATTTATTTTGTTATTCTATTCTGATTTGGTATCAAACAATATATTTTTTTTTTTTATTTGAGTAAAAAAAAAATTAGTTTTTCGAATTCTATAATGTAGAAAAAGCTATTCTCTTTAGTTGAAGTTTGTTTTTAATGTAGAAGTCTTGCCCAGTGTTCATTTATAAAGAAGAGGTGGCCCAGTCAATTTGTTCCCACTCTCTTGAGAGTGGTATTTCTTGATTTCTTTTATTCATTCCTTATAAAAGATTCATAGAGTTTCTAGCTAGGCTTTCCGCAATCTCATCACATCAATTTATATAATAAAGAGGCTTATTTATTTCTATTATATAGAAATGTTTCAAATTAAGTATAAATAGGACTAAATCTGTAAGATGTTTAGTATGATATTTTTCACTAATTAATAGAACATCATGACTAACAATGTATTTTGGTAAAAGCTGTGTAATTTAAGCCTTTCTCCAAAAAAAAGTCGGATTCCTGTAGTGATTTGGAAACAAAAAAATAAGAAACTCTTAATTTTTCGCATACAATGGAATGAGGCCAGGACGTAAAAAAATCGTCCACCGTTGTCTTCAAGTGAGGAGGAACAATTGAATTTCAGATTGTTTGAACGGTCAAGTGTGTTAGCGAGCAAAATCCGTCCACCGGAAGATGCGTTTTGAAGCGAAAATCGCGCGAAAAAAATCGTAACGCTAACGTATTCGAGTTCATATGCTGGCAGCTACTCGTTTTATAGGTAATGTAGAAAATCAAATGAAACCATTTTTAAATCGATATCTGTAGCCGTTTTCGAGAAACATTTAACCACATATTTTCCCAAACTAATTTTCAGTTTGAGTATTCAGAAACGAATAATTTAGTTGAAACTTGTTCCAGACGTTTGATATTCAACTAATCTATTATTGGTAAATTTTGGTTACGTTTGGAGGTAAGTAGTACTAGAAATAAAATATTTCATTAACGTGCATGAAAATTTTAGGGATTTTCGTGTATTTTTTAAAGGATCTCAAAAACGGTTGGTAAATCTTGGTAAGTGTAGCCATTCGAAAGCTTACTAGAATCCCTACAAAAAAGGTTCTAATGTAATTTTCGATGGGACGATGTCAATCGGAGAAATAAGGACTTCAAAATTCGCTAATGTTAGTTTTGCTCTCTTGAACGGGTTTTTGTATCTGTTTATCTCACGTAAACGTATGGTTGTTGCTGATTTTAATTGTATTTAACAGTAAAACGAGTAATTGCCCAAAACAAGGTAAGAAATTGTTGGAAACATTGCTATAGTGTTTCCAAGAGCGAACGTTGAGAAGGTGGGGGAAGTCGCCATGATATTGCCAGTTTCCTGTTGTTGCGCCTAAAATATATCTTCCCTTCGAGATTTTATTTTAAATTTTTACGAAAAAACAAACCGTACCAATAACTGCTACTATTTCTTTACTTATAGCACTAGAGATGTGAACGGAGCCACGCTAAGATGACGCAGAGTGGGACTTTTTTATTTAGAAACCGATTTCGATTTCATAACATCTAGTAGCTCATTTTTCATTTAATTTCGACTTAAAATATTGATTTAAGATATTCGATCTGCTGATTCATTTATAGGATGAATTAAATTAATCAAAGCTTGAACTTATATTTACTTCCCTACACATATATTCCTTACTAAAACCCACACCTACACCAATGACGCACGGTGTGTACTACAATTAAGTGTGATTTGAGGAGAAGGTCTATTGTATCAAACTTTCTAGTGTATTAATCGACTATTGCCGTAGAAATTAGAAAAATAAAAATGACCAGAACAAGAGTTCTTCTAGATTTACTGCGAACCTTCCAAGCTAGGAAGTTCCGGCTAGCTTTACTAAAGGCTGGATTCCCAGTGGGGGCAGGTGGAATCCAATTTCGCGGGGCCCCCTCTCTAAATGAACTCCCTAATTTCGGGGAGAGTATATAGTCCCTAGACTTCAGTCAACGATCAACTACAACTACAATACAACTACAATAGCAGCACCATAGAAAAAGCAATAAAGACATACAATGATTTTTCTCAGTAATAATAATAATATAAGGGAAGAGAAGGCATCAGCCCTATCCTTAAGAAAGTATGATGCTAAAAGAAATTCGCGTTTGATTCGCTCAATTAAAAAAAATGTTTATGAAAGCAAACCTAAGAAGACCAAAAATTGCGAAATAAATCGAATTAATACTAAACTGAGCCCTTTAGTTAAATCTTGTAATTGTCATTGCAGGCTAAAGTTTCTAAAAAGAAAAAAAATTTGGTAAATTAAAAAACTGAATAATTTATTTTACAAAGAATAATGATATAGGCCTAGAAGTAAAAAAAAAAATAATAAAAAATTAACAATAATATATTCTATTAAGAGGGGGAAAAGTGGGTGTTTTGTTTTTAAAACTGTATTTCTTCTGGAGGCTAATTTTAAATATATGACAAATGGATTATCGATCAGCTGATTATTTTCTACCATATTGGGTTCTTTCAAACCATGATGAGTCTGAACGGGGCCTTACTAGTGGAATAATAATAATATTGGAAGATGTACCTCCTCAAGCTAAGGTTTTACATTTTTTACGTTTGCATATTTTTCTCCTTAAAAGGCACCAAAACAGGAACGGAAGATATAAAGTTATTAAAATTATTTGGTGATTTCGTATTTTTATTTTTTCACCTTTCCATATTGAAAATTTTCAAATAAAACAAATTAATTCAATACGTTTTTAAATGTATTAGTAAATAAATATCCTAATTTATCGATTTTTTATTAATAGTTATACAAGTGCCGTTACTTCAAAGAAAGTTTCAATCTTTGGTTGTATGCTTTGTACAAATTTGGAGAAAACAAAAAAAAATTGCAGAGTTTTTACATCGAAATAAGATTACCGAAATACAATTTATATAAGAATTTTTCCGGAGTTTATAATAATGGTAGGACGACTAATAGTCATTTATTAGAGATAACATAAAATCCCCAAGCTGGTTTTGGGGATATAAAATTCCCAAGCAGAATAGTTAAAAATTATTTGGTAAGGAATTGTACATAAATGTTGTCTCTAATGAATGTAATGTATAGAAATTTGGCACCACGTTGTTGTTAAAGATGGCGCAATAAGGATGCAATAAAGAAACTGATGGAGAAATAGAAATGTATTCATCATTTCAAAATTGAATTTCTCTATTTAATAATAATAAATCCAGGGAGATGGCGAGTTCGATTCCCACCGGCAGCAGGAAGTTTCTCATCTCAGGGGTCGTTGAGAAAATTCCTCGCTTCCCCCTGGATTTCGGTGCTAATGGCCTAGATGTCGATGCGCCGTAAAAAAACACCGGTATTTTAAATCAGAATATTGCAATATTCAACATAAAAGAATTTTATGAATGAGAGTACTTCCCGTTGCAACTTGATTGATCCTATGATAGAAATTGACTCAGAAAGCCCGGGGACTTGGCAGACAATACATCATCAATATAAGCCCCATTGCAAAACACGGGATAGAAAACCCTTCGCCGACCGGGTAATTACCAACAGATAATTGGTGTAATTTAATAAACAATCAACATGGTTATTATCGCCACACATGCAAGCTGTTTCGGGAATAATGGAGGCGAACCACTGTCATGGAGGACAGACAATGCACCGCCAACTCGGACCTATCGTCGTGTAGGAGTTGCAATTTGCATCAAATT
The DNA here is from genome assembly GCA_946811695.1 of Gonocerus acuteangulatus. Lineage (NCBI taxonomy): Eukaryota > Metazoa > Arthropoda > Insecta > Hemiptera > Coreidae > Gonocerus > Gonocerus acuteangulatus. Next base: position 70,902,979 of record OX328128.1, read on the forward strand.
TTTGACAGCTTTATTGACGTATTTTAACCACGTGTTTCATTATTTTGAAGAATCTATTAGCCAACAAGGTCTAAACGAAATCCGTAGTTGTTTTCCTCAGTTAAAACTAATTTGTAGATAGAAGGCCATTTTAAGTTTGTCAAAATTGTTTTTTTGTTGTTTTTTTTGTGTAGCTTACTATATCAGCAGATGAATACATATTTAAAAAGGTCCGCAGGACCTCAAAAACTGAGCACATTCTACAGCAAACTAACTACCATAATTACACTAAAAAAGGATGTTCAGTATAGTATCAACTTTTTGAACAGTTATTGCGGTTTGAAAAAGACACTTGTGAACATCGAAGGTGCATTAGCCTTAAAGTAAATTTAATGCTGATTTAAAAAAAAAAGTAATGTAACGTTGAAGAATAATATGTACAGACAGAGAAAATGGCGACAAATACTCTATTTCTTCTAAATATCCTTCAGAACGGTATACGTCTGGTACATAAACAGATAAAAACGAGCCGTTGCCAGCATTTAACTAGACAATAGGTCTAGTTTCGCCCCCTTGAATAATGTTACCTGTAGCTTGTTCAGATAGATAGAAAAATTCAATTTCGCAAGCGCGAAATTTTGAGAGAAATATTCCCGCCTGTTTTACCATTTGCAAACTCCCATTTCAAGGAACAACACCATACGTAAAACATTGTAAAAGTGATTATGTCTCATTTAAGACTAAGAAAGGCTTTGGGAGGTCAAAGGTAAGTGTGTCTAATATTTATTAATACTTAGCAAAAACTAAGAATTAAAACGTTTTTAAGTTTCTATTGATAAGTTTATAACAGAAAGAATTTTTACGGCCAATTTTTTACACGGAAATATAGGCCACGCCCTTTTCCTTCTAGCAAAAATATCTAAATGAACAAGCTATAGCTTAAATTGTTTTCAGCCTTAGCTTTTGTTAAGTGTTGATAATGGAATGGACCAACATACTTTTTTTCTTATATTTTTTTTTATCTAATATTGAGCTTAAGCTTTAGTCTCAAATAAAATATGTAAGCACATTTTCTTACATACATTCTTAAACATTTATCTTAGATTAAAACTAGCAATCGAAAGTCTTATAGTCTAAAAAATTATATATTTTTCTCCATTGATAACTACATTTCATATGTATATAAACATACATACAACTACAATTGTTTGTTTTTTGTTGTTTTTTTTGTTTTTTTTGTATCCTACATGTACATTAATCTTATTTTATCTAAAAGTATAACTACATTAAGTGTTGATAAATATTAAACACTATTTCCCTTTTCTGACCTCTCAAAGCCTTATCAGGTCCTAAACGAGACATACTCAGTTTTTATTGAGTTAAAAGTAGCGTGCTGTTCATTGTAATGGAAATGCAAATGGCTGAACCATAGAGAATATTTCCCTCAGAATATCGCGCATGCGGGATTAGAACTATTCCATCTAACTGAACGGGCTATACTTGCGATACTATATATAAATATATATATATATATATATATATATATATATATATATATATAAATCACGTGTCTGTCTGTTTTTCTGTTTGTTTGTTCCTTATACAAATCCACACCGTTTGACCGATTTGGTCCAAACTTGGCAGACAGGTAGGTCTTGATACGGGAAATCTCCTAGGCTTGGTCAAAAAAATCTACCAGCTGTCTGTCTGTATGTTTGTGCCTTATACAAATCCGCACCGTTCGTCGGATTTTGAATAAACTCGATACCGTCTCCACACCGTTCGTCCGATTTTGACTAAACTCGGTACACATGTAGATCATAATCTGGGGAGTGTCCTAGACTAAGTCAAAAACGTCTTATAACTGTCTGTCTGTATGTTCGTCCCTTATACAAATCCGCACCGTTCGTCCGATTTTGAATAAACTCGATACCGTCTCCACACCGTTCGTCCGATTTTGACTAAACTCGGTACACATGTAGATCTTAATCCGGGGAGTGTCGTAGGCTAAGTCAAAAACGTCTACCAGCTGTCTGTCAGTAAGTTTCTACCTCATAAAAATCCACGCCGTTCGTCTGATTTTGACTAAACTCGGTACACAGGTAGATCCTAATCTGGAGAGTGCCGTAAGCTAGGTCAAAAACCTCTACCAGCTGCAGTCTGTATGTCTTTTTTTTTTTATAAAAATCCACTCCGTTTGACCGATTTTCACCAAACTTGGCATACATGTATGTCTTGATACGGGGGGTGTTATAGGTTAGGTCAAAGTCGCCTAGGACTCAAAGTTGGGAGGTCACGGGTTCGAAACAGTTACAGGTTCGTGTTATTAAATTTTAATAATACTCTTTTGGTTTCTATTTTTTTTTTGGCTCATCTATATGCAGAAAGTAGGTGTAGCATGGCACGCCGGGTAACAGCTAGTATATATATATAGTTCGTGTATATATATATATATATATATATATATATATATATATACACGAACGGGTTTTTCGAGAAATATGGGTTTTGAGAAGAAGAACTTTCTCGTCAGGACAAGTTGTGAGTCGTCGGATTGACGTCGAAAACGGCGTTTTCTCACTATAGTGAAGAGTACGCTAAAACGACATCACTATTGATAATTCTCTTATTTATAGAATGAAAAGGAATTCATTATTAAAGTTGCGTTTTATTATAAATATATCTTCTGCAATAAAAATGTAATAAACATTTTCCGTTGATGATATCACTGAAACTCTATTATATAAATAATATTATTTGAGTAGTATTAAAGTCAGAATTGCGAGTATTACGGGTATTACTGCAAGAGATAGAACCTAGTCGGTGTTAATCCCCATATCTCTCCAGCTAACGACTAGTCGGTATTAAAGGCACCGACTACCTTGGGACGGTATTTATGAGATCCCCCATGGAATATGAATGAGGCGGGGAGAACCTCATAACACATACTTATCTCGAAGCACAACCATTCTATACCGTCAAACAGTTAGGCCGTTCTCATAGTTTATGTGCCGACTCTATTTCCCTTCAACACCTTTATTTGTGCTGCTTTAGGGTAGTTGCTGATCATTTAGACGAAGTTTATGTCCAGGATCGTAAGAACTTTTACTAGCTATTTGAAATGTATATAGTATTTCTCATTTAATTTCTACCTCTTTGGAGGGATATGGTAATCCTATATATTAACTATATAATGAAGTTGACAATCCGTTATACGTATACTAAATACGTTGATAATTTCACAATCCGGTTCATACAAAAAGTAAATTATGTCGAAAAAGTAAATTTGTACTTATGAAATCATAGTAGCAGTTCACTGATAATTCAATAGAATATATGCAGGGTGTCCCCAAAATAAAGGGCCAAAATTCGGGAATCGATACACGATGAAAAAATAAAGAAAAAAAGTTCTTTGGCATATTTATCGTTTCTTCTTCATTTCCAAGAAAAACGCAAAAAAACTAAAACACAATTGTGAATAGGCATTCTTTCATAATGCCTACACGAAAATCATAAAAAGTATATGTTTTATCTTTCACCCCCAAGCCCCCCCCCCAAAAAAAAAACAAGAAAAAATCTTCTTGGTCGAAAAAAATTAAGTAACGGCATGTAAAGCTGCAAGCTCAACTTAATGTAAAATAGCTACTTTACTTCAGAGGAATGTGATAAAACACAAAACAAACAAAACTTTCAATTCTTAATAAAAATAAATTTTCAATTCTTAAAACATTTTAAATTAAACACTGGACGCATACATAATTATAAAATAAAAATTTCTTCTTCTAATAATCAGTTTAAAAACTGTTCAAAGGTTTCGCCCCTTGCAGCGATACAAGCATCACAACGCACATTGACAAACTGGATGGCATTTGTGCGTTGCTTTGCTGTAATCTGTTCCCTGTAGACCAAATCTTTAATGCGTCTCCATGCAAAGAAATCCAAGAGCGTGAGGTCTGAAAATCGACCCGGCAAGATACCGGCCCACCATGTCCAATCTAACGCCATGAATAGTTAATGTCTAACCAATTTCGGGATACATTTATATATATATATATATATATATATATATATATATATATATATATATATTATTTATTTATTGGTTTATTGAGTAAAGGCATGTACTGCAATGTTTTCGTTCGATGTAAACATATTTAAAAATAAATTTTCAAATAACAATTCTTTTTAAAAAATAATAAAAAACGAATTATACTTCAACCAATTAAAATAATATTTTCAAGAGCTTCAGGAAAATTCATAATTGATTCACCAACTGAATGTATGAGTAATCTGCTGCATCAATAATGAAACGTTTAATTGTACTGCATACATATTCACTTTAATGTTGTAGCCTTGTGTAATGGTTGGCAATTAAGCTGCACACAATTTCGGGAAATGAAAGGACTTCATCACGCACACCAATTTGAAATAATCCTTACTACTCGGAATAATAATTATTCGTATCAATTAGGGTGTTAATTAATCCCTCATTGCAATGTAATTAAGTAAAATTTGTATAAATTACTCCAGCAGCACTACGTGACTTCCCTTCCTTCTCTTGCCTAGATCAGTAACTGTAATTTTAATTAATTATAGGATATTTGGTCAATTTGTATTACAGCTGAAAAAGAGTTATTAAAAGTAAAAATTTCACAAATAATAACATTATAAAGAAGAATTCAAGTTTAAGCATTGCTAAATACGGGCAAACAGGACCATTTTCAAAAAATTTTAGCTACAAAAGTACTCAAATATACAGGTTGAAATTTGTACAGTAGTTTTAAGATACAACTAAGTATAACATATAAAGAAAATAGACTTTTATCAAGTCCGCCACAAGAGATATTAAAGCCTAAATTTAAAGCATATTGCAACAATTTGAGGTTTAAAATTAAAAAAAAAATAATATTACAAATATCAGGGTTAAGAATACTTTTAATACAAGCTACTTATCATCGTGTCAAAAATCAACTTTGATAGGCATCCCCTTATGCCAAAAACATCCCCCTCAAAAACGGCATTTTGAGAAATAATAACAGTTCTTTCAAATGGCAGTTTAGGTATTCGACTTCAAATATTCAAATAGTGAAAAAGACATAAAAGATAGAGGAGCCTTTACGGAAATAATGCTCTTTGAATTATTAGTCTATGATTTACCTGAGAAAATGAGTTTTCCTTAAGATCTTATAAACTCAAAAATTAGCATACGCAGTGAAACAAAGGTGGTTGCCATTTTCTAACAGCTGACTCTAAAAAGAATATCATTTGTTTTTATAAAATGGTCCAGCAACCAGATTATTTTTTTTGGAAATGGATTGACCCTATGGATTTGAGTATCAACTGGGGGAGGTTGAATTTTTTTAGGTATGGATTCGCTTAAAGAAATTTCCCGCTAATGTTCGAGTTTTTATAAAGGCTGGAAAACTGTAGATAGCCCGGCGATATCTGCCTAGAAGAAGATTCGCCAAATAAGAGATAACTATATATATATATATATATATATATATATATATATATATATATATATATATATATATGCATATACATAATTATTCTTATGGGATGACCCAAAATATTTATTAATACGTTTTTGTTCATTGAGGCTTAGGGTCGGAAAAGTAGCAATTCTTTGTGTCAAACCACTTTATTTTGCATGCCCTACATGTTTGGAGCTTTATTTCATTCGTACATCTTCAAGGGGACTTCTTGCTAAGAAGTCCTTTCGTCCTATGTACCTTCTAGGGAGGCAGGGGTAATACGCCGTAGAAGGTACATGGGACGAGACGACCTCTTAGCAAGAAGTGCCCCTGAAGAGGTACGAATGAAATAAAGCACGAAACATGTAGGGCATGCAAAATAAAGTGGTGTAACACAAAGAATTGCTACTTTTCCAACCCTAAGCCTCAAAGAAGAAAAACGTATTAATATATATATATATATATATATATATATATATATATATATATATATATATATATATATATAAAACCTCGCGGAATCTTTCACCAAATTCGTTCAAACTTATCATCATAATTCTTTGCAATAAAAATACATATTATCAAAATTCGTTTAATACCTATTTTTTTTTTTTTGTTTTTTTATAATTTATTGTGCGTCGACTACAATGGCCTTTAGCACAATACCCTACTAGTTTACTAAGTTTTAAGTTGGCCGAATATTTTATAATATTTGAAATTTATAATCTTCACTAATGTTTATATTTTACAATATTATATTTTAATCTAAATCTCTATATTTTTTTTAAGGGATGTTACATTTTTAGATATGTATGTATGCTTTAATAAATTTAAGATAGTCAATAATATTCTGATATGTCTCTGTTTTATTCAAAATTTCTGTACTGTTAATATCAAAACTATCCCTGTCTCTTTGCAACTGGGAGCATTCCGCTAAAATATGATCCACGGTGAGTACATCACCACAAAGATTACACGTTGGACGACGCCTACCAACAAGATGATGGCCATGTGTTAGACCTGTGTGTCCAATACGCAGCTTTGTAATTACCACTGAGTCTCGTCGACAAAGGTCATCGTAGACTATTGTAGAGCGAACTGAGGGATAAAATGTTCTCAAGTGGGTTGTAATTGTTTCCCATCTTCTTTGCCACTGTTCCCATAAGAGTTCTTTTATTTGGCGTTTCACGTCTCGAGGGTGTGAGCAAGAATTCGTCGGGAGGGTCATTGAAGTCGCTTCCTTGGCTAGGATGTCTGCTTTTTCATTTCCTAGGATTCCTGCATGGCCTGGAATCCATATGAACGAAACTTGCTTCCCCAGTAGTTGTAATGGTCCCCAGCGAATCATGAAGAGCTCGAAGGAGTGGGTCCTTAGTGAACTTGTCATGAATCGCCAAGAGTGCACTATGTGATTCACTACAGATTATCACATTTCCCTGGAGGTTCATTCACTGATTTATAGCCTCCTTTATCGCCATCAGCTCGGCATGGTAGACACTAGTACATGTTGATAACGGAGTCCTTATGCCGGTTCCATCAGGCATGAGGATCCCAAAACCAACACATCTTTCTGTCTTAGAGCCATCAGTGTATATTTGATGACGATTCTTGTATTTTTTCTTGGAAGAGTGCTTTGTAGATTTGCGGCGGGGTATCACTTTTTTTAAGCGCCCCTAATGAAAAGTCAATGTCTGGTTTTTTTAACGTCAATGGGCTTATTGATGGTTTTAGAGTTTTTAATACCTCTTGAATGCTTCTTTCATATTTTTCATATATTTCCTCATCACGGACCGCTAATGGTCTCGTTCTAGATCCTAATCTTTGAAAATTTTCTATTGTAATATGATGCAGTAATGCAGGGATTGAGGAAATGGTCTCTCTTCGTCCGAATACTTGTCAAGTAGGTAAGTATTATTTGCCCTCGTCTTAGGTTAGGAGGTAGCTGGCCTGATTCCGCGTAGATAGCTTCAAGTGGGCTAGTCCGGAAAGCCCCAATGGAAATGCGGAGGCCGAGGTTTTAAACTCTATCCAGCTGAAGCAACCATGAATTTCGCGCCGAACCATATACAGGACATGCATAGTCAAGTCTCAGTCTAATGAGCGCATCAAAAATTCTTAATAGCATTGACTTTTCTGCACCCCATTTAAATTTTGACAAACATTTTATCACATTGATAGCACCACTGCACTTTTTAACCAAATATTGAATGTAGCTTTCCACCGTAGCTGTGAGTCCAGGATAACTCCGAGAAACTTGTGGTTCGCCTTTATGGTAATTGGTGTAATCCCAATTTTTAATTCAGGGGCGTCATGTGCTTTCCGCAATCTGCAGAAATGCATTGCAACTGTTTTTGTTGCCGAGAAAGTGTAGCCTATTTCTTCAGCGTTACGAACAATATGATCAATTGTGTCCTGCAAACAATTCACATTATTATCCGACGCATCATGGCTCACAAATAAGGAGAGATTGTCAGCGAAGAGAGAACACCCCACAGGCCCCTGTATTTCTCTGGTAATACCGTTAATTGCAATCAGGAATAACGTTACACTAAGCACAGATCCCTGACGTATACCATTCTCCTGCTCCCTACGTGAAGACAGTTTTTCTGATACCCTTACTCCAGAAGTACCTTTCCTCCAGAAAGCTTTGTAAGAATATTGGTAATCTTCCCCTGAGGCCCCAAGAGTGGAGTTGGCGGAGTATACCATATCTCCAGGTCCTGTCATATGCTTGTAACAGATCAAAGAAAACCGCTGTAACGTGTTTTCGAGCAATGAATGCGCACTGGATAGTGTTTTCAATAGTTGAAAGTTGGTCAGTACAACAGTATCCATTTCTGAAGCCAGCCTGATAAGGAAAGATAAGATCCAGCTTTTCTAAAATATAACTCAACCTGTAGTTTATCATAGTCTCCATTATCTTGCCCAAGCAGCATGAGAGAGAAACCATGTGTTTAATACCTATTATAATTACTTAAAACTCGTCATAATTTTTCAAAACTAATATAAAAACCTTTGTAACTAAGTGAAATGAATTTCAGATTGACTGATAAGAATGCTGTGCTTATAGCACCCCAAAACATTTGGCCAGAAATTATTATGTATTTTTAAATAAAGGACTTCTGTGTTGGCCTAGATGTTGAAGCGCCGTTAGAAAAAAAAATATATATATATATATATATATATATATAAAGACACATAATTAGAAGTGTTAGTAGTTAATTACCTCATTAGCGACGAGAAATAGAATTTTGAAAGGAGCTGTTCAGCGGAAATTTCAGAGGAGAGATAAGATATAATTATTTCCTTTCCTTTTCGCTTCCTAGAGAAAGGACTCGTGGACATTAGCATAACAATAATGTCAATTATTTTCAGTTTTTCACTAACAAGTCCCTCAATTTTTATTTCTGAGTATCCAATTTGAAGTTAAGGCAATTTGAAGTTAACAAAATATAACTTGACGCCTTAACTTCAGATTGGATACTGAGAAATAAAAATTGTCTTCTTATTTTTCCACTTATTATGAGTTGCATTATTAATTCTATATAAATTTTTATTGCGTTATTCCTTTTGAAGTATCTGTCGATACTAATAAATTCCAAATATTTAAACAAAAACGCCCAATTATAGAACTGCGTTAGAGTGGAAATTTGCCATCAAATAGGCATTTATCCATCTAAAAACACACACAATTTGTTACTTCCAGGGGACTAGAATGACTTTTTCATATTTACCTGTTTCAGATATTTTTTTATAAAATTGAATAACGAAACGTTTTTGTTTGTTTTTTTCTTTTTTTTATAAAACCAAAATAACTGTGTCAAAAACGTGACAGCACTTATTAACTCAATTATATCTCTATATTTTATATTTATTTTTTGTTACTTGTTTTTGTAAATATTAATTAATTGTTTTCATTGCAGGACCATCACCAGGGCGTAAACCCTATGACGGACAAAATCACAGTTTATTTCTAGTAATTCAAGGTCTGCCATCATAGTTGAAAATTTCAACTATGATTATAATTATTTCAACTTGAAATTAACCTCAAATAAAAATAATACTATGAAATACAGTACGGTAACAGCTGTTCTGTTATCGTCCTAGCAACGCATTCTGCCTAGGCTTGCCTGCTCTAACCAACTAAAACTTTAATCCCCTCTAACAATACTCAAAAATTCGAATATCAAAAAATCCTTTCTTAGCGAGTGTCTACGTTCTATAGGGAGTGTTCATGCAAAATTTCAAATTTTTCTGTCCAGTGGTTTGGGCTGGGCGATGATAGGTCAGTGAGTGAGTGAGTGGTATTTGACAAATATATAGTAGATTACTTGTCCAAATCTTGAGAATATACGGCCATCATTTAGATAAACATACAAAGGTTAAAACTGAAAAGTTTTGTTCACAAAAGAAAAACTTTTCGCAAAAAAAGAAGAAAGTTTTTTTAGCTTGCTAATCTCCAACTAGGCAACACTGGAAAGAAAATTACTATTTCTGAACAATTCACTCTTTTTTAATTGAAAATTTGGAACTTGTTACTTCCGAACTGTGAAGCCTAAAAGATTTTATATATATATGATTATATAATGATGGAAAGTCATCAATGAGTTCGAGTTATTCTAATTATCAAGAACATCAACAAATAAATTTGAGACATTATTCAAAATGGCTGTCAGAATATGAATGGTTCAGTGTAGCCAATTTTTCTTGAACAAAACTTTTGACCTTTTGACCAAATTTCGAAATTTGACTATTTTGACCTAGCCTAGGAGATTTCCCGTATCAAGAAGTCACATGTGTGCCAAGTTTTGTCCAAATTGGTCAAACGGTGTGGATTTGTATAAAGAACAAACAGACAGACAAACTTACAGGTGATTTTTATATATAGAGATTGCCCTGGTGGCATGGCCCTGGAATAGGTGGAAAAGATTTAAACTTCTGCAGGCGAGATTCGAACCCAAAGAAAAACAAAAAGATTCAAAAGCGTGTTTAACAGCTGGGCTCCCATATCAAGACTTAAAGGTTAATATGGGTGGCAAGCGGACCATACTGGCCACTGCAGGGGTGGCATGTAGGCCACGAAACATCCAGTGCAATTATAATAAACCATGACCAAAATATGACCAAGAAGTGCTATTTTTTAAGACTTATGCCACATGTTATCAACAAATTTGAAAATTTTTAATTTGGTCAGAAACACTACAGATTAGAACGTAATTATTACATATTTTTCTTCGGCGTATATTTCTAGGCCATTAGCACCGGATAATTATTGTATTGTTATCGCCTGGTTGGTGTAAGTTTAACGTTATAACGAGAATAAAAATAGGAAGTGGTAAAAGGACAATTTTTCCGTGGAGGTTGTCCTATTTTTCACTATCATTATTATACTATTGCGGAAAATTCGGATTATTTTTCATTTGGAAAATGTAGAAATTGTTAGCTTGTTCATTTATCATTAAAATTATAATACACGATCTGTTTATTTTTTGTATCTATAAACCGTTTACATATCTATTAAATAAATATATGTTTAGCCCATCAGATCATTTTATGTGAATTAGGATGTTTTTTACATACTATTATTACAAGCAACCTTCATCAGCGCTGTAATGGACAGTGAGAGACATTGATAAATGTAAATAACCCTTTAATTATATTATTTATTATCATAGTTATAGTATTATTAAGATTATAAAAAATAATCTGACATTTTCATCGATTTTGATGAAACCTAATGATTTATAACGAAACCATCGTTTCTTTTCTTCTATTAGAACTTCATAATCATATCATGCCCCATTAATAATAGATTTCCGAATCTCGATTTCTACGTTACTCGTAGACAACGCAGAAAGATAATGCTTTTTTTTTTCTTTTTTTTTTTTTCTAACATTATACAAAACATTTTTTTTTAATCAGAAATAGATGTGCTCCAGCTATTTCTGATTAAAAAAAATGTAAATACTTAATATGAGTTACGTCAATATCTTATATTTTTATCATCATATTTTACAGTATTTTATAGTAATATTATTTATAATGAGTAATATTTATAAATATTTTTTCCTGGTATCATTTCAGAATAAATTCTAATAATCATATTTTAAACATCAAGATGAGAATTTTTTTTAATAATTTTGAAAATCGTTTTAATAAAAAGTTAATTATAACAATGTGATAAAGCCAGATGTGTGATTTCTGAAAGATATAACGTTAAGTAACCAATCGCTGGAAAAAAAACAACATATAAATAACATAAATACTCCCCTAGAATATATATATATATATATATATATATACATATATATATAGAGAGAGAGAGTGTGTGTGAGAGAGAGAGAGAGAGAGAGAGAGAGAGAGAGAGAGAGAGAGAGAGAGAGAGAGAGAGAGAGAGTATTCAGACGGTTAAAGTAAATGCTAAATAAATAGGATAAATAAAAAAAGGATGAATATTTTCCTTTATCGCAAATATTTGAGAATGCAAAATATTACCTTGTCCGCAAATATTTTTTTACATCTCAGCTTTGCTGATTCATTAATATTGACAAATGAGTATTTATCAATGCCTGATTGTTTTCGGTTATTTGCCTAAATAACAAAACGTGTCTGATTATTGCTCTAGAAGATGTACAATGAAATTAGAACTCCCTGCAATATTTTTAAAAATATTAAAATAGTATTATAAGTGTTTTTATGTCCACATGTCTGTCTGTATATATATGTATATATAATATCGAAGATAAAAATTCGGATTTGTTGCTTTTGTCCCTTTAAACGTTGTCTGTCTATTGCGTCTACAAGAAACCACATCGAGACAAACTACTAACTTATCTTGGAGAAAAGTTTGAAAAACTACATTTTTATATGGCACTCAAAAAAGACGAATTAACATTATACATAAAATTAACATCTTCTTTCAACAGTTCTTTTCTTAGTAATCATATAATAATTTAGATATGGATTCAAATAATTATATTTTGCGGATCAAGATAGGAAACTTTTGATGTCAGCTTTTTCCTTCGCCCTCTAAGTTCTAAGAATGTCCGTGAAATCGAGCTAATGAAATTCGTACATTTCATCCTCAAGGAAATATCATTTTCCTGGAATCCTCTTTCACAAAGAAAGAAAAGAAATTCATAAAGCGCTGTATATGAAAAAGTAAAGTATGAAAGCCTTTGTCAATGCGTGAAGGTAGGGATTATTAACAAAAATCCTCTATTTCAAATCCTGCCAATTCAAGGGGGGTCAGAGTGAAGGAGAGAGAAAAGGAGAGAGATGGAGGAAAAGAGAGAGTGAGAAAGATGAAAGTGGTATAGAGTGAAGGAGATAGACTAAGAGAGCTATGGAAAAAAGAGATGGAGGAGAGATAGAGTTAGGGCGAGAGGACGAGAGAATAAGGAACAAAAAGAGAGAGTGAGAGTGATTGAGGAGAGATAGAGTGAAGGTGAGAGAATAAGAGAGTTGTGAAAAAAAGAGAAAGCTAGAGAGATACAGTAAAGGATACCAAATAAGAAGAACATGAGGAGAAAGAGAGAGTGACAGAGATAGAGACGAGATGAAATGACGGAGACGGAGACAGTAAGCGAGGTATTGAGAAAAATAGAGAGTGAGAGATAGGGGAAGGATAGCGTGACGGAGATACAATAAGCGAGAGATGGAGCAAAAGAAAGGGTGAGAGATACAGGAAGGAGACATAATTAGAGAGAGGTAGGTAGAGAAAAATATGTAGTACGAGATAGAGGAAGGATAGTGTGACGGAGATATAATAAACGAGAGATGGAGAAAAAGAAAGTGTTTGAGATACAGGAAGGAGAGATAATAATAGAGAGGTAGAGAAAAAGAGAGAGTAAGAGATAGAGGAAGGATAGCGTGACGGAGATATATTAAGCGGGGAATGGAGGTAAACAAAGGGTGAGAGAGATAGAGGAAAGATAGAGTAATGGAGAGATACCAAGCGAGAGATGGAGAAAAATATATTGGGAGAGAGGGGGAAGGAATAGAGTGAAAGAGAGATAATAAGTGAGAGATGGAGAAAAGAGAGTGATAGAAATATAGGAAGGATAGCGAGAAGGAGATATAATAAGCGAGAGGTAGAGAAAAAGAGAGAGTGAGAGATAGAGGACGGATTGAGTGAATGGAAGGAAGAAGAGAGTGATAGATAAAAATAATGAGTGAGACAGATAGAGGGGAGATAGATTGAGGGAGAGAGAAATGGAGAGAAGTAGAGTGTGAGATAGATAGAGAGGGATAGCGTGAAAAAGAGTTATTGAGAGAGAGGGAGTGAAAGGAAGTCTGCTAAATTAGTAACGGTAAAAGTGAATGGAAGGGAGTTGTCACATTTATTTTCAAATCTAAAATATTCTTTAGAAAAATCGGCAGACTGTGAATCGAAGCAAGATTGCCAAGTTTTTACGTGTGTTGCGAATTACGTTACTTGGATTGATATCAAAAGATTCTATTGTCGTAGAATTCTATTTGTGCTGCAATTGACATATCGTCCCTGCCATGTCAAACTATTGAATATGCAAAACGGAGCAAGCTAGGGAATGAATATATTCTATCCATTGACGGAGTAATATATTGAAAAATGGTCTTATTCGATACTTTATTTAAGGCATTAAAGGCTATTCTAAAGGGGTTAGTTGTGACAATTTGCGACAAGCCGTATCGTCCAAAATCCAAGAGCAAATTCTCGAATCTGAAATCGAGATTTTGCATATTCGATAGTTTGACCTGGTAGGGACGATATGATCTCTTAAGCTTCGTTGATTTTTTTTTTTTAAGTCGCATAGACTTCCGCGAACATTATCGACGTTTGAGAAACAATACAAACGTGAAATTAATAATGCAAAATAACGCGAACGAAGGTTAAAATTTAGTTTTGATTGTTTGAAGCGCGTTTTGGCTTTAGGAATAATTATCGAGAATAAAAATAACAGGCAATATTTGGTATGTATATGGTTTGATAGATTTTGATTGCTTTTCATAAAAATGTCCCCATTTATGGAAATGTAGTATTCATGCATTCATCCAAAAGTTCAAGAACCGAAAGTCAAGAAAAGCCTTCAAAATTTAAGTAGAATCTTTCGCACACAGCATTTTCATTCAAAAGAGAAAGAAAGGGGCAGAGGAGGTGAGAGAGGGAGAGAATAATTATAGTGAGCTGGTTAAGCTGAAGGTGTCAGGGAGAACAAAGCCACCGCTTGAAATTAGAAAGGCCCTTAAAGCAGTACTGGGGGTAAATTAAACTGGTAACCCTCGAACATCCAATTATTTCCAGTTTACGCCGCTAGAGCTCACACCAATGCACTCTTTCTTTTATAGCACATTCATCAACACATTGCACCCTGTGTAAATCATTTCGCCCTGTGCAAAAACCATTAAATGAGACCATTTCTTTTTTATTCAGAAAAACGAATTACAATTAGCAGTAGTCTTAAGATTATTTATTTACATATTTGGTTTTAGAGCCCTCAACTGGACGATTTGCTCTATAAACATGTAAGGTGCAAACAAAATAAAAGAACTATAACATCAAAACTTAAAACATTTAAAGAAACAATTAAACAAATGAAATTATGAAAATTAATGCTATATGAATAAAAAAATAATAAAAGCTATAAAACAAGTAAAAAATTAAATTAAATGAATTATTTTTAATAAACTAAAAATGCTGCCTCTTTGCTCTATTTTGTACAAATAATATTTTGTCATTTATTAAAAAAATGATCCTTGTTTTCCAAAATATTAATTACAGCCATTTTCTTTGGCCTTGGAATTGGTTTCATTTGACTTCTCAAGTAGTACACAACAAAAGTCTGTCCAAAAGCCTATAATCGCAAAGGCGCTAAGATTTTTCTGTTCAACATTTACCCCGATGGGCTCATTCTACTGGCTAACCATCAAAGTTTGAGGAGAAATATTGCTGTGCCAAATTTCATGTAAATCTGATTATTTTAACATAAAGTAGAGCGCGAAGATATATATATATATATATATATATATATATATATATATATATATATATATATATATATATATATTGGTGACGCAGGTATAATATGATCCCGATGGGTGGATTTGTCTGGTTCACAAACATGGATGGCCTTTCATTTGAAGTCAAGTATTTTAGTACCAATTTCATCGAAATCGGAGCTTTTTTGAGGCTGCTTTTATATATATATATATATATATATATAGACTATTTCCTGAGTACTGCCTTTTAGTGCTTAAAAATACTAATTTTTTGAGACCACAACGAACTCGATTGGTCCATTTGCCTACATCAATAAGATATACTGAACTATTCTAAATCCAAAAATCAAGAGGGCATAACGGAAATTTGGGAAATTGAAACACCTAAAACAAGTTTATGCGTACATTTATATTCCGTGACCTTGACTTTGCTTTTAGATTTATTATGGCTATTAGTTTAATATGTTTGTCGTTAAATGACCTAACGGTTAGTTATGCGTTCAATGACTCGATCTGATACCAAACTGAAAACCACTTCGTGTATTTTGTGTGGATAAAAATATGTGCATGACCTTCTAAATAGCTGGAAACCTTCCATACGACTCTTTCCGAGGTTAGGTCTGTTCTGGATGAGCTTAGAACGCTCTTCGAAGGACTAATGAAAAAAATCGAAAAATGATATATAAGTTTCGGCTGGCCAGAGGAGTGACTGGACAAGGTGGGGTCTTGCGAGATACGAGGGTAATAATCAGTTGCCCAACAAGAACGAGTCTGGAACTAGGTTAGTCAGCCGGCGTCTCTTCCGTGCAGCTGACGTCAGTACGCTGCTCTGACTGGTGGTCAGTACGGAACCAGTCAGCCGACCACACGCAATGAAGTAGTCAGCTTGTTGACAAAGTTCAACAGGCCGAAGGGGAAACTTGTAACTCCGACCGGTTTGGCATTGAGATAGGACAACAGGATTCCTTCGAGCAAGTCCTTATTTAATAGGGTTCTAAATTGTCAACAGATGTTATATGGAAGACCGGTAAGTCCAAGCGTCACCAAAAGAGGTCAGGAACGTCACTTATTGAACTTGACAGTATAAACCAATGTTGAACATACTATGGTCATTTGATATTGTAAGACTCTCGTCCATATTTGGTACTATTTACTATACCAAGGTGCATCTTAATCCAGTAAATCAAACGAAATGCAAATTAAAGAAACATAGTTTCTACTAAGTACACTTTTTTAAAACTGAAATGAAGGAAGAACCGTTCAACGACATAACATACCTGTTTTTTTTTTCTTTGAGGAAGAATAATTTAAAAAAAATATTCTTGGAAAACATCCCTCTTGAAGTCCACACTCCTTCCATTATCACCGCATTTTTATGACACATCCCTGTCATCTTCAACGCCAATGGGCCAGATTCAGAAATGATTGCACATCCGTGAGGCAAAGTGTTCCCTCTTCTCATCGATAAGCCACTTATCCCGTATTTATTAATATTATATATATTCTTATGGAACCCATATTTTAATTTTTAAAGTTGTAAAAACCTACATTTAATTTAAGCTCTTCCCATAACACAAATTCACCTTATGTATCATCCATCCTCGTCTTTGTATAATGTTTTTCCTTACATTTAATATTTATATAAATTAGTATTAACTTTGCCCTCCTTTCTTTACAGCCCCGATGAAAACTTGAATTTTAGGCCGAAACGTGAGGCAAAGGAATTGGTATTCGGAATTTGTTACGAGGAAATATCGGCATAAAAGAAAACAGTTTTATTTGTACGGGAAAACGAACATTGGCAAAAGTACCTTCGTGCAATTTCTTCTACGGGATATTTATCCTAATGTTTATATTGCTGGTCGCGGACAGTATTGTATGAGTGCTTTTAATTCAAATTTTCACAAAGCGGTTATCTTTGATTTTCTAATAAAAAATGTAGTTTTATTTCGTTACCAATACTGAATCAAGACTATATATACCTTCGAAATCCCAGCGGTCAAAGATCTCCTCTGGATACTTGTAAAAATTAGTGAGAATAAAGGAAAATCAAATAGAAATAGCCAATCGTAGATTAACCAAAGTTTACCAATAAAACCCATAGGAATGATGGCATTTAAAGTCCATAAGTATATAGGTTTATTATGCTTGAGGGTTAATACTACCTTGTAACTTTTTTTTGCCATTTTCTTTTTTAGGGGCTTAAATCCTTCCTTGACTTAACAAAAATGATATCCAAGAGTGTTTATCTTATTTACAACTAAAGTCCCGATAACCTTCAAAATTATAAAAAAAAAAAAAAAAAAAAAAAAAAAAAAAAAAAAAAAAATGTCATTTATCCTTATTAAAACAAAATATTAAAAATTAAACGATATTGACATTTCAGTACATTAAACTTTAAAGTAGATTTACTTAAAACTATATTTTTCAAATCGGGCAATACGCTAGACCCTTCAATTTTCAACCAAATGATATTTGCTACTAATGTAAGTAGCGGTTTTTGATTCATTGAATTATATCGATTTTATGACCGATTATCGACGGATTTTTCAAAAAGAATATTAAGTAGTATTCACCATTTTCGAAAAAAATAATATATTTTTTTTAATTCCTACTCATATTATAAGCTTTCAACTTCTTCTTTCAAGATATATTTACTTTTTTGTTCTATATTAAAAATGTCCGCCTGCAGACTATCGCTGGAAAAAAGAGAGTTTCCGTTCGTCAGACATTTTGTTTTCAAAGAATTAAAACTCTTTTTTTTGGATAATTTAACGTCCCATATAATAATATGACAGATATAATTGAAAAATAATGATTTATTTCTTATTAAAAAAGTTAAGAAAATGACTTTCATTTTGATTAGGCAAACGAATATGTTTTTATGTTAATACCGAGTTCTTAAACGAGCGAGCACAAGATTTTGAGAATCGTTCCTCCTGTTCTAGAGTGTAGTTGCAATTATTATTAATACATTATTTTATTATTACAACTTCAGAACTAATAAACAAACACAACGTCTGTAGCATATTAAATTAAACGAGGTTTGGACACCTGATGAAAACGAATTGAATCGCATAATAAAAAAATAATAATGGCATAATAATTGCCTAAAAACATTAGATCCTTTTTTTTTTTTTTTTTTGTTCTGGCCACGATCTCCTTTGTAAGGTGGCCAGGAAGGCAGAAAAACATCACAAATTGGGTGAAGTAATTGAATGCCGGGGTATTACAAAACTAACTGGGGGGGGGAGAGGAAACTTTTTCTGTGCCACCTAATGGACCAAATAAGTCTGAGATATGTTTGAGGATAAAATATAGAACCAAGAATTCCATTCTTCCATTATAAGTGTAAGACTATTTGCATTATTTTGGTCATATGTTAAACATATTTCCAGTATTTTTGCTGGCTTTGTTACAATAACATGGTGAGGCATGATGGGGTCTAAAAGGCGATGTCCGTCACGCAGGAAGTATCCATCAATCGGTTTATGCAGTTTGCTCCACTGTGCGGTGGCCATGAGTGGCAAAAACGTATGCACTCCGTGCCTAAGGGTGCGTTTACATCTGACACTTCTCGCAGGAATTATATCTCAGGTGTCGGATAGGCAATTATCATAATTATTATATCCGAGACCTGAGATATATTTCCTGCGAGAAGTGTCAGATGTAAACGCACCCTTCTTGCTCGTGATACAAACGTATAACTCAGACATAAATTATTGGCAGTTTGCATTAGTTACAATTACTGTTTGACATAAATATCCTACAATAACTATCAGATGTAAAAGCACCCTTAGATAGAAAACCCGAACACACAGAACTTAGTTGCTTAACGAATGTATCTTCAAATAAACGGTTCTTGAGAAAGTATTATAAGGAATCTTTTCGTAACCTGTAGGCCATGAAACGTCGAAATTATTCGTCAATAATTCCAGATCCAGCCTTCGGGTCGAACAAAACCACACCCTAAGGCTGTGGATTTGATTCCTACTAGGCCATTAGTGCCTAGTAGGAATCGAACCCCTGTATTCTTCGGAAAAATAAAAGGAATGAGCCCTAACCTGAATAGTAAAGGGGGGTAGTAAATAAATGGATGTTAAAATTTAAATAAATAAATATTATTTTTCATAAATAGCTAAATAATAATCAAAAAAATATTATTTTTTTGTTATTAAATCTTGTTGTATTTTTGCAACGAATGTTCTTCCCTGGATGAAAATGATCTCTACGGAGCTCTTATGCTTGTATAATAAGTCTAACCTCAATGGTTAAAATATGACTTTTTACCCTCAAACCAAAGACGGATGAAACGGATTTACAACAGAAGGAAATTATCCTGTTCGGGGAAATTCGAATCAACTCGGCTTGGATCGGTTCTCTACTTAGCTCTAAATAAGGGCCACTAATCACTTCTGCACCCAACTAGCTTTCTCAGCCCTCATCAGCAAATATCATCATTAACAGAGAGCAGCACTTGCTTCATTATCCTTCTATTCAAGAAATCTACATCAAACATACAAACAGCTTTCATTGACTAATCTCATTAGAGTAATATTCTTGTCACAGCATCGCCTAGTTCAATATCAATGAATTACCTCTATCTTAGATATTTTTATAATGTGTTTAATTTCTCTCTTTTCGGAGGAAACCAGCTTATGATGACAAGAATACACACATACACACACACACACACATATTAATCATTAAATATTTCTGAAATTAATTTTATTACCCTCAAAATAAAGCTGTCAAATCTTAAAACCGTTCCTTTGCTTTTACTATTGAGAATTGCAAGAAATGTATTCTCTTCAGTGGGTGAAATGGTAGATGGGAATAATGTTTGTCGGATGTTGTTATAAGCAGGACAGTAGAGTAGGATGTGGTATATGGTTTCTTCAACTGTATTATTACATAGAGTACACAGGAGTCTGGTGTTGATGGTGTATTTGATGGACTTGGAGGGGAATCTGATGGCATATTTGCTGGATGATCTGAGTTGGATAATTATTTTGAGAATGGAAAATGGCGAGTCTAGTAGTAAATAGTTTTGAGGGACTATTGAAAGATTTTTCAAAATAAAATAAATTGTAATTTTTTACTAGGTTGTCTTTATATTTCATATAGCGATATGTATATATATATCGCTATGGAGGATCAGAGTTCAACTCTCGGAGGCCTGGTCCCAGTTAAGGAGAAAAATGAGGCAAACGGAGCATAGCAGTGACGAAAGGATGTTCTTGGGATTCCTTATGGTGGAGTATATGCCCCTCTTGCGAACAAAGTCACGAATCATGTAGCACGTAAATATAAATAAATAAATAAATGCTCAAATGAATCTAAGTACAACTGGGTATCCCAAATAAAACAAATTTTTCTTGAGGGTGAATATCATAATATTTGGCTAAACCAAAATTCAACCATTATTGAGAACAATGTAAAGGCGCTAATAATGAAATATAAAGACAACCTAGTAAAAAATTACAATTAATTTTATTTTGAAAAACCTTTCAATAGTCCCTCAAAACTATTTACTACTAGACTCGCCATTTTCCATTCTCAAAATAATTATCCAACTCAGATAATCCAGCAAATATGCCATCAGATTCCCCTCCAAGTCCATCAAATACACCATCAACCCGGGGTCTCCCGTGGTCTAATGGCCAGCGCCTTGAATTCATAAGCGGGAGATGGTGGGTTCGATTCCCAACCTCCGGCAGGAATTTTATCATCTCACGGCTCGCTGGTAAAATTCCTCGCTGCACCCTGGATGTCGGCGCTAATGACCCAAAAAAAAAAAAAAAAAAAAAAAAAAAAAAAAAAAAAAAAAAAAAAAAAAAAAACCTTCAACCCCAGACTCCTGTGTACTCTATGTAATAATACAGTTGAAGAAACCATATACCACATCCTACTCTACTGTCCTGCTTATGACAACATCCGACAAACATTATTCCCACCTACCACTCCACTCACTGAAGAGAATACATTTCTTGCAATTCTCAATAGTAAAAGCAAAGAAACGGTATAAGACTTGACAGCTTTATTTTTAGGGTAATAAAATTAATTTCAGAAATATTTAATGATTAATATGTAAATAAAGAATAATATACTAATAACGAAGTATAATAAATAAATAAATAACATTATTTAATTTAAGTAAGAGCTAAGTATAAATATATATTTAATTTTTATTGCTTCATTTATATTTTTTTTCATCAAATTATGAAGTTAAGAATTTACATAGTGTTATTGTTTAATATTACTGTTTTATTTTTTAGGTTTTGTAACCTCATGAATGAATCATTTAATATTAATAACATAGCAACTAACGGCATTACATAAGAAATGCTATGAGTTGTAATACTTAAAAACCCGTAAATTGATTGATTGATGTAGAGCGTAAGTAATAAAGGAAGTAGTTATTTAAAAAAATGGTTAGTACTTTACAAATCCCAAGCATCCAAAGAACTAATATTGTTATAGATAAATATTAAAAAAAGTCCGCTTTTTAAAAGTAAAGAAACTTCACAATTGATAGTTTGTATGAATAGAAAAAATGTTTAAATCAGACCATTTTACGCTGAGCACCCGAAACCAAAATTATAGGTTTTAAATATTCTCCAAAAGTGCAAAAAGTAATGCCATTTGATTCAAAATTATTGTGACCACCAGAAAAACTGTGTAATTGTGAGTGGATTGTTATGAAAACAGTCCTT
This sequence comes from Gonocerus acuteangulatus, assembly GCA_946811695.1. Lineage (NCBI taxonomy): Eukaryota > Metazoa > Arthropoda > Insecta > Hemiptera > Coreidae > Gonocerus > Gonocerus acuteangulatus. Next base: position 70,925,129 of record OX328128.1, read on the forward strand.
TCGTTTAATGGCTCTCCTTTAATGAGACATCAGAGCATTAATGTGCGCCTAAGGCATGCTGATCTACAGAGTGGATAGGAATTCCTCAGAAACAGGTACTACATATCTTGTAATCGAGATTGTATCTTTGGGCGCAATCTGTGATATCTTTATTGCAACTGTAAATCAACCACGAGATTTAGCCCAAACGATCATAATAAAAGTCCTACTCGGAGTCTGACAACATCTCCTTAGTATGTTTTCATACAATGTATTGAGGTTCTGGAAAGTTAACTGAGATTAGTAAATTTTTTACATCTTTATTCTTTCAATACATTAATACAAAGTCTATTTTTTTAAATAAACCTATACACCAATTCCATAAAACAATAAAATTAAATACAAGTATACGAATATGTATATATATACTCGCAAATTTAATTGATATATTGAGATAAGTGCGCAAGAACAGGATTTTCTCCCTAAAGGGAGGGAAGAAACAAGCTTATAAAAATAATTTATTTTTTTACTTCTCTTATACTTAGAATATGGTTGACGATTTGTTTTGGCCGATGAGAGAAACCTCTTGGTCCTATAGAAGGAAACTAATCCCAGTAATTGAACAGAACCTTCTCACCAGGATTGTCCTGGAGGATCCAGTTAGCTTGATAGCTTCTGGAAGGCCTTTTCGGCTCACTGGATCTTAATGGAAGAAATGATACAGTAACTGGAGAAAAAACTCTTTAAACAATGCATACCTTTTATCAAATTATAATCTACATTTTCATAAAGCATATATAAGATTTTTTTGCTTTCATAAACCATTTTTCACATTCTGATGTGACATGAACTAAGTGCTCCTCCCGTAAAAATAACATGAAAATACTTGCTAAAACAATTAATAAGTGAAAGTCTATTTCTAATTATTTTTTACGCCAAAACGACTTCCAATGCCGCTCCTATCAGGCCATCTACTACTCAACAAAAGCTCTCTAACATGGCCGGTATTTATACTTCAAAATTTGAAGTAATTCTAATTAGCTTTATTAGCCATAAGCTTTATTAAAATGTTGATTAAATTAATCTTACAAAAATCTGATTATTCTTAGAGTCACTCAATTGAATACTCTCTTCCAACAATATGTACATTACACCCTAGTCAAAGTAATATATGTAAAGCCACAGAGTAGGGCTACAATAACAATATTGTTCATGGCAATAAAAATTGTTGAACGGTAAAGGTCTCGATAGAATAGCTTTCCTCTTCAATTTATAACATAAAAGTTACAAATAATAAATATATATATATATATATATATATATATATATATATATATATATATATATACAAGTTATGAATTTTCACAATGTTGGAGTACTTAATTTTTTCTGATTATTTTAGCGGCATTCAAAAAGTTGAAAAGTATGTTTGTATGAAAAGTATGTTTGTATGAAAAGTATGTTTGTAATTATCGCCTAAATTTTCTCTCAACTGATTTTGCTCATTCGTTTGTTAATAAGCCCAGCAGCTCGTCAAAATGTGCTTCACTTTGAGTTGAACATAGTAGGTAGGATCAATAAAGATTTGAAAAATTATTTTTCCATGAATGGAACGTCAAAAGATACATTCCTTTGGAAAATGCTAATATTATGAACTTTTAAATTTCAAAATCAATTAAATTATTTGTTTCCAAAAAATGTGTCGCGAAATGGAGCCATTTAAGTCGAAGGTCATTGCATGTAAATAGACATGAGTCCCATTTGTAAGGGAAATGTACAGAGGAGGAACAACAGATGGTAAGTCCGGAGGACAGACCCTAAACAAACGTTTCTGCAAGTCAAATGGAAATTAGTGAAATGCACATTGATAATGAACTAGGAATAGGTCAAATAGATGCTTCTCTCATGCTTCAAATGTACATGTAAATATACAATAACCACTTAGAAGCAGGGAAGTTATTGTATATAAATTGTGCCCTTAAGACTTGATGTGTAATAGTACTTCTACATTGATGGTTTGCTGAAATGCTCAGTAAATATTTGGAAGAAATATAGTGTTCGTCATCATTCATGTTTTTTTGTTTTTTACTGTCAATTGAATCCTAACTTTTAGTTGGTTACTGATTCCGAATTTGACCTTCTGTACAAACTCTTGGACGCCTAATGTCCAAACAATACTTATGAAACTGTAGAGAGCACAACAAGATACTTAATCCATTTACTAAAAACTCCGTAACGCAGGAGCTGCATAACTAAGCACTTTCCTCAGAATTTGGGTAGTTTAGACTGCTTTCCAGAACAATTTGCTTAAAATATCCTACATAAATAAAATAAAAACGTGAATAGTTCTCATTTTGTAATGAGTAACTGATCAATTATTAATTTGCATCCAGAGTTATGTTTACACATGGTACCTACTACACTACGTAATAAATACAAAAATCCTCATATTATCGTATTTTGATCTAACGCAGGAACAGGATACAGTCACTCTAGTGGTAGAAAGCGCTCCTTGCGGCGGCTTTGTGAACCTACGTCTGCCGGCTTTTCTATTCAAATATATTACAAATTAAACCCCCGCTTTCCGATTGACCGATTCAGCTCATTTTTACAACACTTCTTTCTCATGAGTTACCCACGACGTATTGTTTCGTTACAATACAGCAGAAATTACGACCGGTATGAGTATATTAGGAATTTGGGTCCGGAGTAAACCCCCCCTTCTAATGAACCGATTTAGTTTCTTTTTACAACACATATTTACCTGTATATTACCACTACGAATACCGAGTTTCGTCGAAATATACCAAAAATCACGGCTGGTAGTGGCGAATTGGTATTGTGGGTCCGGAGTAAACCCCCCCTCCTAATGAACCGATTTCGTTTATTTTTACAACACATATTTACCTGTGGATTAGCACTACGAATACCGAGTTTCGTCGAAATATACCAAAAATCACGGCTGGTAGTGGCGAATTGGTATTGTGGGTCCGGAGTAACCCCCCCCCCCTTCTAATGAACCGATTTAGTTCATTTTTATATCTCACTTTTCTCTCTATATTAACACTACGAATACCAAGTTTCGTTGAAATATAACAAATATTACGGCTGACATAGTCAAATAAGTGTTTTGGGTTCGGGGTAAACCCCCCCTTCCGGTGGACCGACTTTGGTGGTTAACGAACTCGTTCAATCGTTTGCTAATTGAATGCTATATACCAAGTTTCGTGACGAAAAAACAAAAACTCTGGCCGCTATCGTGTTAACAGACACACACATATATATATATATATATATATATATATATATATATATATATATATGCATATATATATATATATATATATATATATAGATATATATAAATTTTAACGGGGGTCATTTTCGGTGTCTACTAGGTAGGATCGATAAAGATTTGAAGAAATTTTTCAAAAATTCCGTCATGAGTCCAACCTCAATAGCTACTTTCCTTCGGAGGAAAGTGCTAAAAGCAGTCGAGGACTACAAAGATGGTAGCAATTAGTTAAACACAAAGAAAAGTAATTAAAGCATAATGTGTCTTGACACTGGGGCGCACCGGACCAGTGTCAAGATACAGATAACCTATAGATAACCCGTTGTGTATAGGTTACAAGTAACAGAATTAATACCAGTACAGGTTGAAATTCCTTGTCAATAATAAATGGACGTTACAATTTAAAAATGTATTCAAGATGTCATCTGGAAACACCCATTATATTTGTGAGCATTACCAAGAAGTTTTCTGACTGGGGATGCAGATGGGTGTACAAGGGTTCGGTATAGCGTAAATTCTATGAGGGACAAAATCACAGTTTATTTCTTGTAATTGAGATTCTGCTATCATAGATGAAATGAAGCTCAAATAGAAATAATATTAAGAAATAAATACAATACGGTAACCGCTGATCTGTTATTGTCCTAGCAACGCATGCTGCCTAGGCATGCCTGCTCCCTTCAAAACCAACTAAAAAATCAAATCCTTCTCAAAATACTTAAAAATTTGAATACCAAAAAACCATTTTAGCGAGTGTTTAAATTCTAAAGAGAGTGTCCATGCAAAATTTCAAATTTTTCTGTCAAGTGGTTTGGGGTGGGCGATAATAGGTCAGTGAGTGGTATTTGACAAATATATAGTAGATTATTTATTTATTTATACTTTAAGATAATATAATACTAATATTAATATGGGATTAGTAACGCGCTAAAAATGATAAAACTAAACAATATTTCTAACACAGTTTAAATAGTTCTAATCCAATAACATTCCTTCTAAAATTTAATCCGATGAGTTGGCAATTATTTATTGTTTTTCTACGTGATTTATCTGACACCAACATCTTCGGAGCCTAGCGAGAACATACATATTCAGTGCAATGACGCAAATGCCTGGCGAAGAGGTTTGAGGCTATCGGCTACTGCAACTATTCGGTTCTGTGTTGCCTTAATTCATTTGCGTTTGGGAATCAACTTTATTATGATACACAAGATTATTGCACCTCATCAGGAACATCTAGTTGTAGTAAATAGGAGGCCCAATGACCGTGAGTGCTAAGGCGTTATGTGGTCTGGGTTCGAGACGCACAAGCGGTGGTGCCTTTTTTTCAGAAATAGAAATACCTTATCCTCTAAAATGAATGATGGTAGCTAGTAAATAAAGCGTCCTAAAACATCTTAGTTAAAAATGAAGGTAAGCTAAACAATGTTGTAATAGAAAACAACGTTTTTGATTGGTTAAAGCTCCTTGAACTAAGCAGACTAACTGAAAGTTGACAATCAGCATCTTACGTCGATTAGTCCGGAAGATGTGTGTTTGAAATAAAGTCGTTCAAGGACAGACTTTGGAGTCTTTCAAACTTCTCTAAAGAATAATCCCTCGTTGGATGGAAATTATCTGAATAAAAAAAAAAGTTTCAGGCTTTTTTAAAAATTAAGCTGTATATTGATCACATTTGCGAGGACATAAAACGAATTTGCCTCTTTGGAGCAAACTCTTTTTTTTTATTTATTTATCGATTTAATGATACTAAATTCTGTAAAATAATTACATATTGTAATGTGCTTACATGACAGATAAAAATACCGATCGTCTGCACCAGCTTTCGCCTTGACTCCTCGGTTAAGCGAGATGACTAGGGACAGCCGTACCCCACTCCTAAACCAGCAGCAGTAGGAAGTACTGGGGAGCTGGAAAAGTCCCATTTGTTCCAGCCAGTAACAAGCTTATTCCTTATGGTAAGCGTTATGTTGTAATGCATGAACATTTATGACGTTTACAATAAAGCGGTTCTCCATAAGGACAACGTTGTTAAAATTTAACATGTTTATCTCCTGTTTTGTTCTTAATCCCTGCAATATTCAAAATTATCAGGATTAATGCTCCTCTAAATAGTTTAGTTTTATTTCCCCGTTGCAGCTCTTTCCGGATGAATGTAATCGTTGAGGTTGTAATTATAAATGAGTTTTTAATAAATTCCTGTCAACTTTCCTCAGCTTTACCTATTAGATACCAAAACTCTGTCTATGTGTGTTTTTTTTTGTTTTTTTTTTCATTTTAGCACTTTCCTCCGAAGGAAAAGCTATTGAGGTTGCACTCATGACGGATTTTTTGAAAAATTCCTTCAAATCTTTATCGATCCTACCTAGTATACACGGAAAATGACCCCCATTAAAATTTATATATATGTATATATATATATATATATATATATATATATATATATATATATAAGCCGTAGTTTTTGTTATATTTCAACGAAACTCGGTATTCGTTATGTTGATAAAAAGAGAGAAATACATTTTAATAATAAACTAAATCGGTTCATTAGGAGGGGGGGTTTACTCCGGACCCACATTACCAATTTGCCACTACCAGCCGTAATTTTTGTTACATTTCAACGAAACTCGGTATTCGTGGTGGTAATCAACAGAGAAAAATGGGTTGGAAAAATAAACTAAATCGGGTTACTTGGAGGGGGGGGGGTTTACTCCGGACCTATAGTACTAATATACTCATACCGGTCGTAATTTCTGCTGTATTGTAACGAAACTCGGTATACGTCGTGGGTATCTCATAAGAAAGAAGTGTTGTAAAAATGAAGTAAATCGATCTATTGGAAAGGAGGGTTTACTTTAAACTCTGTTTCATTAACCCGCCAGACGTAGGTTCCCAAAGCCGCCGCGAAGAGCGCTATCTTCCACTAGGGGGACTGTATCCTGTTCCTGCGTCAGATCAAAAGACGGAATATGAAGTTTTTGTGTATTTATTAAGTAGTACAGTATCATGTATTAACGTAACTCTGGAAGCAAATTATTTACAAAATTAATAATTGAACAGTTCTCATAAGAAATGTAAATGAGCAGAACTATTCACGTTTTTATTTTATTTATATAGGTTATTTACAGCAAATTATTCAGTAATGTAGTCTACACTACAAAAATTCTGAGGAAAGTGCTTAGTTATGCAGCTCCTGCGTGACGGACTTTTATTTCTGTTCTTAACACAGTTCCGCCTAAAAAAAAGTGTGGATTAGCTTCCGTGTGGTGCCTATTTACTAATTTCTTCTGCATGACACTCCGGCTCCAATCCTGAGATCGTGGAGGCGTCGTCGAAGCACTGAATCCCCACCTTGGGGAGTTTAACATGCCTAGAGACTTGAGCTATCCTGCCTGTCAAGACAGTGGCACCTGCAGGTCAAGACAGTATCTCATTTTTCCTTAAGCGCGAAGACCGGGAAGTATGGAGTTGGTAAGCGAGATGACTAGGGACAGCGGTACCCCATTTTTGAACCAGCAGCAACACGAAGGGCTAGGAAAACATCAATATGCCTAATAGGGACAATTTTTTCCCTTTTCCTGAGGTTGGTTCGCAATGAATACTCACCTGATAATGAGAAGCTGTGAAGCCTCTCCTAGGCAACAACCTAGTAACCATCATCCTAGCGTTTCACCAGCTGATTAAAAACGTTAAAAAAACGTAAATTAAGTTTAACAAAGTCCAGCAGAAATGTTCGTTAAATAGTTCGTGATTCGGGGCAACCTTGTATGTTATCAAGAAGACGACCAATGCCAGGAAAACGTATTCAAGTGAGGTAAGTGCAACAATGTTGTATAACTACCATGAAGAAAATTCATGTTTGCTGAGAAGAAATTCGACTAAACCCACCTTGTTACAACAAGGTACCCACCTTACAACGTTGTTGCCAACACGATGGTAAATATATAACGGTAATGATAATATAAAACACAAGTAAACTATGTTTTATAAATAAAAAAAAAACAACTTGCAGATTAAAAACATTTTGTTTTTCTAGGGTACAACGTTTTTGATGTGACCAATTCCATTATTTTTCTCACTTTCTACCCTATCGTGCAATAAATTCTAAAGAAGGATTCTTTCAGTCTTCATTATTATACAATAAGTTAATTCTTTCCTAATGCAGTTACTTCTTGAGACTGTCCAAAATACAAGCCTGTCTGTAATAGGTTTCGATATAAAACACACTGAAATTAGACAGCTCTTGGCAGTTGAGCGTTTTAGACATGTTTGATAATTATGTATGTATTTCTAAAATGAACATTATGTTGAAATAGGGAGTAATTTTGACGTTGAGTATGCTGGATTATTAAAGCCACATTTAATTATTGTGTTATTAGTTGGCGGAGGAAGTTTGTAGATGGGGAAGTTCCTCGGTATTTCCGGCATTCCTGCCCCGGTTATAATCGCTATTCGATGCTTGTAGTGTTTATATTGAAGCCCCGATGAGTGTTATTAGGATCACATTGTTAGGGCAGATGTCTACAAGTTAAACTTAAACTGTAAAGCTACAAAAGCAAGATCCAATATTAAACCATGTCCTCAATTATTTTCAACATTCTATTTTCTGAAAAAAGGAACTTGCCAGGCTGGGATTTAATCCCTACTTTCGGTGCATGTTCCTTAACCAGATGGGCTATTGGGCTTCATATCCCTCATGTAATTTAACCTTGTATCTAAGGGCACCATACAGATCAGTGGCAGCAATCTTACAGGAATGAAAAACAGAATGGTCTTCAAGCAAAAAGAATAATAGAAGAGACGAAGTAATATTATGCCGCTTAAGAATCGGCCATTCCCGACTGAGGCTGCACCTACATTGGACCCGTATTTTGCCCGATCCGATTTCGTTTGATCGACAACGGCCAACAGCGGTCGACGTGAGACCAATTTAGTCACAGCTCGTCAGTAATGACCTCGTAGTGAAGTGAAAATGAGTGATTAACTTAAGAAATACCACCTAATAAGCATAGAAACCTTCGATTAGGTTGAATGTTGGTGGTAAGAGAAGTATTGGTATTCATATTTTAAAATGATTTATAAGAAAGGTAACTAGAAGGTTATAAGCATTGGAAAGTTATAAACATTAGAAGGTTATAAATATTGGAAGGTTATAGACGTTGGATGGTTATAAACATCTTTACCCGCAATTTAATAAACAAGGGAAACAAAAAACAAAAATGTGAATTGACAAAGTTGTTCTAAATGTTATTTTCTTTGATATAAAAGAATATTCAGTGAAATCTGTTAAGATTTAGAACCTCTAGACCTTTTTGAAACACTAAATGTGGTTGGCGCCATTTGTCGGTCCGAAATCGGTCTAGAAACAAACATGTTTGAATGGCCAAGAATCGGTGGCCTTTGGATTGGGCCGGGTCGGGACCAATGTATGCACCTCCATTGATATGCATGAGTTTGTTTTTCTACCGACAGTCGGTGACAATTGGATCGGATCGGAACGGGTCAAGTGTGTAAATGTATACCCACATCATTCAGTAAGTCGACCCACATCCATCGCGAGGTGATAGTTTTGGGCAAAACAAGAAATTTTAAGCCCATATTTCTTTACCCAAAAGTTACCCATAATATCTTAGGCTTTTTTAAGAAAGATTCACTTTTGCTTAAGTTTTGAGTAAAATTTCTTGACAGCAGAAAAGCAATATTGTTCAAAGCGAATTAAGGCAGCAATTGCGATTGTGTATTAGGGCCGCCACACACTATGAGGTAGACCGGACAGGTAGACCGGACAGGTAGACCGGACAGGTAGACCGGACAGGTAGACCGGACAGGTAGACCGGACAGGTAGACCGGACAGGTAGACCGGACAGGTAGACCGGACAGGTAGACCGGACAGGTAGACCGGACAGGTAGACCGGACAGGTAGACCGGACAGGTAGACCGGACAGGTAGACCGGACAGGTAGACCGGACAGGTAGACCGGACAGGTAGACCGGACAGGTAGACCGGACAGGTAGACCGGACAGGTAGACCGGACAGGTAGACCGGACAGGTTCACCCGTCCGGCGCACCTGTCCGGTCTACCTCATAGTCTGTGGCGGAACTTTACTACCCCCACTCTACCCTTTCCGGCGACCTCACACCTGATGAAAATTCGATTATTTCCACCTGACAGGCGAGTAGACCTCATGTGTGTGTGGGGGTTGTCAGGTGTACCTGATGAGGTCTTAGTTTTCTGCAACTCTGATTTGTGTTGATTTGTTTTACCGTTGTGGCCTTTTTATTTATTTATTTATGAAATCAGTTTAAAGTGTAAAATGTGTCATAATATTAACGAAGTTCTTAGTGATTTCATCGAAACTTATAAAAATGAACCATGTTTATGGAAAATAAAAGACGATGACTTTCACAATAGAAATAAAAGGGATGCTGCATATCGCAAATTAGTATACAAACTGCAGAAAATATATCCAAATGCAAACGAGAGTATGGCTAAAAGTAAAATTAATAGATTTCGATCTAATATTCGAAAGGAGTAGAGGAAAATTGACTCCTCAAGATTCTCAAAGTAGCTGTTAGTTTTTCGTGTGGGGATATAGCGGCCCTCATTTGTCTATATTTCATCTTAATGAAAGGAGATACAAGTGACAATAACTCTATGTAAGCTGATTCGTTCATGCGCAGATAATTGCGATAATCTGTTGGTTCATCTCTTAATTCGTTCAGCAGATATGGGTGAATTTATTTCTTCTCTGCAACCATTCCTTACACCATTGTTTGCGTTTTTTTCGTTTGTTTTTACGTGCCTCAAATATTACTGCAAATAGAGAGAGATAAAGTAGATCATCTCCTGGAGAATCCAAGTTGAAGACTGACAAACCTTTCCGGTACACCTCAACAGTGTGGGTCACTGGTAGACCGGACGGGTGCACCTCACGGGTGGACCTGTCCGGTGCACCTGTCCGGTCTACCTCATAGTGTGTGGCCGGCATTAGGAATAATAGTAGCCATATAGAACATGATAGTTAATTTAATAATAAAACAGTCTTCTTAACTTTTTGACTAGTTTAAAATAATGTCATCAACTTTTCTTATAATGCATTTTTAGTTTAACTACCTATTGTCAGTTTTTATAAGTTTTTTCTAAGAATTATAAACATTTTGTCTGACTATACTACCTTTTTGATTAGCCTAATAAAGACTATGTTTTTAGAATAACTTGCAAGAATAGCTACTCAATATTTTTAAGAGAGAGAGAGAGAGTTGAAGTTGAGGTTTGAGGAAAAAGAATAATGTAAATTTTAGTCGTGCCGTCCGTAAAAATTTGATAGTTTTATTTTATTAATAGTTTATTCTGGATGTCTTAAATACAAAAACAATACACATTTTCAGCTCAAATGCTCAGAATAAAAAAAAAAATACCCAAAACTTAAGCAATTGTGATTTTTTGTTTAAAAAAAAAACCTAAAATATTAAATATCTTGGAAACGGGTAACTTTTGAATAAGGCAATGTGGGATTAATATGGTTTGTTTTAAGCAAATCTATCACCCCGCAATGGATTTGGGTCGACTTACCAATAACCCTGTATGTGTATTTACAGGGCTGAGAACAGAGTTGGGCAAACGTTAGCGCGCGCTAAAAGCTGATACCTCTCCGCTAATTTAGCGAAACTGTAGAAAGCCAGCGCTAATAATTAGCGGTTAGCGGCGACAGTGCGCTAACCGCTAATCTATTTATGAAATATCGTAATTGCTAATAGCTTAAGCTATAGATACAAGTTGTAACTATAGCTTAAGCTATTAGCAATTACGATATTTCATAAATAGATTAGCGGTTAGCGCACTGCCGCCGCTAACCGCTAATTATTAGCGCTGGCTTTCTACAGTTTCGCTAAATTAGCGGAGAGGTATCAGCTTTTAGCGCGCGCTAACGTTTGCCCAACTCTGGCTGAGAATAAGATTCTCCGGTGGGAACAGCCCAATTATCCTAGTTAACTCCCATAATTTCATGAACTTTAATATTTGTAAATTAAATAATTGACTATATGTTCTGAACTTCATAGCATATGCAAGTTTAAAAAAGAGGAGCTGCATAACTAAGCACTTTCCTCAGAATTGGGTAGGGTCGAGTACATTCCTGAATAATTTGTTTAAAATAACCTATATATGTAGCTAAATAAAATAAAAACATAAATTGTTCTGCTATTTTGCTTTAATGAGCAGCTGTTTCAATTATTAATTTTGGTATTAATTTCCTTCCAGAGTTTTGTGTATGCGTGGTACTACACTACGTACTAAATACACAAAGCTTCACATATTCATCTATTGATCTTGATGAGTTTCGCGAACCTACGTTTGGCGGGAGAATTCAATCCAACCATAGTACAAAGTAACACCCCCCTCCCCTTCAGATAGACCGATTTAGTTCATTTTCACAACACTTCTTTCTTATTAGATAGCCAGGACGTTTACAAAGTTTCGTAACAATACAACAGAAAGTACCACCGGTGTAAGGAAATAAGTAATTACTGCCCAGAGTAAACCCCCCCTTCTAGTTAACCGATTTAATTTATTTTTATAACATATTTGTCTCTTCGGTTGACCACAACAAATACCGAGTTTCTTTGAAATATAACAAAAATTATGGTTGGTATTGACAAATAACTACTTTGGCTCCGGAGTAAACCCCCCCTCCGGATGGACCGATTTTGTTGGTTAACGAACTCGTTCAATTGTTTGATGGGGGAATACTACATACCAAGTTTCGTGGCGAAAAAACAAAAACTCTGGCCTCTATCGTGTTAACGGACACATATAAATATATATATATATATATATATATAAATATATATATATATATATATATATATATATATATATATATATATATAAAGTCCGACTCGCAGGAACTGCGTCATCTTAGCGCGGTTCCGTATATCTCGAAGAAGTGGAGTAGATTAGACATCACAAATAACAGGAAACTGACAGTAGCCAACTTAAACAGAAGCGGATAATTCTTAATCCTCATTCTTGATTCTTGAAGGCTGAATAAGTCAATACAATTATGTACTAAAAACGTACTCACACTACGAATACTGCTCAGCAGGCTCTATTTCAAACAACCGAAAATTCATTGTCATTTTAAGTTCCTTGTTTTACTAGCAAATTCGTTTCACTGTAATAATCAACTGTAAATATGTACTTCATGGCAAATAAAAGTTCATTCTCTCGTGGGTTAAATCTTTCTATAAAATAAGAAAAAATGATGACTTCATTTGTACTAGGAGGAAGGTTATATAGATAGGAGAATTCAAAATAAACCTAAGTATACGCCATCATGGTTAGCCACAGCCATCTTGATTTCCACAGCTATTTCAAACGTATTACCTATACCTTTTACCGTTTCTTAGCTTATTTTACTACAATACTAATTTTACTGATAAATTCAATTTAAAATAAAAAACAACCAATTAAAAAGTGAGATAAACAAATAGAAAAACCCTTTCAAAACAACAAAACAAACACTTTTTAAGTTTTAAGCGCTTATATCTTTGATTGACGTTGTCCCATCGAATAATGATTCAGAACCTTTTTTGTAGAGAATTTAGTAAGCATTCGAATGGTTGCCTTCCACTTACCACTATTTCCCAACCGTTATCGAGATATTTACGAAAAATGTATGAAGATCCGAAAACTTTTCATGTCTATTAATAAAATATTTTTTTCGCATACTTTTTTAACTCCAAATGTAACCAAAATTTAAACATCTCATTTGGGATTTATTTCTAAGATGTACAAAAAATTTCAATTGAATCCCGCGATTTTAAGTACCCACAATAAAATAATGACATGCGAAAACATTGATTCCACTTTTCTCAAAAACGGTCACAGATATCGCCTTAAAAATGGTTTCATTCGTTTTAATGTTAAGAAACCTATAAAAGAAGTACCTGAAAGCATATGAACTCAAAAACGTAAGCGTAACGATTTTTTCGCGCGAATTTCGCCCCAAACGCCATCTTCCTTTGGGTGGATTCTGCTGGCTAACGAACTTGACCTTTCAAATAAGAAGACAGATTTTTGTACCAAATTTCATCAATATCGGACCATTTTTGAGCTTGCTAGAGCGTTAACAGACAAGCATATATATAAATATATACACACACATATATATATATATATATATATATATATATATATATATATATATATACAAATTCGAACCACCTATATTTTCGTGATCTATGGGGTCTGAAACGAGAAAGTTTCTGGTCGGCACGTCCGGATCGCGACGTGAGGTCAACCTCATAATCGGGTTCTCCCTGTGGAGATACGGAGGAACCGCGCTAATATGTATATATATATATATATATATATATATATAAATTTTAACTGGGGTCATTTTCGGTGTCTACTAGGTCGGATCGATAAAGATTCGAAGAAATTTTTCAAAAATTCCGTCATGAGTGCAACCTCAATAGCTACTTTCCTTCGGAGGAAAGTGCTAATATTACGTTTTTCTTTAGACTTTAAGGGAACACAGTTTTGTGAATACGTTACGATCTTTATTTACATGCTAATAACTTCCTTGGCTGTTCCATCTAAATTCATGAGAAAACCTACTTCAGCACCAGTGTAAAATTTTTTCCATCCTCATTAGACCACCGAGAGACTTGTTGATGCATAGGCTGCTCGGATCGGACAACTTGCAAAAAGCAACAACTGCCTAGAATGGGATGGAAGATCAGGGGATAAGGAAAATCCGTGGGAAGGTATTCTCCAGGTTCTTACTTAAATTGAAACCGCCCCCTCTCGCCCAACCCTCGGGTCCCCAGTTATCTGATTCAAGTAATGAGAATTGCCTCTCGGCTTGAGTTGGCAAAGTTCAACATCATGTTGCTAGCTTAATGGGTTTGAAACTTCAAATCAACTTCTCTCAATCACTGAATCTCTAAGCTCTCAAAGAAAAGCTGTACGGCACGACGCAAGAGCAACGTCATTCCTTGATAAATTTCTGCCAAAATCTGAATTTGAAGTTTTTAGCAGCTTTCTCCAATCTCTTAATTTGATGGTAACTCTTAGTACTTTCCAAATAAATACACATATTCAGGTTGTACGTATGAACGATTTTTGTGTATATATTTATTTACGAGCATCCGCAACTACGCTAAAAACAATTATTACATATATACATCCAAATACATTATTACATATATACATTCAAATATACAATTCCACATATACAATTCATTCTACATCCAATTATACAAGAACACAATATTACATATTCGTTCAATTACACAATTATTCAAATACGTTAACAAATGTTACATAGTGTAGTAGCAAGAGACTAAGAGACTAAGGTTGCTATGCACTTGCCGAAGAGAGCAGTATCTAGCAACCAGCTATTCTAAATAAATAATTTTTTAAACACGGTGCGCTGTAACCTTTAGTCTTGTTTCTTCTTCTCTCGTGAGTGTGTCTATAAAAACAGACTCAATTTAATCGTCCATACTCTGGACTGTTCGCGGTAGCCACTCTTAGCAAACGCAGCAGCCTCCAGGAAGAACTCCATTCTACACATTATCCGGGATACCAGCTCATAAAACTCCAAGTACCCTTCTCAATTTTCAGACAATTGAATATTTTTATTTTTATTTTCGCTTCCGCTAACGGCAATTTTTCTAAATATGTTATTTTTATTTTACGTTTAATTATATAATGTTTGCGTTCTGTTGTTGGAACCTTCTGAGGAAAATAACCCACAAGCAGCTCACATCACCCAACAATAGTAACAAGTTAACAGAGAACAGCAGGGGAATTTAGTTTGTGCGTGTTAGTTTGTCTACCACAATAGGTGATCACACCACGTTGTCATCAATTTGCCCGGACTTTATGAGACAAACATAGTTTTAGGACTTTTGTATGTAATATTTATACCTTCAAACGTAAGTATTTTAATAAACATAACATATTTTCTAATAGTTTTGCTTAGTATTAAAGAAAATTACAGAATACAAGCTATACACTGCTTGTGAAGGCAGTGGGCCTTTTGTTTCAGATCAGTGCTAGTACTTCCTCTTAGCCACCCATGTACGTACTAGTAACCACCAAGTAGACCAAGAGTACGGAAATGACATTTTTTTTCTGAAAAAGTTCTCATTGGCCTATGTGTTTATAAAGTACAACCAAACCTCATCTAATTAGTTCTGTACTTAATTAATATCATAGCGTAAAACCCCACTAGGGGCGTACTCTTACCATCCCTATCCCCATAGTAGGGAGTTCAGGTCCCATCCGGCAAGAATGCAACATAAAATGTTTAAAATATCCTTGGTGTGTATATATATATAGATTATTTTTTCAAAAAGGCTTTGAGAGGTGAAAGATTGTTTAAAGGATGGGTTTCAAATCTTCATCGATCCTACTTACTAGATACCAAAAATGGCCCACTTTCTTGTATATCTATGTAAAGGAATCGATTTACTGTTAACATTCTAAACGAGGAAAGGCACCGAAAGAGCAGAAGTGAAGGATGGCTTTGTGAAGAGGCAGGAAGAAAGGAATGAAGATCCAGCTGTTGCCCCTAACAGCCAATTTTAAAGCACCCGGAGCTATTTCCGGGCCTAAAGACAACCTAAAAACGGAGCAATTCCTTTCTTCACGTGGCCTACCTATTCCAAAAACAAGCATACTCCAATTCTACAGCAATGTGCATGCTCCGGGGGAAATTGATCTCAGCTTTGCTTTGATCGGTTTGCATAATAGAAAAACTTCGACGATGGCGCCTCGTGATTGAAAGGCCAAAGGGGAAGAAATCCATTATTTTATATTTTTTAAACGCTTTTCTTATCAGAAGGAAATCACGCTTATAGAAATATTAAAGGGTACCAATCTCTAATAATAAATAATAATAAAGTTCCAATACCTGAAATAGCGAAATATTCCTGCGGCTTATCGCTCAGAAATAATAACCATATACCTACAACGCTTATAAACTGGCCACAATGACGCAATCCGGAAGTACTGACTTCAAAGTGCATCACACTTTTTAACCCATAGGTTAAGTAAAAACCTGATATTATGGATTACGAAGCGTGAGGAAATTGCATAAGAGGACCCCGGGGTCAAGAGGTCTAAATAACAAACACGATCTTCTGAGGAAAATGGATTCAAAGTTGATCATATGTGGTAATAGCAAAAACTAGATATTTACAGTTCCGATCATACTAGACGAATCCTCAGGTCCTTAGCTGTATATTTTCGTTGATACATAATAGGTACATCATCTGGTATATGATTAATATACAAAAGAAATGCAATCTCCGAACATAGACCCCTTAATTTGCTTCTGGAATTACTATTACAAAAGTGACAATACTCAAGAGAACGCAAGCTAGGTGGTAGCAACTTTTCAGAAAATCACATGGATCTCTTTACCACCCACAAAATTCACTACCCATTCCTCTTTCGTTCATATTCCTGTGATCCAAAATATCACTTAGACCCCTTGCCTTTTGGGTCCCTCATATATATTTGTCTGTTTCTACCATCCACAAAAAAATGCCATGCTACACCTACTTTCTGCATATAGAAAAGCCTAAATAAATTAGAAACCAAATAAGTATTATTAAAATCTAATAACACGAATCTGTAACACCCCCCCCCCCCTATTCAAGACATACAAGTATGCCAAGTTTGGTAAAAGTCGGTCTAACGGTGTGGATTTTTATTTTAAAAAAACATACAGACAGCAGCTGGTAGACGTTTTTGACCTGGCCTATGACAATCCCCTGATCAAGACGAACCTGTGTGCCCAGTTTGATCAAAATCTGTTAAACGGTGTGGATTTTTATACGGAACAAACATACAGACAGACAGCTGGTAGAGGTTTTTGACCTAGCTTACGGCACTCTACAGATTAGGATCTACCTGTGTACCGAGTTCAGTCAAAATCGGACGAACGGTGTGGATTTGTATAAGGGACAAACTTACTGACAGACTGCTGATAGACGTTTTTGACTTAGCCTACGACACTCCCCAGATTAAGATCGACATGTGTACCGAGTTTAGTCAAAATCGGACGAACGGTGTGGATTTGTATAAGGGACAAACATACAGACAGACAGTTATAAGACGTTTTTGACTTAACCTACAACACTCCCCAGATTAAGATCTACATGTGTACCGAGTTTGGTCAAAATCGGACAAACGGTGTGGATTTGTATAAGGGACAAACATACAGACAGACAGCTGGTAGATTTTCTTGACCTAGCCTAGGAGATTTCCCGTATCAAGACCTACCTGTGTGCCAAGTTTGGTCGAAATCAGTCAAACGGTGTGGATTTGTATAAGGAACAAACAAACAAACAGACAGACACGTGATTTTTATATATATAGATACATATTTTCTTAAAACTCACATTAATTATGATATTTCCCCACTAACTCCTAGTGGATAATAGAGTATCTACAATTTGTTATTTCTTGGCACGTTACATGACATATTATGTCCTTTTCCACTCAACTACGACCCGTCTTTCTTGGCAATACCCGGCTGCTTTTCCGATGGCTCCATCAGTTTTTCTCCGTGTGTTCTGTTCTAGTTGCATCATTAATTAAGAGATTAGTAGGCACGGTGGCCGTGAATCTTAAGGCTTCAAAACTCGGTGCCTTAAGTCGTGAGCTCGATTCCCTCTAGGGGTAGTGAATTGTCTTTTGAAATAAGAAAATTTTATTCTTTTTAATGCCCTATCATGGCTATATATATATATATATATATATATATACATATATATATATGTATATATGTATGTGAGTGTGTGTCTGTGTGTAAAATCTGCCACGAGGGCCCTGAGAGGCAGATACTATAGAGGTATCTGATTCTTGAACATACGGCACACTAGGGAGATAATGTGGTCAGTACTATGCTCCGGCCGCCTGCTTTTTTCCTTTGCATGTACCCATTAATTAATTAAATACTGGGTAAGCCTATGGACGATTTGGGACCATAGAACCTACCCTCGAACGACGACACTAGAAGATAAAAATCTTTAGTTCGTGCTCGGGTTTTGAACTCGAGTGCTTCAGTTCATTCTTCGAGTGCCCTACCACTGAGCTAACTTCGCCCCATATACATCTATATATATAAAAATCTCTTGTCTGTCTGTTTGTCTGTATGTCTGTATGTATGTTTGTTCTTTATACAAATCTACACCGTTTGACCGATTTGGACCAAACTTCGCACATATGTACGTCTTGATATGGGAAATCTCGTAGGCAAGCTCAAAATCTTCTAGGATTCATAGTTTGAAAGTAACGAGTTCGAAACTGTCATATACAGAAGAGTTTATAGTCAGATATCGGCATTTTCTTTCCAGTGTTGCCCCTCCTTCTAAAAAGAAGTGCAATACAAAACCTTTGTTTGTTTATCTAAATAGTAGGTTTATATTCTCAGAGTTTGGACAAATATCATATGAGATATCATATAATAAAATATCATATTTTTTAAGATTAATTTTCTTAATATCAGATCAGTTTTCTTCATATCAAATCAATTTTGATTTGATTGCCTAGGGCAACACTGCTCTAACCAGAATATAGACTAATATCGTATAAATAAGTATATCATAAAAATGTTCTGTGTTTATCTAATCATAATATGGCCTAATATAATATAATTAAGTGTTCATGTTTCTATTCAGAACTTTAATAATTTCAATACTTTTGTTGAGAGATAGTTTTTTATCTCTTTAGTAAAGGGAGGTTGCCTTGTCGGTTATAGTATTCGGTTACAGTATTTGAACTTCAAGTGCATTTAAAGCAGTAAAGACGCAGTTTATCTGGACATGTTATAAATTTATAAAACATGTATTGTAAAATGGACCGTGTCCCTTTGGAAAACAATAAGAACAAGGCTAAAAGTATTTTGGAATTGTTTACACTGATGTGGACCTTTTTTTAACTATGAGTCTCAAAGGTGAAAAATATTTTGTTTCATTTATAGATGATTATAGTAAGATTTCCCTCATGTTAATTTCTTCATAATTGTTCAGTATTGTTTATTGTTATTTAAGTGTTTAGTGATGAATTCCCTTTGTCGCGGTCTCACTGATGTATAAATAAATAAATAGTAAGATTGCTAGGATTTAAACTATTAAACTTAAAACAGAAGTTTTTCATTCCTTTGTTCAATAAGTAAATGAGGTTGAAAACTTAGGAAATAAGAGAATTGGTGTTATGAGATGTGACATTGGTAAGGAATATTTAAATATTAAGAATTATGACTACCAAGAAAAAAAAGGGTATCATAATTAATCCCTGCCCCTCGTATCTTCATGAATTAAATGGTGTGATTTACTAGAACAATTATGAATCTATCTCATTGCTTACTGGCAGAAACTATTGTAGAAAAAAATGTTGGCCAGAAATGGTCTGTGGAGCAACTTATTTGAAAAATCTCTCTTTAGCTAACACCATTGACAATAAAATACCCTATGAAATCTGTTTTGGAAAGAAACCAGATGTTTCTAACTTTAATTTATATGGTAGTAAAAATTTTGTTAGGAAACCAGAATAAATAATAACTTCTAAATGGGATAAAAAGGTGAATATGTGCATTTTAATCGGTTATAGTGAAGTGGGATATAAAGTACTTTTGAATAATAAAATCATTGTCGCTAGGCATGTTGATGTTATCCAAGAAAACATAAGCTGTATTGGATTGGCTGAGGGTGAATCTGATAAAGTTCAAGCGATTGTGATTTTTGGGATAGAGAAAAAGATAGTTTGAAACAAAATAATGCTTGAGATTTTGTTGAAATAAGAAAGTTGAAGATATCAAGTGGGTCTAAATGTTGAACAGATGGATGTAGAGACTATATTCTTAAATGATCATTTAAAAGGAAAATCCACCACTTGTTTTCTTATTAGTATTATACTGGAAATCGAGAAAGAAAAAAGATGTTACAGAAGAGTCTACATATGCAGAATATGTAGCTTTAAGTGAAGTTTAAAGTTCCAAGACTTTCCAAAAAGATAGAACTTTTTGTTTTAAACATAAAGATTTTTTAAACATTAAAAACTCCTTTGTGAACAATGTCATTTTGTAAAGGACTTAAATTTATGAACTTGAAATTAATTCTCTCACATACATATGCAAATATTATTAAAATATTATATTAAATGTTGTTTTTTTTTTTTTTTTTTTTTTTTTTTTTTTTTTTTTTTTTTTTTTTTTTTTTTACGGCGCATCGACAAATCTTGGTCATTAGCGCCGGGCCTCCAGGGTGCTACCAGGAATTGTCTCAGCGAGCCCTGAGATGAGAAAATTCCTGCCGCCGGTGGGGATCGAACCCACCATCTCCCGCTTATGAATCCAGCGCGCTAGCCACTAGACCATGGGAGACCCCATTAAATGTTGTTATATTTAACTTATTTTTTTATTCGCATATAGATAGATGTACATAATAAATTACATAAATTTTTATAATCATACAAATGAATGTATATAAATGAATTAATTTTCACCACATTTTGAAACATTATTTTATTATTATAAGAGCTGTATGGTTTAGCAACCCTATTAATTTGGGCAGCCTCACTTTAATTTTTTTTTTAAATAAAGTTATTCTTCTTATAATATTTCTTTTGCATGCTATTTTTTTTTTTGCAGATAAATTAATGTATTAAAATATTATTTTTATAAGAAGAGGAAGTCACGTGAATTGTGGTGTTCTAATAAATGAATAAGTAATTAAATTTTCCATGCAATTTTTTATTAATTTAATATCCATAATAATTTAATCATTATATTCTGACATATGCTTTCTTTTGTCTGAGATAGTTATATCCTCTGACTGTCACCATTTAGTCGGAGAGCTGGTAACGCACATTTCATGAAGTGTTTTATGCACCTTGGAATTTTGGTGTATTGCATGTCGTGGATAGGTAAGGCATATATATGTATCCTGGACACACCTTGGAACACCAGGTACTGAACATAGGGGAAAGGTGTTAAAAAAATATGTCACTAAAATGGTATTTTATTCAGAAGCCAACAATCTTTAATGTATAATTAAGGCAAGTTGCTTTATTTCTAGAACAGCCACAACTGTCCTGTCCAGATGATTGGTGCTCTCACTCACTCTTACGGTTACATGCAGTGTATTGCAGTCTATCATCGGCTGAATTTATCGTCACGTTTGCTGATTACTAAACCTCACAAAAAGTGTCTGCCCTTTTGTAATTATTTTCAATTATGGTGTTTAAATAGCAGTGTGAAGAAGAGACTTCATTTAATATTACAGAAAAACCCACTTCGGTTTTTTTTTAATATGTATCCCACTTAAAAGTGTCTGCCTTATATATTATTCATTATGGAATTGCCTTAATTTTACATAAAAGACTTATGGCTTCTGAATAAAACACTATTTTTGGCCCATAGTTTGTTACTGATTACCATGCGCAGTACCTGGTGGTTCAAGGTATGTCCAGCAACCACATACTTAACTTTTTATCTACACTAGAGACCCACTATAGCACAATTTCAAGGCACATAAAACACTTGAAAAGTGTGTTACCAGCTTTTGGACTAAATGTTTAAATACGGTTGCAATTCTGGTAAAAATATTGTTGCTCGCCAAGTCAATGTCGTTATTGAAATTCCCAAATACCTTTAATTCATTGTTGTCCATAACTGCCAGAAAAATATCTTAAATTTGTTTTTATTCTTAGAGGCCCCTATTTCCTATGATAGAAGGACTATCCTTATAGAAGAGCTCATGAACCATAAAATTTGAAACAGAAGCTTTAATAGAAAGGAAAAAAAAGTGAACAAAAATATGTGAAAGTGTATTTGAAACAACAACCTATGTTTTTAAAACTTTCCTTTTGGCATAAACAACATAAACCCTGCACGACTTACCTACTTTTTCATTCATAAAAAAAAACTCAGTTACGGATTATTACATGAACAGGTAAACAATATAATATATTAATATTATATTTGCGCAAGGTTGGGGTTTTAGCTTTAGATGCGAAGCCCTTAAAATAAATAAATATTATATTTAAAAAAAAATCAATGAAAATAAAGAATATAGTTTCAGCTGTAGGTTATTGCAGCTTATAACTAATCATAACCTTAATTAAATGCCTCATTTGTATTGCTATTTTTTATGAATATTTATTTATGGACCACATATATTTTTTTTTCTTTAAAAAAATTAAACACAGGGAGTTTGGTTTAGATTTTTTTTAAAACGGTATTGCAATTAAATTGTTTGGAATCATTTATTTGTAATACCATTTTAAAAGTGCGGGTACTTTTTAAAATAAGGGTACTTTTTAAAAAATAAGGATTAATTTATTTTCCACCCCACTTTCTATAAAAAAAAAAATGGGAAATACATTTTTCAGCCGAGCTCTCAATTTATTATCTTATATTCTCATAATTTGGACCAATATAATATAATCATTCATTTTTTTAAATATATAATATAAAGTAGGCGTACCATGGAAGCTGGGTTACAACTATTCAATATGAAGCATGTGTAGCATGGTAAGCCCGGCTACAGATATTTAATATAAAGTAGGTGTATCATTGCACAAGGGGCAACAGCTCGTATATATATATATATATATATATATATATATATATATATATATATATAAGCAGGTGTTAACATTTTAATAAATTATTCTACTTCAAGTATGCAATTTGCCAAAACTGTTCACAAATAAATTACTTGTGTTTTCATTCTTTTTCACTTCCTTCAATGTGGAATTTACTTTGAGTCCCAGTAAATAATGGCCGACAAGAGCCCAGTAAGTTAGCAGAGATATATTGCAGGCGTGGAATTTCATGAAGTAATATTGGACGGGTAAGGATCGCCGATCGCCTTCAGGGAAGTAAAGGCATCCACGCCAGCCATAATTCCTTCGGAACAAGGGAGTTATGACCAATTCATAAAGTGCTATATCGAAAATAATCCATATCCGAAGTATTTAGGTGAGCCTACAACAGTCATAAACATTATCCCCGCAATATGAAGGAACACTTTTCTAGTCATGATACCGACAGTTACAAAGTACTTCGTTCGCAGGAAGTTTATTTTCGACTGATAGAGACTGTAATGTCAAACGGATAGTAGTACAAAAAGTATTTGGAAAAAACCAGAGGTAAGAATTGAACACCTGGGTGAAAAACTTATATATCAAGTATTTTTTGATGCAAAATATCAACGCAAATAACAAATTAAATTTATAAAACCAAATATAAGAAAACGTTCTCCGTTTACGGGCAAGTCAATAATTTTAAAACCAAAATCAATATGAAAAAATACATATATAGGATCAGATGTCATTGACATTGTAAGGTAGAGGACAATAATTAAATCAATAATAATTAAAAAAAAACAAAAAAAAAACACTTCACACAAAACGCATTGGTGTCACAGGTTATCGAATTATAAAAAAATAAATAGTCATAAAATATTTAATTTCCTGATTTCCTGGTGTCACAGGTTATCGAATTATAAAAAAATAAATAGTCATAAAATAATTAATTTCCTGATTTCCTGGTGTCACAGGTTATCGAATTATAAAAAAATAAATAGTCATAAAATAATTAATTTCCTGATTTCCTGGTGTCACAGGTTATCGAATTATAAAAAAATAAATAGTCATAAAATATTTAATTTCCTGGTGTCACAGGTTATCGAATTATAAAAAAATAAATAGTCATAAAATATTTAATTTCCTGGTGTCACAGGTTATCGAATTATAAAAAAATAAATAGTCATAAAATATTTAATTTCCTGATTTCCTGGTGTCACAGGTTATCGAATTATAAAAAAATAAATAGTCATAAAATAATTAATTTCCTGATTTCCTGGTGTCACAGGTTATCGAATTATAAAAAAATAAATAGTCATAAAATATTTAATTTCCTGGTGTCACAGGTTATCGAATTATAAAAAAATAAATAGTCATAAAATATTTAATTTCCTGGTGTCACAGGTTATCGAATTATAAAAAAATAAATAGTCATAAAATATTTAATTTCCTGATTTCCTGGTGTCACAGGTTATCGAATTATAAAAAAATAAATAGTCAAAAAATAATTAATTTCCTGATTTCCTGGTGTCACAGGTTATCGAATTATAAAAAAATAAATAGTCATAAAATATTTAATTTCCTGGTGTCACAGGTTATCGAATTATAAAAAAATAAATAGTCATAAAATAATTAATTTCCTGATTTCCTGGTGTCACAGGTTATCGAATTATAAAAAATAAATAGTCATAAAATATTTAATTTCCTGATTTCCTGGTGTCACAGGTTATCGAATTATAAACAAATAAATAGTCATAAAATAATTAATTTCCTGATTTCCTGGTGTCACAGGTTATCGAATTATAAAAAAATAAATAGTCTTAAAATATTTAATTTCCTGATTTCCTGGTGTCACAGGTTATCGAATTATAAAAAAATAAATAGTCATAAAATATTTAATTTCCTGGTGTCACAGGTTATCGAATTATAAAAAAATAAATAGTCATAAAATATTTAATTTCCTGATTTCCTGGTGTCACAGGTTATCGAATTATAAAAAAATAAATAGTCATAAAATATTTAATTTCCTGGTGTCACAGGTTATCGAATTATAAAAAAATAAATAGTCATAAAATATTTAATTTCCTGGTGTCACAGGTTATCGAAATATAAAAAAATAAATAGTCATAAAATAATTAATTTCCTGATTTCCTGGTGTCACAGGTTATCGAATTATAAAAAAATAAATAGTCATAAAATATTCAATTTCCTGATTTCCTGGTGTCACAGGTTATCGAATTATAAAAAAATAAATAGTCATAAAATATTTAATTTCCTGGTGTCACAGGTTATCGAATTATAAAAAAATAAATAGTCATAAAATATTTAATTTCCTGATTTCCTGGTGTCACAGGTTATCGAATTATAAAAAAATAAATAGTCAAAAAATAATTAATTTCCTGATTTCCTGGTGTCACAGGTTATCGAATTATAAAAAAATAAATAGTCATAAAATATTCAATTTCCTGATTTCCTGGTGTCACAGGTTATCGAATTATAAAAAAATAAATAGTCATAAAATAATTAATTTCCTGATTTCCTGGTGTCACAGGTTATCGAATTATAAAAAATAAATAGTCATAAAATATTTAATTTCCTGATTTCCTGGTGTCACAGGTTATCGAATTATAAAAAAATAAATAGTCATAAAATATTTAATTTCCTGATTTCCTGGTGTCACAGGTTATCGAATTATAAAAAATAAATAGTCATAAAATAATTAATTTCCTGATTTCCTGGTGTCACAGGTTATCGAATTATAAAAAAATAAATAGTCATAAAATATTTAATTTCCTGATTTCCTGGTGTCACAGGTTATCGAATTATAAAAAAATAAATAGTCATAAAATATTTAATTTCCTGATTTCCTGGTGTCACAGGTTATCGAATTATAAAAAAATAAATAGTCATAAAATAATTAATTTCCTGATTTCCTGGTGTCACAGGTTATCGAATTATAAAAAAATAAATAGTCATAAAATATTTAATTTCCTGGTGTCACAGGTTATCGAAATATAAAAAAATAAATAGTCTTAAAATATTTAATTTCCTGATTTCCTGGTGTCACAGGTTATCGAATTATAAAAAAATAAATAGTCATAAAATATTTAATTTCCTGGTGTCACAGGTTATCGAAATATAAAAAAATAAATAGTCATAAAATAATTAATTTCCTGATTTCCTGGTGTCACAGGTTATCGAATTATAAAAAAATAAATAGTCATAAAATAATTAATTTCCTGATTCATAAACTTACCAAGAACCATATTCTAAAAAGATTAAGTTAAAATGAATTGTAAATTAAAGCTATTTTTGGCCATGACAAATTTGTAGGTCATTAAAATCGCAGTAACTTTTTCTATTTTGCATCATGCCTTCTATGTCCAAAAATATATTCTGATAATAAAATGTACATAATAGGTAATTAAAATGAAAGTGCATAATTCATCATACCTCTGTAAGATAAAATCCAAGCATATAATTCAATGTCATTCTGAAGATAAATACCTGTAAAGAAAAAGAATCATTTCAGTAAATTTATATTGATTTGCAAGAATTTTATTTGTTAAATTTATTTTTGTACCATGACTAAGGGTGCGTTTACATCTGAGACTTCTCGCAGGAAATATATCTCAGGTGTCGGATAGATAATTATCATAATTATTATATCCAACTCCTGACATATATTTCCTGCAAGAAGTGTCAAATTTAAAAGAACCCTTATTGCTAGTGATTAAAAAATATATCTTAGACATAAATTGTTTGCAGTTTACATTAGTCAAAATTTCTGTCTGACATAAATACCCTGCAATAACAATCATATGTAAAAGCACCCTTAGATAGAAAACCCGAACACACAGAACTTAGTTGCTTAACGAATGTATCTTCAAATAAACGGTTCTTGAGAATTATCATAAGAAATATTTTCGTATCCTGTAGGTCATGAAACGTCGAAATTATTCGTCAATAATTCCAGATCCAGCCTTCGGGTCGATTTCAAAAGCAAATTTCCCTTCCAGTTAGTTAGTTGAAGCTCATCCTCTTAATTGAAATATTGGACGTATAATATTGATTAATTAGTCGAAAATCCTCTTTAGATTTGAACGACTAGTAAAACTTTGATAGTCATTGGAAAAGGTGGAGGGTTTACGATGTGAAGGCAATTGAAGGAGCCGTATTTCAGATAGGAGCCATCAAAGTCCACCAGCTGTTGTATACGGTCTCGGATATGGAAATAGATACCCTAGTATCTTATACATTAAATGTCATATTCAAGAATATATGACCACATGAAACGACACTACACGTTTCAGGGAAAAATTATTTTATATTCGCATTTTTTTCAACGCATCTGCTGCTATGGCCATTCGTTTTTATTTATTTATTTGTTTTGGTTTCCCAATTTCAGGGATGTGCCTGATAAACATTGTAGAGAAAGTACATACATAAAAAAGGTAGAGCAATATTAATTGCATAAGTACAGATTAAATCTAGTTATATTAACCCTCGAGTGGTCGCGTGGAAGACAATACTTATTTAAATTTTAACGGGTTACCGCCCTTTTCTAGCCAGGATAGGGCTGATGCCTTTTCTTTTTTCTAAAGAACCCACACCCCTTGGCACGGAGTGTTAAGGCGTGAGCACGGCCACCGGGCCTCCTATGACAATAGTCTTCCACACCCTTTTGAACAGCTACTGTGCATATGTTTCGGAAGTGAGAAGGGTGCGGAGCCTGAGGTCTTCGCGGGAGGAGTTGGGAGAACACTAGACTAAACAATAGTAAAGTCCGTCACGCAGGAGCTGCATAACTAAGCACTTTCCTCAGAATTTGGGTAGTGTAGACTGCTTTCCAGAACAATTTGCTTAAAATATCCTACATAAATAAAAACATGAATAGTTCTCTTATAAATTTGTAATGAGTAACTGATCAATTATTAATTTGCTTCCAGAGTTATGTTTACACATGGTACCTATTACACTACGTAATAAATACAAAAAACCTCATATTATCGTATTTTGATCTAAAGCAGGAACAGGATACAGTCACTCTAGTGGTAGAAAGCGCTCCTTGCGGAGGCTTTGTGAGCCTACGTCCGGGGGGCTTTTCTATTGAAATATATTACAAACTAAACCCCCGCTTTCCGATTGACCGATTCAGCTCATTTTTACAACACTTCTTTCTCATGTGTTACCCACGACGTATACCGCGTTTCGTTACAATACAGCAGAAATTACGACCGGTATGAGTATAATAGGAATTTGGGTCCGGCGTAAACCCCCCCTTCTAATGAACTGATTCAGTTTATTTTTACAACACATATTTACCTGTAGATTACCACTACGAATACCGAGTTTCGTCGAAATATACCAAAAATCACGGCTGGTAGTGGCGAATTGGTATTGTGGGTCCGGAGTAAACCCCCCCTCCTAATGAACCGATTTAGTTTATTTTTACAACACATATTTACCTGTAGATTACCACTACGAATACCGAGTTTCGTCGAAATATACCAAAAATCACGGCTGGTAGTGGCGAATTGGTATTGTGGGTCCGGAGTAAACCCCCCCTTCTAATGAACCGATTTAGTTCATTTTTATATCTCAATTTTCTCTCTATATTAACACAACGAATACCAAGTTTCGTTGAAATATAACACATATTACGGCTGACATAGTCAAATTAGTGTTATGGGTTCGGGGTAAACCCCCCCCCCTTCTGGTGGACCGACTTTGGTGGTTAACGAACTCGTTCAATCGTTTGCTAATTGAATGCTATATACCAAGTTTCGTGACGAAAAAACAAAAACTCTGGCCGCTATCGTGTTAACAGACATATATATATATATATATATATATATATATATATATATATATATATATATATATATTAATTTTAACGGGGGTCATTTTCGGTGTCTACTAGGTAGGATCGATAAAGATTTGAAGAAATTTTTCAAAAATTCCGTCCAACCTCAATAGCTACTTTCCTTCAGAGGAAAGTGCTAAAATGTAGTTGTTTAACCTTCTGAGAAGGGTACGGAGACAGGAGTCTTCGTGGGAGGAGTTGGGAGAACACTAGACTAAACAAAATGTAGTTGTTTAACCTTCTGAGAAGGGTGCGGAGACAGGAGTCTTCGCGGGAGGAGTTGGGAGAACACTAGACTAAACAAAATGTACTTGTTTAACTTTCTGAGAAGACAGGTGCTGTTAGGTAAATGAAAAACATCCAGTTCCTTCACAAAAGTTTATTTTCCATGCTGAGCGCTTTCGGTAGCAGGAGCTACAGTTCTGAGGATGGTAGCAGGAGCTACAGCTCTGAGGATGGTAGCAGGAGCTACCGAAAGCGCTCAGCTTGAAAAATAAACTTTTGTGAAGGAACTGGACGTTTTTCATTTACCTAAAGATATTCATTCTCTGCCAGCAACCTCAAAGTACTTTGAGACAGGTGCTGTTAGTTTTTCTGGATGACAGTTGTCAGCTACGCGACAATTCCTGTACTAAACGTTTTTTAGTATTTTTCTTTTTATATTTATTATCATTTACAAATGTCATGTATATATATATATATATATATATATATATATATATATATATATAATATATTATTATTTACACAAAATTTACTTATTGAGTACTATTTGTTTATTTTCATTCCCGCGACCTTCAATATTTTTCATATATTTGTTTGTTATGCACGTATTTTTGTATTGTGCAATCAGAAGTACAATAAATAATACAAAAAAAAGCAACATTAATCATAAAGATAGGAAAAAGGAATGGTTGACCATTTTCATCAACGCGACCTCTCGTGTTACAAAACATTGTGCGACCGTTCGAGGGATAATGATCGGAAAATAGCGTCGAGGAATTATGAACGAAAGGATAAACGCAATGATGAAGATATAAAGAAACAAACGTATTAGTTTTTAAAAAAGTGGCTAAAAACATTTTGATAGTAACATTAAATCAGCATTAAAAACGAACGTATCATCCCTAACATGTCAAACTATCGGATAAGCAAATCGGAACAAACTAGGGAACGAACTGATTCTATCCATTGACGAAGTAATACTATATTGAAAAATGGTCTTATTCGATACTCTATTTAAGGCATTAAAGGTTATTCTAAAGGGGATAGGTTTGCGACTATTTGCGACTAGCCGTATCCTCCACAATGTATAAAAATAAAATATTTTCTAGTCATCTAAATTGTTTTCATCGAATTTCTTTTTGTACTTGTTCCCCCAGTTTTTTCTTCTGTTTTATTTAAATTTGTTGTATCTACTCTTTGGGTTTTACGTCTGTAGACGCTTTTTAGATATACATTTCAACGAGGACCATTTTCGGTATCGAATACTGATGAATGATTAAACAAAAATTTTAATCATTCTTTAATAAGTGCAACCTCAATACCTTCATTCTTTAAAACTAAAACATTCAAATGATAATTTTAAACCAAAAATCCTGAATATTGAATTAATGTAATATATTATTAACAAAACCAACTATTAAACAAAGCAGTTCTAATAGGTTCCTCTTTATTCACAAGAATTAAGGACTGGAGAGAAATCTACCCTAGAGGTCTGATACAAAATTTAAACGATACCACCTGTTGCTTTGGAGTCTGCCCGGCAGACTGTATATCATATTCACAGGGATTTATCCGGGATCCTGTACTCTTTTTGTTTCCTTTATTTTCAACGAGCTAAAGCTGATAAAACTAGGTCCCTATTTAGCATTATTTATTATACTGTGCTAGAAATAGGTGGTGAAAGCAATGAATAGTAGAAGCGAAATAATAAATAGAAGTAAAACTCACAGGAACTGCGTCATTTCAGCGGAAACAACCTCTGAGGTTTAACCGCCATCCTATCGTTTACACACCAGTAGTTAAATTACTATTAGTGTCCTGTTTAGTAATTACTATTAGTGTCCTGTTTAGTAATTACTATTAGTGTCCTGTTTAGTAATTACTATTAGTGTCCTGTTTAGTAATTACTATTAGTGTCCTGTTTAGTAATTACTATTAGTGTCCAGTTTAGTAATTACTATTAGTGTCCTGTTTAGTAATTACTATTAGTGTCCTGTTTAGTAATTACTATTAGTGTCCTGTTTAGTAATTACTATTAGTGTCCTGTTTAGTAATTACTATTAGTGTCCTGTTTAGTAATTACTATTAGTGTCCTGTTTAGTAATTACTATTAGTGTCCTGTTTAGTAATTACTATTAGTGTCCTGTTTAGTAATTACTATTAGTGTCCTGTTTAGTAATTACTATTAGTGTCCTGTTTAGTAATTACTATTAGTGTCCTGTTTAGTAATTACTATTAGTGTCCTGTTTAGTAATTACTATTAGTGTCCTGTTTAGTAATTACTATTAGTGTCCTGTTTAGTAATTACTATTAGTGTCCTGTTTAGTAATTACTATTAGTGTCCTGTTTAGTAATTACTATTAGTGTCCTGTTTAGTAATTACTATTAGTGTCCTGTTTAGTAATTACTATTAGTGTCCTGTTTAGTAATTACTATTAGTGTCCTGTTTAGTAATTACTATTAGTGTCCAGTTTAGTAATTACTATTAGTGTCCTGTTTAGTAATTACTATTAGTGTCCTGTTTAGTAATTACTATTAGTGTCCTGTTTAGTAATTACTATTAGTGTCCTGTTTAGTAATTACTATTAGTGTCCTGTTTAGTAATTACTATTAGTGTCCTGTTTAGTAATTACTATTAGTGTCCTGTTTAGTAATTACTATTAGTGTCCTGTTTAGTAATTACTATTAGTGTCCTGTTTAGTAATTACTATTAGTGTCCTGTTTAGTAATTACTATTAGTGTCCTGTTTAGTAATTACTATTAGTGTCCTGTTTAGTAATTACTATTAGTGTCCTGTTTAGTAATTTAAAAAACGTCGAACTTGAATTAATTGCGTCATCTTCTTCTTAACAGTAGTGTCATTTGGAAAGTGTAGAATTGGAACAGTTATGTTTTGTTTAGATATTTTCTGACAAATGTAGGTAAAACATAAAAGAGAGATTTTAGGCACAACAACAGGAAACTGACAGTATCGTAAGCGAAAATGACTACTGCACCTCCTAAATTTCTCATTTCTGCACCTCATTTTACTAAAACACTAATTTTATATTTAAATTGAATTACCAAATTGCGCAAACACAAACTTGTGTAAGTTTTCGAAATTTTGTAAGCTTTCGAATAGTTACAGTCTACTTACCACGATTTCCCAACCGTTTTCGACATATTAAAGGAAATATACGAATCTCCCAAAACTAGTCATGTGTGTAAATAAAATATTTTTTCTTATACTTCATTATCTCCAAAAGTAACCAAAATATTTTGGTTTAGATGAATTTGACATTGCAAAAAAGATTTCAACTGAACCCATCGTTTCATTGTAAGCGAACAAACAAGTACTTAGTAAAACTAATTGTATTCACTTTCCTCAAAAACAGTTACAGATATCGTCTTAAAAATGGCTTCATTCGTTTTCCCACATTACAATGCATCTAAAAAGTGTAACTGGAACCCTAAAATACACGCACAAAATAATAATTTTTATGTTTTTATGATTTAGCATTAAAAAATACATACAACCCTAAATTTTCAACCTTCTACCACCAATCCCCATTTTATAATGACGATATTGTTATAAATACATTTTAATTATTTAAATGTTTAAATTTTAACGTACATTATTATTAACTTGGAATTTTGGGAGGGTTATCTACAGATCAACACCCTTTTCTAGCCAGGATAGGGCTGATGCCTTTCCTTTTATCTAAAGAAAAGCCACCACCCCATAGTGGTCACGCCTTAACACTCACGGCCACCAGGCCTCAAAATTTGAATTATAAAATGTAATATTATTCAACATATCGCACTAGTATTTCTAAAGTGACACAACTCAAAATAAAACTCAATTGAAATTGTGCCACACTTGCCTGTGTAGGGGCCTTAGGACTGCTGACACAAGTGCCCTCTGGTGTACAAGCTCTGTAGCTAGGTACATACAGTTTTGATGGTTGATATAGATATATTTACCATGTCTGTTATCGTCATAACTATAACGGCGTGAATAAAACCGATTTTTGAGTTTTGTCACTTTAGAAATACCAGTGCGATATGATCTTTTGACAAAGAGAAATATGGCTCCAGATTCTAACCTTTTCCTTAAGTTAATTCCAACATTCATTTCATGATTCCAATGACATCGTTCGGAGCAACGGAAATATTAAAACATAATGCTGCAAATGGCCTACAATTTAATTCAACATTCAAAATTAATGGCCAAATTTATCACAAAGTGGGATCATTGCTGCCAATGCCAAAAGAACCACATCAATTTTTACAAATTTACTTGATGGGTGGTAAGGACTCCGAAAACGTAGTCGCCAATCGCGTGGATACACGTTGGGGCTGCATTAACCTCAATTCACGATTTGCCAGGGAATCTTGGTCTTTTTAACACACGCGATTAGTCGTTTACGGTTGATAAAAATCTAAAAAAATATTTATTACCTTTTTGTAACTGTGTTACATAATGTCAGTGTGGAATTGAAAATCCAAATGAAATCACAAAAAGTTTATGTTAGATTTATGCCTCATGAGAAGTTACAACGTAATTAATCTACATAATTTACAAAGTCTCGAAACAATATTAGGAAATTCCACATTGTTACAGAAACGTCTCATAAATTTATGTAATGAAATTATATTGAAATGTATAACATGCTTAGCTCGAAACAAGGCCCTGAATTCCAAATTGCTTCATCGGCTAGTCTCATCAGCGATCCCTGGGGCTGAGAAGATTAATTTCACTTCAATATTAATAAATATCATTACTTCATTATGATAAATCCTTGCTTTCAGGAAATGTCCCAAAGGGGGAAACCGATTTTACTAAGAACCCTTCCTTATAGGAATCTTGTATACCGAATGTGATTGTATATATATATATATATATATATATATATATATATATATATCATCCTCCGTAGTGGAATTCATCAGCCTTCAATAGTACGATAGTAGTTCACTCACTCATCCTCTCTCTCACACATACACACATGCACCCAAACACTCACTCACACATGCAACGCCTCTGTCTTCGTCTTCCATTTTCCCAGTCCTTCTCTAAAAATGACACCTCAGTGATTACAACTACACCCTAATTTCTGACCCTCCCTCTCTCTCTCTTTTCCCCAAAACTAAAGTCAACATTGGGTTGGAGATTCTCACAGTGATAAATTCTAGGCTATAAAATCAGGATATTTGAAGTTGTAAGGTGCATAAAGCATGCAGGAAATATAAACCTTGAAGAGATTGCCGCCTCCTTGCTAAATGTAGAGGAACGACCAAGGACGAGATTTTCCAAGGAACTTTTACGATTCTAGTAAAAAGTTTATGTAGCATTCTTGCCTGGAAGGGACCTTAACTCTCCAATATGGGGTCTCCCGCCTTCGTTAACAAAATACTTCTGCGGCTGCTCAACGTCGGGGACATTTAAGGGCTACTATACTAGAAATATGAATATGAATATATATATATATATATATATATATATATATGAGTAGGTGTCTTAACAAAGTAATTGTTGATATAGGGGCTACCTTTTATCTAAATGTCTTCAAAGCCCTAGCATGTTTATGTTATTGTGATGTCCACTGTTTTGTGTATGTGTTTAACGGTTAGATTATAATTACAATATGCAAAGGTTTGTTTGTCCTTCCTTTCTAGTAATAATTTATTTATATAAGAAATCTATTGCAATCAGGCCAATTGAAGATTTTAAAAAATGGATAATTCATTTACTATTTAATACATTATAAATTTTTCTAATTTACATTTAAACTATCTAGATTGAAATGAAACACAATTTATTCTTAAATGAATAAAGTCCGTCAAGCAGGAGCTGCACTTTCCTCATAATTTGGGTAGTGTGAATAATTTGTTTAAAATATCCTCTATAAATAAAATGAAAAGATGAATCGATCTGCTCTTTTACGTCTGTAATGAGCAACTGTTTTGATTATTAATTTTGTAATTAATTTCCTTCCAGAGATTTGTGTGTACACGGTACTACGCTCCTTAATAATTACAGAAAAACGTCACATTTTCGTCTTTTCATCCCGTCCCTGCGTCCCCTTAGTGGTAGAAATCAGAAGTCATATCAAAACTGAGGCGCTCCTAGTGGCAGCTTTGCCAACCTACGACTGGTGGGCAAATTCTATTCAAACATAGTACAAAGTAAACCCGCCCTTCCCATCGACTGATGGCGTATTTCGTTACAATAGAACAGAAATTAGGACCGATATGAGCAAATTAGTAATTTGGGTCCAATATAAACCACCCCCTCTCATAATGAACCGATTTAGTTTATTTTTACAACACATTTTATTCTTTAGATGACCGTCATGAGTTTCGATGTCGGTATTGGCAAATATCTAAACTCTGGGTCAAGAGAAAACCCCCCTCTTGATGGACTGATTTTGGTGGTTAACGAACTCGTTTAATCGTTTGCTAGGGAAATACTATATACCAAGTTACGTTGTGAAAAAACAAAAACTCTGGCGTGTATCGTGTTAAAATACACACACACACATATATATATATATATATATATATATATATATATAAATCAGTCCCGTAACAGGCCACAAGGGCCCAGAGGGGCAGATACTGTAGAGGTATCTGATTCTTGACCATACGGCACACTAGGGAGATAGTGTGGTAAATGCCATGCTCCGGCCGCCTGATTTTCCCCTTGGCTGCTTCGACTGCTAGAGTCATTAGCACCCAAGGTACCCATTATTAATTAAATTAATTAAAGGCTGGGTGAGCCTAGGGACGATGTGGGATCCCAAATCCAACCCTCGAACGGCAACACTAGAAGAAAAAATCTTTAGTGCGCGCTCGGGTTTTCAACCTGGTCCTCCAGTTCATTAGTCGAGTGCTCTACCACTGAGCTAACCTCGCCCCTATATATATATATATATATATATATATATATATATATATATATATGTGTGTGTGTGTGTGTGTGTGTGTGTGTGTAGAGAAAGAGAGAGAGAGAGATAGAGAGAAATTTTAACAGGGGTCATTTTCGGTGTCTACTAGGTAAGATCAATACAGATTTGAAGAAATTTTTCGAAAATTCCATCAAGAGTGTAACCTTAATAGGAATTCTTTCTTTCGGAGGAAAGTGCTAAAAACAAAAAAAATTGGCCAAATAAAATTTTTGTATGAATATCTGTATTCCGGAGATAAAGGACACCTTGTCTATATCTTAATTAAATTGACTCACCAACATGTTCTTAATGTGCATAGGGCACTATGTCCTGTTCCCATAAATGAAGAAGATAAGACAGTCAAAAATAAAATCATGTCCGTTTTCATTAGTGGTAAAAGTCACCATGTTAAGGACTTGGTTTTGTTTGACTATGATCAATACTTCCTTTTACCTATCAATGCCAATAAAATGTGAAAAATTTCCTTTAAACCGTTTCTATAAGTAACGAAGAAACCTATTTTAATAGTTCAAAGTTATGGAAAATAGGCTCTCCTGAACAATTACAAATATGTGACATGGTATCCTTTACCTCCGGGGTACAGATATAAGGTATTCTTTAAATAGGAAGGGCTACCTTAAAGTGTGCTTAAAGTGAAGGAAGGGGGTGCGTAAAGTGTTTAGTTCTTGTATCATAAGTAAATTGTCTCGTCTTTTGAAGCGGGTCTGTTTGTGTTTCTGATCCATACTAATTTGCCTAGGATGCAAATGCAAAAAGACTGATGTACAAACATAATGTAAATAAACTTAATTTAAAATCATGCAATCTAATATTATATGTGTATGTATATATGTGTGTAAATAATAAATGCAACCTTATTAAACAGAATGTAATCTAAATATGTAAATAGACAATACGCTGATATAATGTAATTTAGTAATATAGATATATGTATGTATGTATGTGTGAGTATGTGTATATATGTGTGTGTGTGTGTGTGTGTGTATATGTATAATGTAAGTACATAGGACAATGTAATATATGTAATGTTTGTAATAACTATATCAAATGTAAGGTGTACATCGCCATAAAGCGGAACACCAAGAAATAAAATAAAATAAAATGGTTGTGTTTTATACTCCGGAAACATAAAGAGAAACCACATGGGTCTATCCTGTCTTTGCATTAACCCATTAAGTACCAAATTTTTTTTCTTGATTTTCTTTGATTATTGGGTTTTTGGTTTTCTTTGATAATAATCACAAGAATAACACACTTATATGAAAACTGTTGGTGGATACTATAAACGAAGGCTTCAAGAAAGATAATATTTCCTCGAGGATACCTAAATAGTCGGTTCTACCACCTCAAAAATAAATAGAACTGATGATCCCCAAATGGGCATCATGGTATTTAATGGGTTAAGTATATACAAATGGATAGAGAGTGTCCGATATTACAAGTCTGGTTATGACCATTTGGTGTAGCAATAGGTGAGTAGGGTGTGTCCAATTCGAAGCCTAATTAAAATAACGTCAAGTCAAATGTCTAATGTTCATTCGGCCAGGCTTTCTTCTAATTTTTTGTCTGCGTTTAACCCTTCAATTTGTTTTTGTACTGAATTCCACGTAGTAATGTTTTTTATAACTCTGATGAGGTCAAAGTCAATTTTTTTTTATGATACGAAACATTCAGTGAATCAGAACGCTGTCTATACTAAATATCTACATTTCTTCGTCTCATTAAACGGAGAAACTAATAATAATACCGCATATAACCCCAAATAAAAAGTCAAAGAATTCAAAAAAAAAGTTTGAATTGTAATTAGAGAAATGTGTGGGATTAATTATTATGAATAGACATTATTCGAACAACAATTAAGATATAGATGGGGGATTTGTAATGAAGCTGACATGAATTCGTACGCGGCAATATTAATGGCGTTGCAAGAGATTGCTGATATGCAAATCAGTTAGCTTCATCTTAAGTCCCTCCTAAATCCAGTTCGAGCACGCTTTCTTGCAGGAGTATTTTAGTTTTTATGGCTAGTCGATAATATTGCTTTTACAATTACATAGTCAAGCTAAATAATTCATTTTTTTTTTTTTTTTTTAGATATTTCCAAAAGTGGTAATTTAAAAAATTGTAATTAAAAATATCCTCAAATATTTTTTATGTTTTGAATAGTTAATTATTTTTTTATTCTTCATTTATTACTTTTATGGAAGAACGAACTCAGATTCTTTAAATTCAGTGAACAAAATCATTTAAATAAATAATTTTCATTCAACTTACGGAAAAGTTTAATGAACTTGGTAATTTTTATTAGAAAAGATTGTTAAAATAAATCACTTGTATTCAACAAAACTTTTCTGCCAAATAAATCAATTTCATTCAGAAAACTGTTTCATTCAATTAAATAACTTTTCAATAAAAACTTTCATTTTTTATTCAATAAATCATTGTTATTCTATAATAAACTAAAATAAAAAGTTACGTTAATAATTGAATAGAGTAATGAATAAAAAATTATTCATTATTAAAAATGAAATAACAGATTTATTCAATATTCTGAATGATTTTTGCCCAACACTGCGCCCTTGTTACAGTGCTACAGTTAATTAAGCCACTCCTCTTCAGGGAAACAATGGCCTGGATGAACTGGAATCTAGACTTGGCCCTACTAGTGGAGGGTTCTCATTCTCAGGTTGAGACTGCAAGTTTTATATTCGTAACTTGTTCCCCTGATGAGGCACCAAAAATGTGTGAAACATGTAGGGACGAGAAAAAGTTAGTGTAAATATAGACTGTAGACTATCACCCGTTAAAAAAGAGGAATTTCATTCGTCAGACAGAGCGCCGCCATTTTGTTTTCCTAAAATATTAAATTATTTGTTATTCCTAAATTGGTGAAAACGACTTAGATCATGTAGTATCAGTGTTGGGCAAAACTTATTCAGAGTAATGTATAAATGTATTTTATTCATGAATAAAGAATAATTACTTTTACACATTATTCATTATTCTGTAAATGAAGATTATATTTTATTTACAAATTATTCGAATAATCAATCAGAATAAACATATTTTATTGAATAATGAAAGATTTATTATGATGTCGATAGCCAGATATATTATATATATATATATATATATATATATATATATATATATATATATATATATGAGGTGGATTTATTCAGTAAACCAACTGGAAATAAAGAAAATAACGAACGATGAGTAATGAATGATGATACCGAATAATGAATAAAGAATAACTCAGTGAATAATTGAAGATGTACCTTGGGTATAAGATAATTTAGTGAATTAAATATCATTCACTAAAAATTTATTTGAATTATCATTTGAAAAATAATTTATTCGAATAACACTGGGTTGTATTACCCGTTAAAATTGTACATCCTACGCTAATTGCCTAAAACTGATACGCCAAGAAAAAAAAATAAAGTTTTTCGCGTCATTTTCAATGTTTTTCGGACAAACTTTTGCTCTTACCCAAAGAATTAACTTTCTATAGCTAATTGCTAAAATAGCGGAGCTGTCAAAACCTTATTTATGTGTACGAAAAAAAAAAACTGGTTGAGCAGCCTGTCGCAAGAAATCCAGTTTTTATACAAAATATATGGTTTTTAAAACCATTAACTATACATTAGGGAATGAGCAAGCCATCGCATACTGATAAGACATGGTATTGATAAGATGTTGTGTCAGAAGAAGAATATGTTATGTTAAAAGGTCGGGCCAGGGATGGGCGTGACCTGATCTCCATGGTGACGGCTATCTCCCTCTCTCTTATCCCTGAATCCCTCAGCTCTTTTATCCTAAGGAGTATGGAAAAATATTATATCTCTCAAAAGATTTTTTTTCTTTTGCCAAAATGTAACATAAATGTAACTTACTACATTTAGGTTGTAAAGATATTAAATTATCCCTTCTCTATTTGTTGTAGAAAAAAAAAAACAACAGGACTGAGCTATAGCCCTTCGCATGCTTTTACCTAAAAGCGCATGTATTGATATAGCTATTCTATACATTTCATCACGGGCATATATAAGGGGGGGCTGAGGGGGCTGCAGCCCCCCCCCCCCGAAATTTTTATTTGATCGGTAAAAATTTTATAAAACCGTTAAAAATAAATTAAATAAGATCATTTAGTTCATAAAAAATCTTCTATTTTGGGTGTAATAGTGTTTTAGTTGGCTAAAACTCTTCCAAGATCTAAATAGTTAGTATTCCATACACCGGAAATGGTCTCAGCCCCCCCCGAAATTTTTATTTGATCGGTAAAAATTTTATAAAACCGTTAAAAATAAATTAAATAAGATCATTTAGTTCATAAAAAATCTTCTATTTTGGGTGTAATAGTGTTTTAGTTGGCTAAAACTCTTCCAAGATCTAAATAGTTAGTATTCCATACACCGGAAATGGTCTCAGCCCCCCCCCGAAATTTTCCCAGCCCCCTCCGAAATTATTTCCTATATACGCCCATGAATTTCTTCACCTTATTCGGCCGTATTTGTACAAAGCATAACTAAAAAAGGCGTCAAATCGTAATGTGTAGAAAGCGACCAATCAAAAGCTTACTAAATTATCTTCACAAACTGTTTTAAAATAATAATTGTCGACGGAGCGATGTTAAACGAAAAGAAAATGCTTAAAATTTCAAAAATGCCAGATTTGTTCTTTTGAACGGAGTTTTGTCTGTTTACCTCACTTTTCAATTAGTTTTTTTTTTTATTGCGTCCAGAAGAAGAAGAAATTCTTTATTTAAAAAAAAAAAAAAAAAAGGCTGCCCAGATATATTGGGTTGCTAAAAACACAGCCTCCTTATCAATCTTTCGAAAATTCATTTCAATTGGTTGATTTTTTTTTAATTAATTAGGATTTTTGTCCAGTAAATAAATTGTGATGACTAATTTAATAAAAAAAAAATTGAATGAAATTTTAAATTTATACAATTACTTTTGAATGTCTGGACGTATATTTTGTGAAATGAATTCCGAAAGATTGATAAGCAGCTGTTTAGCTCCCGTAAATGTGTTAGTTGAGTATCCCCAGGGAATCTATCAAGATTGATTCTGCAAGGTTACAGAGTTTGCTGGGATCTACGCCCAGTTCTTGTAGGAAATCGCTTGTCGATTTTGGTATCGTCCCTCTCGCCCCGAACCAAAACTTTCTGAATTTTACATGGTACTTAACAGTAAAATGAGTAAATTAGTAAAACAAAGTAAAAAAATGAGAAACGTATTGGTAATAATGTTTTTCTAGTGCGATCGTTGACAAAGAAAATGGATTATTTTCCGCTTAGGAGACTGTAAGTTTCCTGTTATGGTGCCTAAATTTCTATTACATTACTAATGGAACTAGGGATATGAACGGAAACGCTCTAAGATGACGCAGTTCCTACGAATCGGACTTTTATTTAGGCTTTGCATTAAAGTATCTTAATCCATGACATAAAAGACTCTTTTATCTTTAGGAAGTATGTTACGCAAGTTGTTTGTTATGTGTAAGTAATGCTGTTTACAGGTTTCAATGTCAATGAGACATTAGCAGCTCGTCAATGAGGTACGGGCTGTTTCGTCATTAAATGAGTAACAGTCATTATTGAATGGTTCATTCATATCCTGCTAAACACAGCTCATCCATAGTTTATTTTTTGTTGAAAAAATATAATACTGATACATTCTTCTACCTGAAAGTTAATTGAAATAGCTATTCTATAAATATCTCCGCCGTATTCGGCTGTATTATTATACAGCCAAACTAAATACAGGCGTCAATATATTTACTATGCGTTCAATTTACGAAAAACAACTTGTCTATAATTATTTCCTGCAGAGAGGTAATAACTGAACTGTAACAATGAGATCCACATACTATCTTATACTAACTATAGTGTAAACTGTTAAATGTCTTCGTTATAAGGGCAAATTTTAATAATTAACAAGAATACGTTGGGAACAGTTGACAGTATCACATTGGTTCTTACATTAACCGACTCAGCGCTCCAAAATCACCTTTCGACGTACCTATTGTGTAAAATATGACTTCCGCAAATTGAATACTAAAATAATAACTCTATGGAATTGGAAGGGGTCTCATTAGACTAGGCACAATAAAAAACACGTCAAAAATAATATCTAAATCAGAAAGATTCAAGTACCCAAGGGTTTTTCCACGAATTATGGCGTTTGGTGCCACTGTGCGACGGGGTTGTGGCTTTTCATCGTAAAAAATCCTGACAAGAAATAGGTGGTATCCTGTAAATGAATCGTCCGAAAAATCTATTATATGTAAATATTTATATATTCTGGGGACAATGTAAATTAAACTTCTCAAAAAAGCTTTAATTGTACCTCAGAAGGTCATATCGGGCCCATACTTAAATA
Organism: Gonocerus acuteangulatus; assembly: GCA_946811695.1. Lineage (NCBI taxonomy): Eukaryota > Metazoa > Arthropoda > Insecta > Hemiptera > Coreidae > Gonocerus > Gonocerus acuteangulatus. The sequence continues at coordinate 70,967,448 of OX328128.1, forward strand.
GTAAATAATATCTATATATATATATATATATATATATATATATATATATATGTATGTATATAATTAATTATTCCCCACCCCCCTTTGGCCTTGATTATGGTTTTCAACCGATATAACAACATGTATTCTTGAAAACAACTAAGTCTGCTAAAGTGGAATTATGTACTAATTTTTCATTATTTCTTAAAATTAAATCGGCTTTTAGAGAAAATATAAATAAGAAATATTTTTTATTATAGTTGTTACATTTCTAAAAAATAGGTTCCATTTATTCTTGCGGGCTGGAAAAAAATATATATTTGTTTAGGGATTAGAATACCTAAATAATACAGAACCTAAATCGAAGGTTATCAGAAGCCTAGCCTTGCTCCAACCGGGCCCAGAACCTCAGAAAGTGGGTCGGCATAGAATAAAGAACTTTTCACGGTCTGGTTACCTGTCGTTAAGTAATATCAGAGGAATTCTTGGCCGTATAATATATATTAATTTTAATGCTCACTTATACATAATGTGATTGTTTGGGACGGATCATCTGCGTGTTACCTGTCTTTTCTGGCTTCTCGAAAGAAAATCTAACACCTTTAGTGAGAATCGAAACCACGTCACCAGTCTCGGAATGCTCACGCCACACAGTGGGGCCAAACGACATTTCTTGTTTCTAAGAATGCTACAGCCTCCAAATCTTAACCGACTTCAATGCATTTGTTTTAATGACAGCCAATAAAACAACTTTTGTTTCCCCTGTTCATTAAATTACGTGCAAATAATTCACGAACTTTTACAATTATATATTATATAATATTTCATTTTTCATTAAATTTCACATCAGCACTGATATTATTGAAATTAAGCATTCAAATCCTGATTAGACATGGAAAAAATCAGACTGGCATCTTCAAAACGTAAAGTTTCTTAATTCAACAATGAAATTAATTGAAATAATATTATATCAAAATAGATATTCATTTTTTTTCATGTCCTATCAGGATTTTAATTTTAATTTCAACGGTATCAGTGCTGATATTAAGTTAGATTAAAAATAAAATATTATTTTATGTTCCTGTAAAAGTCCGTGAATTATTTACAGGTAATTTAATAATCGGGGGGGACGAAAATAAAGTTGCTCTACATTTAAAAAAAAAAATGCATTGAAATCGGTTAAGATTTGGAGGCTGTGACCTTTTTTTTGGGGTAAGATTACGCACCTAGTGGATTTCGAGTTATATCTTAGGATTTATAAAACATACAAACCTAAGATTTCTACTCAATGTTATTTATTAAGTACAGAACTGATTATATAAGGTTTGGTTGTACTTTATAAACAGCCAGGCCAATGAGAATTTATTCAGAAAAAAATTTCATTTGCGTACTCTTGGCCTACTTGGAGGCTAACGCCACACATACAAAAGTATGTTTTACTTCATAAAATCCAGGCAAATTGACAACAGCCGATGACAACGTGGCGTGATCTCCTAGTGTGGTTGACGAACTAAACCCCCAAAAATAAATTTCCCCGCAGTTCACCAACAGTCCAAAATTCCAATGCTTACCCTTACCCGACTGCGTACTCCTACCTGTCTTTACTCCATATGTTTTCTTGTTACATTTTTTCCTGTTTTTTATTATACGCGCATAAATATGAATTAAATATAAATATAAATTAAGTTATTTATATTTTATAGAGCAGATCTATAATCTAAACCATTTACGGCTCATTAGGCTTTTACATGTAAATCACAGACGGGATCATGACTATCCAATAGGTTTTAAACGGCCCGGTAGGCTCTATAATATGCCAAACCGTGTATAATTAAAACGTTTTCAACACAAACAGTGCAATCATGACTAGAATCTCTTTTAAATAAAAAGCACGGGTGATTTCAGTGTGTCCTATAGTGGTAATTCTCCACTGAACCCACTTATCTCGTCTCGTCTAGTGTCGTTAGATGAGGTTTTTCATGTGGATTTTAGTGGGAGTTGAATCCCTTGATTCGTATTCCCTAAGGCTCTTAAGAGAATATCTGAAGGCATAAATAGAGAGAGAATAAAAGTCCAGAACCGTAGGATATGGAGTACATAAGGCCCCTTGGGTAGCATAGAGGTCGAGCGGGAACTTAAAAATGATCCACAGCCCTTGAACTACTGTTCCTGAGGGAAACTCAGAGATAAATGGGCTGTTCTAACTCCCACTAGGGAGAATCGCTCTTTGAGAATCCCTTCTGGGCGCATTTCTCTCAGGCCATATTCTTTTATAACTTATTTGATTATCCTCTAATGATTTATTTATATCATTTATTTTATTTATTGATTTTAAGGGCCAGCAGAGGGGCGATTTACTCTGTTCAAGTCATAGAACTCTGCCTTTGTTACAATACAGCAGAAATTACGACCGGTATGAGCAAATTAGTAATTTGAGTCCGGAGTAACCCCCCCCCCCCTCCTAATAAACCGATTTAGTTTATTTTTACAACACATTATTCTCTTTAGTTGACCAGAACGAATACCGAGTTTCGTTGAAATATAACAAAAATTACGACTGGTATTTGCAAATAACTACTTTGGCTCCGGAGTAAACCCCCTCTCCAGATGGACTGATTTTGTTGGTTAACGAACTCGTTCAATCGTTTGATTGGGGAATACTACATACCGAGTTTCGTGGGGAAGAAACAAAAACTCTGCCCGGTATCGTGTTAACGGACACATATATAACTATATATATATATATATATATATATATATATATATATATATATATATATATATATATAAATTTTAACTGGGGTAATTTTCGGTGTCTACTAGGTAGGATCGATAAGTAAATTAAAAAAAAACATGATAAGACAAGAAATAAATAAATAAAAAATAAATAAGTAAATTTAAAAAAAAATTCTTTTGCTGATTATATAACCTAAGTGATTAGGTGAATTAGTTGTAAATGGAGATATAGCTTACATATGTTTTAGTATAGTTACATTATATATATATAAGTTTGCGTGTGTGCATATGCATATATTTATTTAAAAAAACAAAAAACAAATACAGAATTCAACACTTATACGTACACACATCGAGGGCGTAATAACTTAAAAGTTTATCCCCTCTAAACCCACATCCTATCCTATTCTCGATAGGTTTGCTCCTTCGTTCATATTAATACATTATTAAGTAATGACAGAAAAATAATTTAGTAATGATAAAGTTAATTTATTTTAAAACGAGTAAGGTTATATTGGGAGGTGGTATGTAAATTCAATTGGTTAGACGAACAGAAGGAAACAAATTATGATGAAAAGATGGATTAATGAAATCCTCAAAAGCCTTCGTTTGATTAATTAGCTAAAACTGAGTTGGTTTGATTAGTGAAAGAAAAACCGAGGCAACTCGAAGTGAAAAGCATTCATAAAAGCCGATTAAAAACCGAGAGGTTTTTCCGAGAACATTTTCGCCACTAATGAGACGATGAAAACCCCACGCGTCCCTCCTCCTTGTCATGAAGAAGTAATCTCGCATCTAGGACTGTACGGGATTATTAAGAAGCGGCATTCCTTTGATGTGCCGCATATTCATTTTCTGACAGATTATTTCGGCAACGGGAGGTGCTGATAAGAGGAGACCAGTGTAACATTAATCACGGCAGACAAGATCTATAGGGAACATGCCAGCCCACTCCCCACGATCTCTTATACAGTTTACGAGTAGAAAATTATTCGGCAGTATTGACATCTCATGAATATATATATATATATATATATATATATATATATATATATATATATATATATATATCGGCTGTAGCTAGACACGGAGAAGAATGTCCCGGACAGATGGTCTTTGACCAAGCCAGAGTCCTAGCTAAAGAGGCGGCTAGCCAGAGAGGCGGTTGAGATATTCAAGCAACCGGAGACTATCAACCGAGATGACGGTGTTATCCTACACCGTATACACATGGAAGCCCGTACTCAGAACGGCTAAAGGAAGATTGGCCGAGGAAAAAAATCAAACGCGCCGCAGGAAGACGAAGAAAAGCGTCAAACAGTTCAATCGGTTCCAAGCAGTGTCGAGACCCGTCGGTACAATAATCTACATCTGTAAAGCGCCATATGTAAAAATGATAAAGGTTATCATAGAATAACAAACAAAAAAATTAAGAAAACATGGATAACGGTCTGACGAAGCAGAATGTGATTTCTGCGAAATATCAACCTATGAAAACCGACCGCTTTAGAATGCCGTATTAACATCAATAATGCTCTCCAACGAAGAACCATAAAAAATAATATATATATATATATATATATATATATATTATTTGTATTTGCATTTGTATCGAAACCAGCAAATTCCTAATCGCATTCTTAAGAAAAACATGGACATTTCTGCAGAAATAATACTTTTTATATCAATATTTTAAGATGACCCAATGATATATTACAGGCGGAAAGTGAATAAAACATGTCAACATTTTCTGGGTGTTTTAGGGTGCACCTACTCTGGACCCGTTCCGATCCGATCCAACAGCCACCGACTGTCGGAAGAAAAACAAACACATGCATCTCAATGGAGGTGCCTAAATTGGTCTCGACCCGATCCAATCCGGCCACCGAATCTTGGCCATTCAAACTTGTTTGTTTCTCGACCGATTTCGGACCGACGAAACAAAATGGCGCCAACCCACATATTGTGTTTCAAAAAGGTCTACAGGTTCTAAATCTTAATCGATTTCAATGCATTGTTTTTTATATCAAAGGAAATAACATTTAGAACAACTTCGTCAATTCTCATTTTTGTTTCCCTTGTTTATTAAATTGCGTGGAAAGATGTTTATAACCATCCAACGTATATAACCTTCCAATACTTATAACCTTATATTGTGTATAACCTTCCAATGCTTGTAACCTTCTAGTTACCTTTCTTATAAATAATTTTAAAATATGAATACTAATACTTCTCTTACCTCCAACATTCAACCTAATCGAAGGTTTCTATGCTTATGAGGTGGAATTTCTTAACGTAATCACTCATTTTCACTTCACTACGAGGTCTTTACTGACGAGCTGTGACTAAATCGGATCGGATCGGATAGGACCGGGCGAAATACGGGTCCAATGTAGGTGGAGCCTTGGGGAGCTCAAACCACATTACATTGAGGATAGGTTTGTCACTGTAAAATTAGGCTCTATTTTTAGTTGAGTGTGTTTTTGGCTCTGAAGAGAACCTAAATAAAAGAATTGTCATTATTAGTTCTGTTTTCATTGACCATCATTGCTGTCAAATATGTAATATTTTTCCAATAAAAAAATATATCCCTAGTTTAATGGGTTTAGACGAGAAACCAAAAGCAACAAATCTCATTTGAATAATGGAAGAAAAGGAGTAAATTGATATTTTCTGTTTAATATAATTGGTGACGTTTTTGTGAAGTCATGCTGATCGAGATAATTAAGTTATGAATACAAATTGGCTTAATTTGAATTCATGTAAAAACTGCCAACAAAACGAAAATTATTTATTTTCGTTAAACTGCAGTTTATTATTATTGTATAGTGTTTTTTCCACTCCACTCTCCTGACTACGACAATTTTATACTAAACTCTACTAACTGGTGTTAATCAGTGTTGGGCAATAATCCTTCAGAATAAATAATAATGAAGAAATCTGTTCATTATTCAGAAATTCAATGACTGACGGAACTTTTTTATTTTTATTCATTATTGAATAAAAATTATTTATTTGAATGAAAATCGTAACAGTATAATAACAGAGTTGAGCAAAAATTAATTGCAGAGTCCGGAATTTAACGGGAAGTGACTCACATCTAACCCGGAAGTACACACATGGTAAACCGGAATTGGTCCAGATTCACCCGGGGATGACCTGAAGATGAATATACTGAGGCTAAAGTAATTATGATAGACCGAAAGTAACTCCGAAGTGCCCGGAAACGGCACAGAACCGCCCGGAAGTTACCCATAAGTAAATATGGGAAAGCGGAATTAAGCCGGAAATGAACCAGAAGTAGTCGGGAGCCACCTGTGTGGTTTGGCAGTGGACCGGAAGTGGGCAAGAATAGGACCAGAAGAGTCGACTGGAAGTGAAGTTTTAGGTGGCATGCTAGTTAAAATTCATAAAGCATGAAGAATGAAAAATAATGGATCTATGAAGAATGAATAACTGTATCAATGAATACATTTTTATTCAATAAAAATTTATTGAATAATGAGCAAAACTTATACATAGAGTAAAAAAAAATCATTGGATGAATATCTTAAAAAATGAATAAATCTCTATTGAATAAAAATTTATTTGAGTGATTATAATCATTCAAATACATTTTTACACCAGATAATAAGTATTCAATAATTATTGAATAAGAAATTAATTGAATAATGCCTTACTCTGGTGTACATCGTACTCCCCAAACCGATGTAATAACACAACACAATTGAGCCAAAATTGTATTTCAAGCCTGGTCATTATGCACCCTCAAATCACGATTTTCAACACTTGATGAATATTTAGATTATGGAAACCTAAATTCACTTCAACAGAAATAACCGTGAAACAATCTCTAATGAGTTTTGTTTTTTCAACGAAATTCAATTGACCGATCAGGTATGGAGGTATAAACGAAAGCCGACATATAAATGTGACCCAAGCGGGCGCAATATTCGTATTCACGAAATGAAACTCATTGAATAACAACGAATACTAATGAAACGGATTAATCCAGTCCAATAACGAAATTGGGCCCATGAAAGCGGAATTTACCTAACTTCCGAAAGCTTAAATTATATAAACAATCTAATTTAAATTATTACCGGGTCAGCTGACTCAATTTGTTTGAGAAAAGGAAATTCAGTCAATAAACGAACAATTTTTGAAAGCCAAATAAGATCTGTAGAATTTCTGGCAGCATGTAAAAGGCTATGACTGTTATAACAAAAAAAAAACAGTGATTTTAAAACTTTAGATTTCAAACGTATTGCTATTATTGCTGTAGGTCTCTATATGATTTTTCAGAGCCCACTACATAGGTGATTTGCTCTATAGAACATGTAGGGTCTAACCAAAATTAATGACCTTTGATAAAATGTAAAATTAAAAGATGAAAACAATTAAGGTACATCAATCTCGTTTTACTATTAAGCAAATAATAAAATGACTAGTATGTAAAAATGATTTTATTTTCTCAATTGGCGTTCTGCATCTATATATATATATAAATCACGTGTCTGTCTGTTTTTCTGTTTATTTATTTGTTTTTTTGTTCCTTATACAAATCTACACCGTTTGATCGATTTTGACCAAACTTGGCACACTGGCTGGTCTTGATCCGGGAAGTCTCTTAGGCTAAGTCAAAAACGTCTACCAGCTGTCTGTCTGTATGTTTGTCCCTTATACAAATCCACACCGTTCGTCCGATTTTGACTAAACTCGGTACACATGTAGATCTTAATCTGGGGAGGGTCGAAGGCTAAGTCAAAAACCTCTACCAGCTGTCTGTCTGTATGTTTGTTCATTATACAAACCCACAACGTTTGACCGATGTTCATCAAACTTGGCAGACGGGTAGGTCTTGATAAGGGGAGTGTCTTTGGCTAGGTCAAAAACCTCTACCAGCTGTCTGTCTGTATGTTTGTTCCCTACAAAAATCCACACCGTTCGACCGATTTGGACCTAAGTTGGAACAAAGGTAGATCTTGATACGGCGATTGCCATAGGCTAGGTCAAAACAGCTACCATTTGTCTGTCTGTATGTTTGTTCTTTATACAAACCCACAACGTTTGACAGATTTTGACCAAACTTGGCATACATGATGTCTTGATACGGGGCGGTGTTATAGGCTAGGTTAAAGCCGTCTAGGACTCACAGTTGGGAGGTCACGGGTTCGAAACAGTTACAATTACAGATTTGGTTTCTAATTTATTTAGGCTTTTCTAGATGTAGAAAGCAGGTGTAGCATGGCACGCCGGGTAACAGCTAGTATTTTATAAAAATAATTTAACTAATTAGGCCAATTTCGAAAATCGTTAAGCAAGGACAAGTACCAGCTAAATTCAAATTTCAAAAACCAGCAAAATTTTTGCCATTACAATGGCGTTAAGGAGAAATGACCCACTTTCCCAGTTTATCAAATTTAAGTAGTTATAAAGTACCGCGATATTAAAACCATAATATCAATTTCCATAAATAGGCTATACGTTATCTACAGGCTCATTTTACTTTAATAGAGAGAAATAAAACCTCCGATTTTTCAAGCAATGTTTTCGCTGGTTGAATTGGCAAATCGAAATTTATGTTGCATCTCTTGGTCGAAAATATATAAAGTTTTCTAATTTTCCCCTTCCACATTAGTCGATTTCATCGTTTTAGCGATGTTTAACAAAATAACGAAAAGTCCAAGACTTCGGCGTTTGTTAATGTATTTTTTTATTTCTTTTTTCTTTATTTCGAGCTTTCACTTCCCCGTCACTTCATGAATGAGGAATACGTGAAAAGTTATTCAAGGGAATACGTCATCTTTATTTTTATCGTTTTGTCCTCTTTATTTTTAAGTCATCTTTACGCTTTACAACTTCAGGTCCAAAAAATAAACATTTGTATATATAAAAAGTAAATTTACATTCATTCATTCAATAGGCTAAAACAGAAATAAATAATTCCTTTGATACAGTTATGAAACAAAATGCTCAAAAATTTTAAATATCCCCCTCCTTTGTGAAAGTTAAAGATGTAAAAACCTCAAGAAGTCCTCAAGTCTAGCTTCAAAGTATAAATTGTGCCCTCTAAAGAAGAAAATTACACATTCAAAGACATTCTCGGGAACGAATTCCCTTCTTCTGAGCGACGATTCTTGTCACATTTATTTCAACCTCACAAACGTTTCCTCTCGCATTCACAAAGAATCATTCAACCACTATTATTTCAAGCTGCATATTTGATTGAAACGAAAATGGCACATTCGCAATTATTGACATGGAATGGGAATGAGATGCCATTGAAGAAGTAGAGAAGGATGAAATTGAATTTTAAGTTAAGACTTCTTGTGGCTATTATAAATAATTATTTGTAAATTTCAGAACCTAATTTTTAGCACTCACTTGCAACTTCGTTAGTTTGATATATACATATAAACACTCACACATACATTCGCACACGTACATATTTAATGAGCCTTCAAGCATATAACGTAACCCGAAGTTTTATCATTTTTCACGAAACCTGGTTTAGCGCATAATAGAAGGAAGTAAGTGTATGCTAATCATTAAAATCAGTGGCGCATGAGTAGTTTGCTTCGCCCGATCTGAGATCAAACCCCCGAACGCGCATTAAAGGGATGGGTTGGGAGTCTCTAGGCTTATTATTTATTATTGGATTCCTGCAAAGGAAGAAATCAGGCGGCCGGAGCATAGTACTAGCCACACTATGCCGTTAGTCAAGAATCTACAGTATCTACCCCTCTGGTAGCCTGTTAAGGAACAGTTATACTTATTTTTATTTTTTCGTCTTTTACAACGAAACTCGACATCTAATGGAGAGATGTATTCAGAAAATGCACATGAAGGTTTGTTGGTTTCCAAATATTCATTAGTGGCTGTAATTTTGTTCTCTTCAATCGTAACCTGCCTAATATATATTACCAGTAAAACGAGCAAACTATTCGAAGAAAAATTCATGAAAGTTATCTAAATCGGTCCAGGAACCAGGAATCCATGTTTTCCAGAACTTTATTTGAAACCAAAAAGAAAATGCAAAGATAGTTTAATTTAAGGCTTGGTCTTGGTATCTTAAAAAAAAATACATTTCTATATAAAAAATTATTTTTATTTATTTTATTTGTTTTTTTTTTCGAATCGACAATGGGAAATGGCGCCAAACGACGGCTACATCGGATCGGATCGGGTCGGGACCAATGCAGGCATTCATTTCGACCGCTGTCGGTCAAACGAAATCGGATCGGATCGGGAGAAATACGGTTCAAATGTAGGTGCAGCCTTATGGCCAACATATTTTACTTCTCGTGACTCTTGGGGCCCAGCAGGCGGGCGGTGATCTGTAGCCATTCATTATATTTTGAAGAAAGCCACAATATAAAATTCTTTGATGTGAAGGAGCACAACTTGTTGTAACGCCTCTGCTTGAATCTTGATCCTCCAAGGAGGTAGGATATGATGGTTGTGAGCGGGAAGTCTTCTGCGTTCTGACGCCAGAGTCCTAGTTCTCTGAACAGATGTTTTTTCACTGAGCAAGTGTTTTTGATGAGCTATAACATTGGCTCTGTTTGTGTAGCTTCGGCGCTACAGACTTGCGTTTTTTGCCCTTCGCTACCGTCAGTTTGGTTCGAATTGAAATCGACTTCGAAAAAGAAGGCTCAGCCATCGGCGCGAGCTAACTAGAGAGGTCGATGCTCCCATTTGATGATTGGACCCTTTGTCCTACATATGTACACAGCTCGTTCTCACTGATTGATCTAATACTGGGGAATTGTCACACGCCCTCTTTGTCGCCGGACCAATATGCCGAAAGTACTCGTGTAGTTAGAGATAATTTTCTCGGGAAGTGTCTAATGCATTGGTAATGTTAGTCTGACGGAACTACTGTTTAATATATTCATTCACCAGCGGCTATATCAAGTTGAATACAAATGTTGTCGTCCAACATCTAGGTACTGGCGGAGAAGCCAGTCTTTAGTTGGGTGACTTTCTGGGAAAATCTTGTGTTCTAAAAGGGGTGACATAGCCCATTACAGAAGAAAAATACTTTGATTCACTTAAGGTAGCTGGTCGTTGGAAGGACAATAGCTTGGTGTATTTATATTGATGTTCGTGTGCTCAGACCAGTGGGAAACGCCCAGCGCACACGGAGTCACTGTTCTGCAACTATTCATTTGTTTTATAGAGTAGATTAAAGGAAAAATGTAATCGTTAAACAATAATTTATATTTCTTCAAATAAATTCAAAAATATGCTTACGTTTTCAAGTAAACTAGTGATATACATTTTTTTACACCAAAAATTTTAAAAAGATTTAAAAACAGCACCCCAAGAAACCCTAATGTAGTGAATATCATTGAAAACAAAAAATAATGATTTTTCCCAGTCTGGAAGAGACTAAAAATTTGTAAGCGAAAATGTAACGTGACGTTTTGAAATTCAATATCTCCCCTTGTGATAATCCGATTTTTACGTCATTGAAATCTTTCAAAAGAAAAAAAGACTCCTTTTTCTAACCATATAAATGACTATCGTATTATTTCAAAAGGTACTAAAATGGGTTTCAAAATAAAAATAAAATGTAAACGTTTTAGCGCGGTTCATCTCTACCTCCATAGGGAGGAAACCCGCTTATAAGGTTGATCTCATGACGCAATCCGGATGTGCCGACTAGAAAATTTTGCGTTTCAGAACCCATAGAGACCGAAAATGATGGTGGTTCAAATTTGTATATATATATGTATATATACAAATTAACATTGTATACTCACTTTAAATATGTAAAGACATGCGTGCAGTATATCATAAGATATGGGGCACGCTTTAACGAATAAACGGCTCTACCATAGGGTTACTATGGCTGAGAAAAAAAAAAAAAAAAAATATATATATATATATATATATATATATATATATATATATATATATATATATATCTACCTGTCTATATGTTTGTTCTTTATACAATTCACACCGTTTGAACGAATATGACAAAACTTGGAACACTGGTAGGCCTTGATACGGTGAGTGTCATTGGCTAAGTCAAAAACGTCTATCAGCTGTCTGTCTGCATGTTTGTTCCTTATACAAATCCATACCGTTTAACCGATTTTGACCAAACGTGGCACACAGGTAGGTCTTGATACGGGAAATGTCATAGGCTAAGTCAAAAACGTCTATAATTGTCTGCCTGTATGTTTGTTCCTTATGCAAATCCACACCGTTCGTCCGATTTTGACCAAATTTGGCAAACAGGTAGAAAAAAAAACTTTATTTAACAAAATAAAACAAAGTTTAGTTGCCCAACTACAATAGAATAATATACCTAATTAAGTCTATGGAGTAGATACAAATGGACCAAAAACAAGTCTTGTGGAATATTGTTTTTTTTTTTCTAATTAAATACTTTTTATTAATATTTAGTATATAACCTTTGTTGAAAACTATTGATTGCTAATTGATGAATCGGTTTACAACTAAGTAGTCTTTATAAATATTTAGTATCTACCTGTCGTAAACGTCGACCAGCTTTATGTATGTATGTTTGTACCTTATACTTAGGCAAAGTCAAAATCGCCTAAGGCTTACAGTTCGGAGGTCAATGGGTTTGAAACTGTGAACCCGAACAGTTACCGAATTGCGCTATTATATGTTAATATTAGGTATATGGTTTCTAATTTATTTTTGCTTTTATTGATGCAAAAAGTAGGTGTAGTAGCATGGCACTCCGGGTAACAGCTAGTTACGCAATAAAAGTAAAACGTAATTTTACACGGCTAATAAATAAAATTACAAAATGGCAATCAAATGCAACGTACTTTTATCTCTAAGTAAAGACTGATAAGAAAATAACAATTTGTTTAAATAAAACCATGAGAAATCGAGAGCCTTGGAACTTGTATAAGGCATAAAAATACAGTTAAAATGTAAATAAATAAGATGTAATGGAAGAAAAATATCGAGAGGCGCGGAAGGCACCCTTGGTAGGGAATTGGCTTCCATATGCCCCTAAATGCTTCCCAGATGTTCTTTATAGGATTAATATTTCAACTCAAAAGGTCAAAGATAAACATAAATTTATTTTATTACTTTCTGAATATATTTTTTTTTTTTTTTTTTTACATAATCACCGTTGAATGTCTTCAATATGTAACTATTCATCAAGGTTTCATTTTTATTAATCCATAAGCGCCGTGCGTTACCATAAGGTAACGCCAATATCCAGCGATGATAGACAAATTATATTATACACTAAGTTCATAAAATTCATTTATTTATATTAAAAATTTTTGAAAAAAAAGAAACTCCGGCGCTAATGGGCTAATTGTTCTTGTTTTTTTTTTACGGCGCTTCGACGTCTAGGCCATTAGCGCCGACATCCAGGGTGCAGGGAGTAGTTTTCCCAACGAACCTTAAGATGAGAAAATTCCTGCCGCCAGTGGGAATCGAACCCATCATCTCCGGCTAATGAATCTTAGGCCCTAGCCACTAGACCATGGGAGACCCCAGGTTACTTGTTAAATAAAAAATCCATGGTAATCGCTGTTGATTAAATGAAATAATGCTTAAGTAAAATTATTATGTCTGAATGTTATTATTATTTTGAGTATAACTTAATATCCTTTATTATATTCTGCTCAATAAGAGCAAAGCAAGCCAATTTTTAGACATTTGCAGCCATTAAACATCGGATTAAATCATTACTAATTAATAAAATAACAGACTCTATTAGCGAATAAATTTCTTAATAAATATAGAAATAAACAAAAAATTAATTTCGTTCAGAGCCTTCTGCTCAAATTCAGAAACATAAATATGCTTTAGGCCCACCCGATAAACCTATGTAATGTACTGTATAACACACAGTATTCTTATTCGTAAATGGCTGCCGAACGCCAGCGGAAACTTTTTAGTGACGGTTTTTTTTTTCAGTTTAGTCATCGCTAAAGCATATTTATGCTAAAATATAAACTCAAAATGAGTCCAACTCATTTTCCACGCCTACTTACGTTCACAAAAATATTTTACCGCTATAACATGTAAACATATCAAATTAAATCTCAAAGCGAAGCAAGATATATATCCTAAGCAAAAATTAATTCATTATTATTTCATTATGAGATAGCTCTTTCGAAAATGGCATAACAACCGAATTTTTAAGAAATTCGATTACCTTTAGATAGATGCTTTACATTAGAGATACACACTAATATATCCGGAATTCCCAAGGTTTTTCCATTTTTCCCGACAAGGGTTATAAATGTGGCATTGGAAATGGCTGCATTAGATTCCCTTGCATCCATATACGTAAACATGTGAACCTGGAAGCGTAGGAACGAAAAAACGTAAGCGATACAATGTTTCGGTAGAAGGAAGACTGGTTAACGAACTTGACCTTTCAAATTACTCAAAGATTTCTTTTTAATCAAATTTCATTATTATCGGTCCGTATTTGAGCCAGAAATGAGCTAAATACATTTTTGAACCACCGTTTAAAATAATCATATTTTTATTATACGAATGTCGTACGTTTTTCTTAACCCCTTAATGGGCAAGGGCCGATTAAGCGGCCGCTGCTCGCTGAAATTAAACAATGACGCGAGTGAGGCGGAAGTGGTTTCAATGCGGAAAATATAATGGCGGCGCTGTGTCTGACAGACGGAACCCCTCTTTTTTCACGGGCGATAGTCTGCAGGTGGCAATTTTTAATCTAGGACAGAAAAAAAAAATTATTTCGAAAGAAGAAGGTTAAATCTAGTAAAGTAGGTAGGATTTTTAAGAAATATTAATGTTTTCGAAAATGGTGAACAATTATTCATTTTCTATTAAAAAATCCGTCGAAAATCGTTATAATTCAATGAATTGAAAATATCTTACGTACTTTACTAGCAAATGTAAGTAGGAAGCTGCAGTTAAAATATGAAGTTTATCGGGCAAAAATTGAAGACGCCAGAGTATCGCCCGATTCGAGAAAACATAATTTTGAGAAAACGACATTGAAGTTTAATGTTCTGGAATGTTTATTTCTTCCCTATTTAATTTTTTTCATACTTTCTTGAAATACACTTTACTTTCATGGTTTTAATTTTGAAATGTATTAAAGGAGGACCAAAAAAAAACCTTAACAATTAAAAGGGACCAATGGAAGCTCGCTCAAAAAATAATCATCAAATCAGCACCGTTTTCATTCGGATTAGGGATTTCTTGCCCAGTATTTTTCGCCCATTTAAAGATTTTTTCTTGACATAAACACTCATGGATATCATTTTTGATTAGTCAAGGAAGAAATTTAGCCCATAAAAAAATGGTAAAAAAGTAACAAGGCAATATTACCCCTTAATACCGTATCTCAGTCAAACGTTGAGCCCTTATCTTCAAAAATCAAGTATCCCACACATCCATCTTGACATACTTAAATTCTGATTTTGAACGGAATTATAGATATGATATATAATTTGCCAACTTGTCTAAAGATCTTTTCTGCAGGCTGAGCCATCTCGGAGGACTGGAATAGCTGCTGTAAAATAATCCGGCGTGGAAATAGTCCAACCTGAATGCAGGGCAACATGTCGGAGTTTGGTTCAGCTTAAATACAGGCCACAGCTCCGCTTCCAAGATTAGCAAAGACATAAATGAAAAATATTTTGTGTAAATATCGTCCATTTAATGAAAAGCTTACTTACCTTCACGTTAGAAGGGCTCGCGGTTTACTTATACACACTTATAAATTCTACAAAACCATTGCTGAAGATGTCTTTAAGAGATTGTATAAATAACGCCACTGCATATCCAACCAACTAAATTTACGACGCTAATGAGACCTTTAAAATGAAGGCCAAAGCCTTTGTGAGTAGCTACAGGTTCGTAAATATTATGTACCTATTCATACTTTGCTCCCAATATAGCAAAACAAAAAATAATTTAGATTATATTTTTAATTTTAAAATGAAGTGCGTATAGACAAGGGTATGATTCCGACGAAGGATGATGGCTTTTCTTTCGGAAAAAAAGCCCTCGGCCCGGATTATTATCACGAAAACGGTGATAACAAGAAGAAAACCCATCCAAAAAATCTGTTAACGTTCTAGTGGTCACAAAATTTTAAATAAACCTAATTTTAAAATATGAATCATTATCTTCATATTTATTGACTTTCCTGTTATATTCAATTTTAAATCATTATCGATTATACCCACTAAATATCAAAAAGTACCCCGTTCATATATATATATATAAATATATATATATATATATATATATATATATATATATATACATAGATAAATAATCCGGCTCTATTTACATTAGAGGACACAAAGTTTGTATTTTCTACACAAATCTGGTATTCCTGTAACAATTTATTGGACTATATCGTAAACTAGCAAAATCCGTTCATCTGGGCACAACTTATTAATTTGACGTAATGGTCGAATATTTTGTAATATTTCAGCTAAACTTGTAAAACTTCTTGCTCATCCATAGATAAATAAATAATCTAGGAAGTAAATAAATCATTCCATTAGAAATAAAGATTTTTTGTTTACTCCAAAACCAAATAACTAATTTTTAACGTATTGGCCGACACTTTCACTTGCAGCAAAACTGGGTGAATATCGTGTCGAAATAATGACTAAAATGTGTAGTAAGAAAAAAAAAAAGGTCTCAATTATAAGTCGCGTTTAACTCCAGAACGATTAACCAACAGTTATCTTCTGAACATTTTAATGTTATATTAACTGTTCAGCACTTCATAACAGAATGTACTGGATACACACCGGCGAGAAAAGTAAACAACATTGAAGGCACCCTAGCTGAAATCTTACAGGACGACGGAAGGGCTGTACAGAACGTATTCAAATATATCAAAGATATAGGCCTCTATTAAGAAATATAACAACATAGAACTGCCAATGACTCACACGGGTAGAGGCAGTATAAATAAATAAATAAACTCCAGAACGGAATTAAATTAAACAAGTTACAATCAAATTTAAAACAATTACTGTGGACGATAAAATTTAAATAAATAAAAAAACTAATAATTCTTCTGTATGTATATAATTTATTGTAGGCTCATTCTTCAGAAATGGAACATAAACTAACAATATTTCTGAGAAATGTGCTCAGTTATCCAGAGGATTTTTTTTTTTTTAAATATTAATTTTGCCAGCAAATAACGTTTGTGTAGTAGTAGTAAATTAAAAAAAATCAATTGCGAAAAATTTCATTTTAAAACAAGTCTGAATTTTTTACTTGTTTATTATTACGTATAAAATATTATTGTAGGTATTTTCTTTCAACCAATCTGTAAACAAACTTTTTCATTTCTACCATACAACTCCTACTCTGTAAGATGTGACCTTTTGAACGCCTCGATGTAGATTAGAGCATACGGTAATAATAGACGGTTGCATAATGTTTGAACTAGGGCCATCGGTTGCCTCATCCTATTGCATTATTCCTACAGACATTTATCTCATATTCTCGTCATTAGATGCATTCAGGGGAAATTCTTATATTTCCTAATAAAAAAAAAAAAAATGACCTATGGGCCGCAAAGATTCGCAAACAAAGGTTCCTGTTTCAGTTAGTTATGATAAGACATTTTCATCTATGTAATAATGCCCTTGCTGTGGACGAGTACTATCAACCTGCAAAATATTACAGGGGAAAACAATAAAAAAACGGTGTACATGATACTTTCGTCGTACATTCCGGCGTAGAAAATATTGCTCCTATGTATATTCATATTATACGTAGGAGCTGCGATTATGAATAGGAACTGTCATCAAACACTATGATTTATACATAGGGTCCTCATATTTTAGGATTGTATGTTTTTCTACGTTATTTTAATTTTTATCTGTTTGTTTTTACAAATTTATTGCTTTCACGAATTTCTTTTACTGTATTATTTTCGTTAAGAATTTCTAATTGAACAATAACTATATGAATAGCTACTACAATCAGGTTTGGTTGGCTGGTGACGGTTCTTCATACTGTCTGCGGATGTAAAACCAGTCAAAACCCTCCACTGCATGAATATATATACTGTAGGCTCTCTGTAATCCGGCGTCATCGGGATCGGGGTACAGTTGATTTAGAGAGAACGCCGGATTAGAGAATTCAGTTGAAAGCGGTCACTTATGTATTCAAAAACCCTTATTATTTGAAGATATAATAATATGTAATATTTGTAATATATTTATTTGCATTTTAAGGTAAAATTTAGGTAGGTACCGAATTATAAATAATTCAAAATATGTAAATCCTTGCTATATCACAGGAGTAGAAACATTTATTTTCTCAGTAAAAACACAATTTCCTCCCTCTAAAACGAAACATATATGCCTTCTTTGACTTCAGTTCAATGAAATACCCCGAAAAAAAAGATTGGCTTGCTAGGTAGGGAAGATTTTCTCGTAACTCTTTCCTCTCGGAGACCGCCGGATTAGAGAGAGCGACGGATAAGAGAACGCCGGATAAGGAATAGTCTAATATATATATATATATATATATATATATATATATATATATAAATATATATATATATATATATATATATTATATATATAATATAATATACTTTTATATACAGACATACGGGCAAACAGACAGACACGTGATTTATATATATATATATAAATCACGTGTCTGTCTGTTTGTCCGTATGTCTGTTTGTTCCTTATACAAATCTACACCGTTTGACAGATTTTGACCAAACTTGGCACAGACGTAGGTCTTAATACGGGAAATATTCTAGGCTAGGTCAAAATAGTCAAGTTTCAAAATTTGGTCAAAAGGTCAAAAGTTTTGTTTAACAAAAATTGGCTACACTGAACCATTCAGATTCTGACGGCCATTTTGATTAATGTCTCAAATTTAGTTGTTGTTGTTCTTGATAATAAGAATAACTCGAACTCATTCATGACTTTACATCATTATATAATCATATCAACAGTTACTGTTTAACTAAGGAGCGCGGGCCTTTCTTTGATAAGAGCTATCTACTCGCAGACTATGGTGCTGGCCTCTGTCGGCTGTTTCTCGAATTACTAGACAGATATAAGCAAATTCACACCGTTTGACCGATTTTGACGTAACTGGGTATACAGGTAGATCTTGATACGGGGAGAGGCATAGGCAGAAAGGTGGGTGTAGCATGGCACTCTGGGTAACAGCTAGTGTATATATATATCAACCCTAATTGTAACTATTCATGAAGTTATTATTCAATTGGCTCTTCTAAACCAACATAATAATTCGTAGCAATACCGATCTGATACTTTCATCAGTATAATTATAGCGCTGGTGTATAGTTAAATAGTGTGATATATTGTCTTGGCTATCCAAGCATGACGTCAGCACTCATTAATATCCAGAATTGATCGTGCAACACGCGAAAAGATCATAAAACGAGCTTATTAAAAGTTTATTAATAAAGAGCGATTTCTTATAAATGGTTTAAGGTTTCTAATTCCTAGCTTCTATATTTATACTAATAACAACTATATGAAGGTAATCTTTCATATTGCACAATGTGTTTAATCTATAGCGTGGAAATTTCCCATATACTTCAGGATTGTATTGTTGATACTCATCTCAAGGGCATTTCAAAATCAGCTGGAAGTTGGAATATAATTTTGTTTTGTTTTTTGGATATATAAGACGTAAGTCATAAAATAGTAGTTTGTTTGTTAAGGGAATGTTGATACCAAGTTTTGTGGCGGAAAAACAAAAATTGAGGCCGTTATCGTGGTAAGAGGAACAAATATGTATATATATACATGTGTGTGTGTGTGTGTGTGTGTGTGTGTGTGTGTGTGTGTGTGTGTGTGTGTGTGTGTGTGTGTGTGTGTGTGTGTGTGTGTGTGTGTGTGTGTGTGTGTGTGTGTGTGTCTGTGTGTGTGTGTGCGTGTGTGTGTGTGTGTGTGTGTGTGTGTGTGTGTGTGTGTGTGTGTGTGTGAGAGTGTGTATGTAAATTTTAACGGGGTGTCTAGCAGGACCGTATGATGAAATTGTTTAGAAATTCATTCATGAAGACAACTTTATGGGCGTATTTTTTCCAAACTCGGTAAAAATGTGGCATGAAAGCTTTAAAAATAAATCAGATAAGATCACTTAGTTGCGAATAAATAATTTATTTTGTGTGTAATAGCGTTTTAATTGGCTAACTATTTCAAGTTCTAGATTGCTAGTATTCCAAACCCCCCAAATGTTCTCATCCCCCCCCCCAAAATTCTAAATAATATATATAAGGCCATGGACAACTTTAGTAGCAATATTCTTCCGGGAAAAGGTTAAAATCTGCCAACAACGACTTTATTCACGCTCATAATATAACTAATAACAACCATAGTGCAAATATGTTTTGCCTATGATTGCACATAAATCTGAAACTAAATAGCAACATGTAGTAATTAAAGGGTTCATTACAAAAACCAGACAAGTCCAAAAACTAAAATATTCAGAAACATAAAAAAAAGCGTAGCTTCATTTTTGCTGGATGAAATGAACAGCTTTGCAGTGTATATAAAATAAATATATTTTTAAGAGGATAGTTGAGAAAATATAAAAAAAGTTATGGACTATTCTGGTTTTTGCAGGATTCTTAGTAACAGAACATAATGAAATAATATTTCTTGACACGAAATAATTGAATCCTCAAATAAAATTACTTATTTTATAATTCTGACAAATTTCAAATAATTCTTGAATGATAAACATTCTGAAAATAGCAGACTAGTCTGCGTTTTGGTGAAAAGGCGTTGCACCTGTCTTATTTTTGTAGAATCGCTAATACTTCACACTCATATATAATGTGATCTATCTGTTTTTTGGGGACAGAAATAATATAAATATCTACAGCTGACTTTGGAGAGAGAGAAGATGTATTTATCTCAAAATATCAATTTTTGGACTTTTCTGGTTTTTGTAATGAACACTTCAATTATTTTATTTTATGTAATCAAAATAATAATAAAAAACGAAAGTCTAGGGGAGTTACTTTATGCAAACTTACTATGACGATTACATCTGTTTTTAAAAATAGTCAAGAGGCCCACTCATTATCACAATTTTTAATTTGCTGTAAAGTTGTAAATAATATTTATTGTTAGAATATAATTTTTTTTTAGTAGCTATAATGGAAAAAACGGTTATGTTTACACAACAGTGATATTTTGTTTGACAGCTGTCAAAAATAGCCACCTGTCAAAAATAGACAGCTGCGAGGATGACAGCTGGAACCGTCTGCATGACCGATTCCTCTAATAACCCCACCGATATAGACACCATTACTTAGGCATATATTCTGTTTGATGTATACTCCTTCCGTCTTACATTAGATGATAACTCATACATTTTTTTTGTATTCGGTTGGCCAGTTCTAATGCTATTTTCCTTTAAATTCTGTATACTACATACCAGTACGATGATTAAATGTTAGAAAATTTAATGAACCTCAACCCACTTCAGTCCACTAACTCTGAAAGCACATATGTGTGTGTGTTTGTGTATATATATATATATATATATATATTTGATAAAAGCCATACGAAATAACTAAGACATAGTACGAATGGGAAGGAAATTATTTAAAAAGAGAAATAAACTTAATGTACACCAAGAACAAGAACAAAGCCTAGAAAAAAGAACAATTCTCAAGACGTGAGGAATTAATTTTATGCAAAAATTATTCAGAATAATGCACATACTAATTACTCATTCATATCGTCGATACGTTAAAGTATCGAATGTGAAAAAAACGCATTTTTTATTTTCAATCTATATTGATTGCTGTTAGACTGATGGACGGCAAACTCTCGAATCTAAGTTCACTCAGAGAAAGGGGAAAGTAACCACTGTGAAAAGGTCGAAATGCGGACTATTTGACTGTCCAAAAGCAAAGTAATGAATAAAAGTTTTTTCAATCTGAAAAGAGTTGATTTTCACATTGGATACTTTGCATTTGTATCGACGATATGTACTGGACCGAAAATAAAGAATTACAAGGAGATATAGCAATACAAGTGTAACACATTCTATCAGACAACGGATCAACTCAATTCCTGATGGAAAGTAAGCCTAACACTCCTGCGCCACTAAAAATAGTAATTTTTTTTTATTTATTAATTATAGGTGCCCCGACTGCTAGGGTCATTAGCACCTAAAAACAATAGTAAATAGTTAAATCTTAACACACATTCAAAAACACAACACACTTATCCAAATACCTAATATTTTGTATTATTTTATTTTATATAAATATATTTCTTTATTGTTTTTTTTAAGATATTAATGAGGCTATCGCCAAAGATGTGGAGCACAACAAAAAAGAAGTACAAAAAATAATTGATAGAGTAATTTATGATATGCCAAGAGAGCAATTTTCAATTCATTCGTTGTCTAATATTCACCCATAGGTAATTATAATATTATAAGAGAGCAATTTTCAATTCATTCGTTGTCTAATATTCACCCATAGGTAATTATAATATTATAAGAGAGCAATTTTCAATTCATTCGTTGTCCAGTATTCACCCATAGGTAATTATAATAGGCTCCCGAAAAATCGCGAATTGATTTGTTTGATCAAGTATTTTAAAAGTAAAATAAAATCTACTTTGATGTAATTTCAAGCTTTTATTTGATTTTTTCTCTTATTTGATTTCAAGTTTTTTTTTAAGGGAATCATTCGAATGAAATAAGATATTTATAATTTTACTTAAGTATTTTCCGCAGCCAAAAATTAAAATGTTCTCAAACTTTCAACATAATGGTAAGATGACTCCCTAAAATAATATGAGTTAAATTTTCGTAGCATATGGATTATGAAACGTCCACATTTCCAGATTGCGTCATACGATGCAGTCATAATCAGGAATTACTCCCTATAGAAGGGAAGAAAAAATGCTAAAGCTTAGTATGCGGAGAGGCGTATTATCAACAGAAACTGAAAAAGGTTTATATTAAGGTCAAAATTAAAAGTTTCAGCTTTTAAAGCGTTATAATCCTTATTATCGATTATAACAAATTATCAACTTATCGTAATATTGTAAGCCTTATCATAAATATTGTAGATTTATTATAGTTATCACTCTAAATGCGTGATTATGCTAATACTTTGATTACCTTGAGAGCAGACTACTTCATGTTTTTAGATTGTCCAGAACGTTCATAGAGACGTTTAAAATCATTTTATCTTAATGCGTTTAACACATAATGAATGAAAGAGCTATTTTCGTTTAAATATCTTTAATTCTCAATGTATAACCTGCGCTAACAATCGCTATTTCTATTTATTTAAGGGAAGTACTACCTTGTGCGATCAAAATCAAAGTCACTTTCTTGAAATTATAAATAAAAAATGAATAAATATTTTTCAATTCTTTATATCAAACGTTTTATGTGGCATGTTAAAGTATCCAAAAATGTACCCTTCAATTCGTTGAAAAAAATAATGGCGGCGCTAAGTCTGACAAACGGAAACCCTTTTTTTTCACAGGCAATAGTCTGCAGGCGGCAATTTTTAATCTAGAACGAAAAACTAAAATTGTTTCGAAAAAAGAAGGTTACATTTAGTAAAGTACGAAGGATTTTTAAGATATATTAATTTTTTCGAAAATGGTGAACAATTATTCATTTGCTATTAAAATATTCGAAAATCGGTCATAAAATCGTTAAAATTCAATGAATTGAAATAATTCCAACGTACTTTTCTAGAAAATATCATGAGCAAGCTGCAGTGAAACTTTGAACTTGATCGGACAAAAATTGAAGACGCCAGAGTATGGCTCGATTGGAAAAACATAGTTTTGAGAAAACGACGTTGAAGCATGTTATGAAATGTTCATGTCTTTCCTATTTAATTTTTTTTTCATACTTTAATAAATATAAAAAATGGGGTTAATAGAAGGACCAAAAAATATTCAACAATTATCTTCAAATCAGCACCCCGTTCACTCGGCATCGGTATTTCACTCGGAAAATCGTATTATTCGCCCATTTAAAACAATTTTCTTCACATAAACACTCTTGGATATCATTTTTGATTAGTTAAGAAACAATTTTAGCCCATAAAAAAATTGTAAAAAAAACAAAAATGTTACGAGGTAATTTTACACCTTAAGGTCAGAATGTCCAGATTCTATTGGGACTGTGCTTTGCCGATTTGATTCTCTCATCATTATAAGCCTGCAGTATAATTATCTACTGTGATATATTGCCTTGGATGTCCAAGCATTACGTCAGTACTAGCCATTTCATAAATATGCTCAATTGATCGTGCGACACGCAAAAAGTAAGTGGGCTTAATTAGGAGCGATTCCGTATATATGGATCGACTGAAAGGACCAAAAACTGGTCCATAAAAGGTCTTATCAAATTCGAAAGTATTAAAACAATACGTAACCATTTCATTTGTGTGTTGTTAGGTTTTAATTGGTTTATACCAAGTATCAAGAAGAAGCAGTATAACTAAGCACAATCCCAAGTAAAGTGATTAATTTTCGCTAACTAACGTATATAAATATAAAATAAACATAAAAATCGTTCGATCTTTCACATCTGTGGTCAATAGTTTCGCCACATTACGAAGAAAAACGTTCAAGATTCAAAACCGGTAGTCAATCAAATTTATATATATATATATATATATATATATATATATATATATATATATATATATATATATATGAAAAATATGTACAAAGATACATTGTCTTATTTTCGCAACGTATGCGAACTCTAATAAATATAAATGAAAGACCAAGTCCCATAACCAGCAAAATCCGTCAAACGGAAGATGGCTTTTTGGGCGAAGTTACTAGCAGCGCTTATATTAGCAGGCTTTCATAGATCTGCGGATACAATTTATACAATTTTTCTAACGCAGGGAAACGAATGAAATCATTTTTAAGGCGATATATCCAGTCATATATTTATTTGTTTGTATATATATATATATATATATATATATATATATATATATATATATATATGTGTGTGTGTGTGTGTGTGTGTGTGTGTTGTGTAGTACATTGTGGTGAAAATTGTACAAACTTATACTGCTAGGATGTATTCATTTAACTGATTTCAAAGGATCGTTTTTTGTTTTTGTTTTTTTATTTAAGAAAAGATATCCCTATTCTTGCTAAAAACGTGCGCTATTCTTTAGGGAAAAACATTTAAATATGAAAACATTTCAAGATTCTTTTCGCCAAAATTTATTTTTAGACTAACCTTAATATATATGTGATGGATTTTACTTTTTGAAAGGTATATGACTTCTTATAAACACCTGTACTGAGGAACAGATCTTTATATTTGACGTTTATACAAATATGAATATTTGATATTCTTATATTCTGTTTTTGAATAGATTATTGTTTATAATTTATCAGTAATTTACATAAAGACGGAGAAAACTAAATTTTTAACTGAAATAAATATAAATTAATGTCTGCTCAAATAATTTATTAAAGTTTAAGTATTTCAATAACTAAGAATCTTTATGTTGCCGTTAATTTTCCAACTAACTAAATATACTCCTTTTGTTTTTTTATTTAATAGATATACAATAATTTATTTTCTAACTGTTGTGCTAATATTTTTATAGCAAAAGTATTCATTTCCATAAATAAATCAAGAAGTACGTAGATAGGTATAGTTGGGATTCGGCTAGGAGAAAAACGTCAGACTTTCAAAAAGAAATTTTTCTCCTAGCCGAATCCCAACTATACCTATCTTCGTATCTCTGCAGCGGCTAACTATCTCCATCTACACTATAAATCAAGAAGTATTAAAAAAAAATTACATATTCAGATAAATGAAATTTGGCACAGAAATAAACGAATTTCTTAATTTCTTGTTCTAATGAACATTCCGAAAACGGAGCGGGAAAATTAAACATTGTGGACGCAAGAAATTCGTAAGGAAAATTCACCATATATATTGACGCAATATGCAATATTTCGTTTCCAGTATAAATAAAATACTCAATTTTTAATTTTAACTCCACTTTTAAATTACACATTTTTGCGTTTACACATTTTATTTTAATTTGTTTACGTCACTTTATAAATTACGTCATTTTAGGACAGATAAACTGCCTGTTACCAACCTTTTCTAACAAGGATATGGTTATTATATTAACTTATTTTAAGAAAAGGCGTATTAGGAATCGAACCCGAGACTCTTGGCAATAAGGGGTAACGCCTCAAATCTTCCACGGCCAATTAAATAAAAGTAAGAAAATATATAAAATTAATAAAACCATTAAATTCATTTCTATGAATTATATGTTATTACAAGTATTCGAACATGACATTTAAACATATAGCATCAGGAATCATTTCTACTAGTATTGTTAAATATTTTTCATGGATAATAAGAACTTATTAATAGATTAAATAAAATCCTCGCGATGATTATACATCCTAAAGAACAAGCATTTTCATTTATTTTTATTAATATATGTTAAGTATCGTGGGCGATTAACACATCGAGATAAGCCTTTTAAGAAACCAGGATTTTTTATTGGATTGTGCTAAATTTTGAATTACATGATATTCTTAGGATTTACAAAAAAAAATAGTTATAAGATAAATAATTAAAATCAGTTTTTACATTGTGAGATAATTATGGAATAAAAATATAGATCCATTAAACTGTTTTTGACACCTTCAATGAGATCATATAAATCTTTTTCTTTGTGGTGAGTTATGAACTTGCTAACTTTAGCAATAAGTTCATATACGTATGCTGAGTGGGATGTTGAAGTCACTCCGTCTTATGGGGTTGCGAATATATGCTTTATTGTCAATTCAGGGTTACAAATTTCACATAATGATTTCTCCTGTCGTGTCATTAGAAATTTGTGTGTAGGTCTTGATTAGCCTCATGGACAGTATATAATATTTATCTCATTTAATTGTTTATGTTAGTAATATATTCATTATCTAATTGTTAGTGTTTTATTTAATATTTTAACAAAAAATATTGCCTGGTTTAATTTTTAGATATCCTTTTTTCCACTCTGTCTTCAGGATTAGTGCGTAAATATCCTAGTGATCAGCTTGAAAACAATCACACTTAGATGCCGGATTGAATATTGGAAAGTAAAAGATCACACAGCGGAATCACTAAAATTTCACTGACCAACCTGTCTGCTTCCTTCATAGAAACTTTCACTCGGCGGTTTCGAGCGATCTCTTGCACTTCAAGAACACGTCGGTGTACGGTTTGGGCTTCGGCGAGGAGGTGGCACTCCTACGGTGCCGCGCGCGGGACTGAAACACAGCTTCAAGACGGTTTGTCTGGCGGGAGGGGCGCATGCGCCGTGTCAAGGCAAACCACGGACAAGGACGGCTTTTGCAGCTGGTGTCATCTTGACCGTATGTCATAACAGTCCTGCCCTCTGGAAGGCTGACTTCTGCGGGGCAGAATTCGCTAAATGGCTACAGATCAACATAAAGACTTGGCTTTTAGAGACATTATTGAATCCTAAGCATCACGAATAATCCCTAAAGATACCGTGATGATTGAAATCACATCCTAGAAGACCATGTGCTGATACCAAAAAGGCGTATTACGCACTGTCGACTGGTCGCGGGTGACTCGGTCTCCCGGCGACCAAAACATAGGCAACCCGGTCCAGGAGACCAAGCCGAGCGACTGCAGAATGGACCTAGGAGAATTGGCAATAGTAGCGCTACTAATTATAGAGAGAAAGAAAATCAAAAGCATCATTTGTTACAAGAAAGGAGATGAAAAGGAATATTTCATGAAGACGAGGGAGTAAGAGATTTTATTAAATACCCTCGAAAATGTTTTAATAACACATAAATGTCTATGATTTCATTTGATGAGCTATTGTGTTTTCTAAAATCACATATAACTGGCACATATACAAATATGCGGCCATGTATTTCTCCAGAAGAAAAACTATTTATAACACTAAGGTAAGTGAGAACTCCATTATTTTAAAACCGTTTCGTTTTTAGGAATCATTCATGTGATAAAATAAGTGATCATTTGGAAGTAAAAAGATATTTTTTTAATTCTAAAATTATTATTATTTGCGGGATTTGTAACACGATTTATTTTTAAATTACCACGATATTTCGAACCAATTGCATGTTCTATGGTCACAAGTAGACATTAAATACTGAATGACTGTTTTAAAAATAAATTGTAAATAATTTGAAAACATTTTTTTTTTAATTATTTAATTAAATCAATGTTTTATTGATAAATGAAAAAATAAAAGCACAAAAAACAAGATTCAAAGTAAATCTAAAATTTCAGAAACTCGCGAGGCACTTGAACTGGTATTATAAAATTGCGTCTCTGAGGATTCTTAGTTCAAAGTGTGTCGCCACTACACAACGAGTCACCGAGTCGCCCGGGCGACTGCCCACCAAGAGCGTAAGTCTTGGTCGCTCAAGAACACAAACGCCCATTGAAACTAATGTATCTCAGAGTCGCCGGCGACCAGTCGACAAACGTAATAGGCAAAAACTAAATTGATCAAAGTGGTCTTTTGAATTTCCTTGACGACTCTACTAATCGAATCCTGTCCAGAGGGCATCTCCAGAAGACATATTATCATAAGAAACATGAACTAAGGGGACACCTCACACACCTACAAGGACACATTTCAGGACCTAGAAAGATTGGATTGGATTGGATTTCAGGGCAAACAACTTTGTGGTTCTCATTGCCCGATTTTTTTTTTTTTTTTTCATCTAGGGACGTAGGAAGAGAAAGGGCGAATCACGAGAAAAGGATGTTGGGAAATCGAAGTCAAAGTTCTGAAAGTGCTTCAGGATATGTTTGTTTACTCTATGGAATGTTGATTCATAACCCTGATTTAAATAGTATGCAATTGAAATTCAATGTTTTAATTAAACTTTTTACGACCGATTTATGGGTAGCAAAATGCTAGGAGGGGAGTTCTTGAACCGGGATTAGCCCTTGAAATCGGACATTGAATGTTTCATAGATGATGGTGCTATTCACTTTAACTTGAAACTGTGAGAGAACTAAAGGCCAACCTTAGAAACGAGAAGAAGCGTTCTGTTACCTACACCTTTCTGACTCAAACAATAAAATTAAAATAAAAAGCCGATTTCGCTTCCAATGTTCTGATTAGTTGGGGGACAAAGGAACGAATGACCAAGAAGTGCATGCATCCATCACTCAGCAAGAGCAGTTTCCTACTGCACCCGTGCAATCTTGCCTATTCCACCAGAATCCAATAGTGGATTTACTTAGAACATAAATTGTGACTTGCTCGATCCGTTTGTAGTGTTGTATTCTAGGCAACGAAACTCAGTATACATCGAGCCTACAAATGTAAATCCATACTTGGAGAACCATTAACATTTCGAACTAATGTAAATGGAACTATATACTTTTAAAAACAGTAAGCGGTAGAAATGTCTATTAAATCAGCTCGTTATGTATTAAATGTATTTTATTTAAGTCTACAGGAATTGTATCCTGAATTAAATGCCCAATAAAAACATGATATTATCGATTAGGACAACGGATCCAAGTTGTACCAGGTTTCTTAACTTGAAAATGAAAGTTTGACGGAAGAACAAAAACTGTTCAAAACTTTATCTATTGACCTCCTTTGACTTCGTTTGTCATCTCTCTGTTTTAAAGTTTATCAGCACGGAGGGAGACTTGAAAAAAACACTCTGCCAGAAACAAATGGAAATAAACGGTGAAATTGTAAAGTACTGATTGCAAAGAAGTTCCAGTTTTCACGGTTATGAATAATTCTTTCTTCAAAGAGAAGGGTCGGAACTTTTTATTTTGTAGCTATGAAAGACATACGAAATGTTTTTGTAAAAGCTAGAAGAGGCTACCACTTTTTTTTTTTTTATTTCAAGGGCTTTGCATCTATGGCAATGAGCCTTAATGCCTTAATGCAGATTAAATTTATTTAAATTTTAACGTCTATTATAATCAACTGAGACTTTTAGGGCGGGTTATCTATAGATCACCACCCTTTTCTAGCCAAGATAGGGCTGATGCCTTTTATTTTTTCCCAAGAAAACCCACCACGTCTAGTGGGAATCGAACCCACGACCCTTGGCACTGAGTATTAAGTGCTTACGCCTTAATAAATACGGCCACAGGGCCGCCATGTATATATTAGCTTCATGGTCCCAAAGATTATCTACATATTTTGTCTATAACAACTAATTTTAAAGAGCTGAACTTTTTTCTATTTATTGTAGTGGTCACCTATCTGAGTAATATACTAACTTTATTAAATTAACGTGTTTTCGATGAATTGGCATCGATAATCTACACAAACGAACGAAGATGGATTTTTGATGGGGTTGCAGGTCGTGAAGAAATTTAATCAAGCTTTACATATGAATTTTGGCTAAGAGTTCGGAAATGAGTTGAGGGTCATGAATGTTAAAGTGGATCCCCATTCAATATTCCGGGGAGCGGACATCTATCGACTTGCCAAATTCTCTTCTCCTCTTCATAAGTTGTGAAAATGTTTCATTTTTCCATTAAATATTCCGTCAGTGCACTTTGCTCAAAATAAAGACCTATAGCATTAGATGCACCGTTAAAAAAAAAAGAAGAAAAAAAAAAAAAAGACCTCTAGCTTAACTTCAGGTACTCTATTTTTTTTTCTTTAATTGTTTACGGAAATTCAACCACTATTGGGTCATTTATGCCTCATGGTCGGTAGAATCGAAGGCAAAGACAACGCTTTACGGCCGGCAGGAGAGGGACCTAGCCAAGGTCGAGTAGAGGCCCCCCTGCCAGTTCTACCTTAGTGGCCCACATCTGGTGACTGGCTGCTAGGTCTATGATAGAAGGTGTGCTTGCTGGTGCCAGGGCAACCAAACCTTCACAAACCGCAGAGGGGGGCTTGTCCCCAACGCCACCAGCAGTTAAAGTATTCAGATTAAAAAACCAACACAGAATGATCGTTATGTATGTGGTATGAAATCATGAATATACCATCCACAAACACTATAATGTTTACAGCATAATAAAAATAATCCTTAATAAGTGGCTTCAAGCATATCATTGCACAATGACTCACCAACCACGAAAATTAACAGCAATACTGTCCGTTGCCATAGGAATATACATACACACAACAAATATCTACACATATTATTCTCTGTCAAGAGCTTTTTTTTTTTTTTTTTGTCGGTAGCAATAACTTCCTTGATACATCATCAATTTTTATAAATGAGGCTATCAATTTTCATAATAAATAACCGTTAACCCGGAAAAATATACAAATTAGTCACATTTTAGGTGTTTTTCGAAAAATTAAACTTGTAAAAATGGTTTGTTGAAATTCCGACATCTACCTACCGATCTTAACCGCTACACCGAAAAAATATAAAAATTGCTCACATTTTAGTTGTTCTTGGGAAAATTACAATTGAAAACAATTTTTTTTAATCAGTCATGAACATACTAATTTCCCCAGACACGAAAATAAAATTGTTCCTCGAAATAATAATTATTTTCAGAAGAAACACTTTTATTTCATTTTATCTTTAGTAATCTTATAGATCAATGAGAATTCAGGGCTAAAATATACTTTCATTGTTTTATATTATTTCTGTACTATCAGATCCCCATCGCTGAGAAGCTCTTCAACAAAACATTGCTCGCAGAGATCCCTAGCTGGAGGTGGAGGATTAAAGCATCTCCAATTCAGGAGTGCTTATCTCCGTTTCTAAAGACCGTGAAAGCCTTCGAGATAAGCGGATTTCGTTATACTCCACTTTCCAAAGAAGGAATCACGCTAAAATGACCACAATATGTTTTACCTAGTACCATAGAAAGAGCATCTTCGCACATGAATTTCACAAATGAAAATCCTTTTACATAGAATATTATGCCTAGAAACCGTCATTATTCATTTACCACAATTTATCATCCATTTTTGATATAGTATATAAGAAAATAGAAAAAAAGTCTATTCAAAATATATCGTAGAGATAACCCGATATCTATAGGTTAGCAGTTTACCCAGTACAGGTTAAAATGTGTTGCCAATAATAAATGTACGTTAAAATTACAAAAAATATGATTCCAAGATGTCATTTGGAAATACCCATTATTTTTACTAGCATTACTAAGAAGTGTTCTGACTGGGGATGCTCATGGGTGACGAGGCTGTGTAAGGGTTCCGGATATTATTACCTCACCGCGTAAACTCTATGAGGGGCAAAATCACAGCTTGTTTCTAGTAATTCAAGGTCTGCCATCATAGTTGAAATGAAGCTCAACAAGAAATAATTTTATGAAATAGATACAGTACGGTAAGAGCTGACCTGTTATCGTTCTAGCAACGCATGTTGCCTAGGCTTGCCTGCTCTAACCAACTAAAAATTCAAACCTCTCTCAAATACTTAAAAATTTGAATATGAAAAAATCCTTTCTTAGCGAGTGTTTACATGCTAAAGGGAGTGTCCATGCGAAATTTCAAAAAAAAAAATTCGTGGTTTGGGGAGGGCTATGATCGGTGAGTGAGTGAGTGGTATTCGAAAAATATATAGTAGACTACCGGAGTTACGAATACTTGGTAGGACAAACTCTTTGTACGGTGGTTGCTAAGATTGGGAGAAAAACAAAAAAAAAAAGCCTAGCCTTAAGTGTCTAGTCGACTCTGACTACTGGTGATTGCGGAAGACAAGAAAGAAAGCATTGATTTATTTATAATTCTAAAATTACCATGTTGGACAGCTTGTGCTTCCGTTTCTTTAGAGCTTCATCATCCATCCGTCAACAGCTGGCATAAAACAATTAAATTAGTTTTTTCTAGCAAATGTCAGCTGCTTGCAGGTTACCTGCATGGATGAGTAAAATAGCCTGTTGCTATATACCATTCATTGCAATCTTATGGCTCAACAGAAGAATTGCACGTTGCAAGCATTAAAAATGCTGATCCCTCCTATTTCACCTTTGGAAAGGCCGTGATTTGCGAACGATTCTCCTGTTCCTTGCACATCCTACACGTATTGAGTAACAGCCATTCAGCTTTTATGGCAAGACAAATCCTTGATCTTTGTGTAGCCTCTGTGTTTGTAATATTGAATTATATTTATGCAGTACCAAATAGCCTATTGCATCTTATGATTTACGTCAACGACTAAAACGCATTCCTCGTCCATAAAAATGTCCCATTTATATTTTTAGCATGTCCCAAATTTTGATCATAACCTCATTGATCCTACAGAATTAATATATTTTTCAATATACTGAATGTATCACAAAGAAGTTACTGGTACTTAACTTATGCAGAATAATATTTTAAAGAAATTTAGGTCAATGTTATTAGAATATAATACTCCCATTCTGTTTCGCACAGAGTTTACTCCATATGGCCGTATATAGAGAGGCCTGAGAGGGCTGCAGCACCTCGAAATTTTGATTTGATCGGTAAAAATGTGTCATAGAACCTTTAAAAATAAATTAAATAAGATTACTTACTTCATAAAAAATGTTTTATTTTAAGCGTAAGAGCGTTTTAGTTGGGTAATACTATTCCAAGTTCTAAATTGTTAGTATTCCATACCCCGGAAATGGTCACAGCCCCCGCCCCCCTCCGAAATTATTTTTTATATGAAAATAGGTCCATATTACTCCATCTGACCAATTTAACCTTCTGCTACATATGAATATAATGACCGATTACATACTTCTCATACAAATCGTTGAACATTTTGATAAATAAAAAAAAAAATACATTTTTAAAATAAAAATTGAATTTCCAAAGTTTCAGGTAGAATTTCTAGCCTACATCAGGGCCATGCGGCTAGGAAGAAATCCTCTTGCTTGAAGTCCTTTATTTAAATAAGTATTTAAGTTTACAGTAATTGTATCCTGAATTAAATGTCCAATAAAAACATTATATTATCGATTAGAACAACGGATCAGAGTTGTACCAGGTTTCTTAACTTAATAATGAAATAAGTATTAGAAAGTTTGACGGAAGAACAAAAACTGTTCAAAACTTTATCTATTGACCTCCTTTGACTTCGTTCGTCAACTCTCTGTTTTAATGTTTATCAGCACGGAGGAAGACTTGAGAAAAACACTCTGGCAGAAACAAATAAAAATAAACGATAAAATTGTGAAGTACTGATTGCAAAGAAGTTCCAGTTTTCACGGTTATGAATAATTCTTTCTTTACGGAGGAACTTTTTATGTTGTGGCTATAAGCTTCCGGTGAAAGACATACGAAATTTATTTGTAAAAGCTAGAAGAGGCTGTCATTTTTTTATTTCAAGGGCTTTGCATCTATGGCAATGAGCCTTAATGCAGATTAACTTTATTTAAATTTTAACGTCCATTAAAATTAACTCAGAATGTTAGGACGGGATATCTATAGGTCACCACCCTTTTCTAGTCAGGATAGGGCTGATGCCCTTTCTTTGTTCCACAGAAATCCACCACCCCTTGTGGGAATCGAACCCACGACCTTTGGCATGGAGTATTAAGTGCTCACGCATTAACACTCACGGCCACCGGGCCTAATGCAAATTATAAAATAGATGCTAAGTTTACATAATAATAATACTGTCTTAAATTACAATGGCTTGAAACGTAGCTATAATAAGTTAATGTTTTAAACAATTTTGGGAGCAATTCCTGTCATTTGCTTTAAGGCTTTAAATGAGGTTTAAACTTAAATTACATATATATATATATATATATATATATATATATATATATATATATATATTTGGGAAAAACAACATTTATGACTTTCAAGATATTCATTCAAAACTTATAATAGTGAATGGACGTTCAAAAAAATCGGGTGCCATAGAATGACATTGAGACGTTTGAAAATAGCAATATAATTACTTAAAAACATTTAAATATTCATGCTCGTCCTTGGGTAAAGAAAATCTTGACGTAATTCTGCTAGTTTGTATGCTTTGATCTTGGACACCAAATATGTCTAAACTAATATAGAGCAGCTGAGGTAAAACACCATATACAGTGGCTCACAGTCAAAATGATGCAAGATATTTACTTTTAAAAAAATATATTTAATACCAACCCACAATTTATTCTGAAAAATCTTTGTTTACAAAAATACAGCAGGATCATTAGGCTAGAACATACAATAGTTAAAAGTTTATTCGAGATAAAATCATAAGATTAAACAAAAAATTTATAAATTAATATACATTTCTAAGGTCACAGTGAAAATGATGCAAAATAGGAAACGTCAAAAAATTCAAAAATATTTTAAATTTTAGTACTTTTTTGGTAATCCTTTATTATTATTTATCACATTCAAACAATTGGGCATGAATTGGACAAGCTTTTCTGTGCAAGGTACACATATCTTCCTCCATTCTTCTTGACGCATCTTTATGAGATATTCTTGGTTGAATATTTTATGTTTCCTCACTTCTGTTTCTAATTAACTTCATAAGTTCTCTATGAGGATGACGTATATTGATTGGAGGGGTGATTTTATAGTTTTGGAGATATTTTGCGAACCCATTCTCTTGCGAGATGAGAAGAATGCTTGGGGTCGTTATGTCTATAAAAAGCAAAATAATTTATTATTTCGAACCTGGTTCAATTTTTTCTTCAGGATGTCACAGGATTAATGTTTCTCCGTTGCTTTCTCAATAAAATGATGATATCCTACCACCGAAGCAGCCATACTCCCCCAAACCATAACATGATCACCGCAATGTTTGATGTTCAGGCGAAGATTATTCCCATGGAGCTCTTGATCTGCCTTTCTATCAGGGCCAAAAAGTGAATTTTGACTTACCCAAAAACAAAACAGTTCTCCAGAAGTCCATCTCTTCTTTAAATAATTTTTGGGAGAAATAATTTGCATCTTTTTATATTTCTCGTTGATGTAAGAATTTTGCCTTGGAACTCTACCATTGTATTGCCTTTATTTTTTAAAATTCATTGAATGGATTCAGCACACACCGTTTTATTTAAACGGTTTTTAACTAATGTAGCCTAGTTTGCAGCACTTCATTTTGAATTATTTTTTATTTGGCACATAATCCACCGTTTGTCATTGCCAGTAAAACGTTTCTTTTGTAATGACTCTAGATTTTCTTATTATTCTGTTTTCTTTTATTCAAAACAATATTTTGAATAGCCGCATGTATAATAGAGGTGATTTCATGTTGTTTTGCCCATTTTAAATTTGTTAATCACTATTTCTCGTTCAGGAATAGTTGTATGTGTACCAAATTTAAGCAAATGCTCGAACAAGACTGATTACTTGTATTCATATTGTTTATTTTCGGGTTTAATGCAAGAATGAGAAGTAATTAAAATATTAGTAAACTCATGTCCCCAAAAATTGAAGAATATTTATTTTCTAAGCGGAACTAAACTTTGCATCTTTTTCACTGTGACCTTCAATTCCTATGAGTTTTAATGAAGAATTTTTTTTCTATTTGTAGAAATGTTTTAGAGTTGATTTGATTACCTAAATTCAATGCAGGACAATGGATCATTATGCCCTCATATGCATTGGCATTTAAATTGTAAAAAATTGAGAACAAATAGCAATAGAAATAGAAATCTTGGTTTGCATCATTTTGACTGTGAGCCACTGTATTTATTTAACTGTAAATAAATCTTCCTAAAAATATTTGGTACTTGTAAATAGACACTTAAATTTCAATAAATAAATAAATTCATTACCTTACTTAACTGTTCGATAATTATGAATACCTAGGAAATACGAAATCGCTAAGAAAGCGCTTATTTTCACACGGAAGGCGGCCGTAGTGATTATAGATGTAAACAATGGGTGTACATATTTTATATCAACGAACATAACTTTGAAGTTGAACATAACTTCAACCTGCTGAGGTGCAAAATAAGAATATTATCAGATTGTGTAAGCGATAAAAATATGTTTAGAATCTTAGGTTCAGATTATTTTCTTAACAGGACACACATATTTAAGAAATACTATACACTGGCTCGAACAATAAATAGAATAAACCGATTAAAATATAGCATATATTTATGCCTTAAGGGTCTTATTTTATTATTTTTTTAATTTTACTTAAACTTTTTATTCTATTTAATAAAATTAGACACAACAATTTCTGCTTATAAGTTAACTGGCCAAAGAAAGGCCACCTCAAAAGTTGCTTTATTTAATAAGCTTTAAAATGTTATCTCGTTTTCCTAGGAAATTTGGCTCAATGTGGCTTTTAGTATTTATTTACTAGTAAAATCCCGAAAACACAGTTTTTCATAATAAATAAACCAGTAGTTTTGAAAAAAAGAAAAATATTTGAGTAGCTCTGCTGCATGTTCAGATAGGACGCTCATTTCTGCGTCATTTAACTACAAATGAGGTGCAGAATAAACCCCTAAATTTATTGTTGGAGAATGCTGGATGGTGGAAAATTGATGTTCCAAGGATGAAAAAATGGTCGAAAATTCCCACAAGTGTTTTATTGGCAAAACGTTTTCAGGGACTAAGCCCCATTTTCAATGCCCTGTGACACAATACAGTAATTAAAACAGGTTCAATTTAAAACAGATTAAAAAAACAAAACAATAATAACAAAAAACAATGGTAAAACCTGAGACTTCATATTAAAATAACATAAAACCCCATTTTGTCCAATTATTTAAAAGTCAGGTCAATAAAAAGTTAAAACACACATTCAAACAATAAATAATAAATACTTTCATTCTATCACACAAACACACATGCAGGAATAAATAAGTCTAAAATAGGATACAATGATATGAAAAGATATGAAAAACATATGAAAAAACTAGAGAGAAGGCTAAGTACCCACCATGCATTGGCTCTTATTCAGCCGAGCCTTGCTCCTAGACTGGCTTTGGAAAGCAGCGAGGGACTGTAGGGCTGAGGTTGAAACATGCTTCAACGTACCGCCGTCTCCTTTTACGTTAACATTCTTCTCCGAGACAGCGTCAATTTTAATCCAAACCTTTTCTGTCATGTCCATCTTTCTTCCCTTCTTCAATGTATCCAGTACTTCACAATCGAGGAAATCTGTGTCATGGTTTTCTTTAAGTACATGTTTCCTCATCTCCGAATCCTTTCTGGTCAAATGCTCTTTAATCCGTACTTTTAATTTTCTACCACTTTGACCAACATACGAAGACCCACAGGAAGTACACGACACTCGGTAGACTCCCGACTTGTCCAGCGGCTGGATGACATCCTTCGTTTTTGGTAGCCGGTTTTTCAAAATTCCCATGCTCCTATATGCTGTCTGCACCCCTACCTTTCTTAGCATCCGTCCAACTCTTTCCGATACTCGGCCAAGGTAAGGTATACTCAAAAAGTACCCCCCTTTTTTTATTAACTCCCCCTCCTGTTCCACTTCTGAATCCCGCTTAATCTTTTTCCTATAGCGCCTTTCCAAGAGCTTATCGACTAAATCACATTTATAACCGTTGGCTATAGCCAAATGCTTAATGTAATTTAATTCCCTGTTGAACTTCTCCTCTGACAAGGGAACATTCAAGAGTCGATCTATCATAAAGATTAGGCCCGAGACTTTATATTGTGGGTGATGGAAAGAGTCCGACGGGATGAGAAGATCGGTGGCTGTTGGTTTCCTATAAATATCAAAAATATGGGTACCGCCATCTCTCCGTATCTCAACATCAAGGAAATTCAGTCCGCCTTCACTTTCCAACTCAAGGGTAAATTTTATTCTTTGGTGGGTAAACAGTATAATAATGGAGGTACCCCCATAAACCCATAAACCAGGTATGCCCATGAGACCTATTGTTGCCTTTAATTCTTCGCCGACTGAGAAATTAGCCAAAAGATCAGTACACGTTTTCAACAGTTTATCTGTTTTTAGTCCTTCATATTCAATAAAAAATACCTCAGAATTAATATCAAAAAGCAATAGTTCAAATATTACATATCCAGAAAATAGGCTTTTGGCATCGTTTGATGTTAAAGATATGTTTTCAAATATACCACCCAATGAAGTAATTCGCATTTGCGAACTATTATTTAAAATCAGGAAGGTTAATCCTATCATCGCACAAGAATTTATTAATTTACTTAGGCTATGTTTAAAACAAAACTATTTTAAATTTCAAGATTGTTTTTATTCATTAGACAGTGGTCTAATTATGGGGTCAGCGTTAAGCCCGTTAGCGGCAGAATTATTTATGGATTATTTTGAGCATGTATATATTTTATCGGATCGTAATCCTTTTCGAAAATTTATTGATTTTTGGGGCCGCTATGTTGACGACATTATTGTTAGTTTTTCGGGCACACAGGATGACTTACAAGGCCTTCACGATTACATTAATAGCTGCCACCAAAGAATAAAATTTACCCTTGAGTTGGAAAGTGAAGGCGGACTGAATTTCTTTGATGTTGAGATACGGAGAGATGGCGGTACCCATATTTTTGATATTTATAGGAAACCAACAGCCACCGATCTTCTCATTCCGTCGGACTCTTTCCATCACCCACAATATAAAGTCTCGGGCCTAATCTTTATGATAGATCGACTCTTGAATGTTCCCTTGTCAGAGGAGAAGTTCAACAGGGAATTAAATTACATTAAGCATTTGGCTATAGCCAACGGTTATAAATGTGATGTAGTCGATAAGCTCTTGGAAAGGCGCTATAGGAAAAAGATTAAGCGGGATTCAGAAGTGGAACAGGAGGGGGAGTTAATAAAAAAAGGGGGGTACTTTTTGAGTATACCTTACCTTGGCCGAGTATCGGAAAGAGTTGGACGGATGCTAAGAAAGGTAGGGGTGCAGACAGCATATAGGAGCATGGGAACTTTGAAAAACCGGCTACCAAAAACGAAGGATGTCATCCAGCCGCTGGACAAGTCGGGAGTCTACCGAGTGTCGTGTACTTCCTGTGGGTCTTCGTATGTTGGTCAAAGTGGTAGAAAATTAAAAGTACGGATTAAAGAGCATTTGACCAGAAAGGATTCGGAGATGAGGAAACATATACTTAAAGAAAACCATGACACAGATTTCCTCGATTGTGAAGTACTGGATACATTGAAGAAGGGAAGAAAGATGGACATGACAGAAAAGGTTTGGATTAAAATTGACGCTGTCTCGGAGAAGAATGTTAACGTAAAAGGAGACGGCGGTACGTTGAAGCATGTTTCAACCTCAGCCCTACAGTCCCTCACTGCTTTCCAAAGCCAGTCTAGGAGCAAGGCTCGGCTGAATAAGAGCCAATGCATGGTGGGTACTTAGCCTTCTCTCTAGTTTTTTCATATGTTTTTCATATCTTTTCATATCATTGTATCCTATTTTAGACTTATTTATTCCTGCATGTGTGTTTGTGTGATAGAATGAAGGTATTTATTATTTATTGTTTGAATGTGTGTTTTAACTTTTTATTGACTTGACTTTTAAATAATTGGACAAAATGGGGTTTTGTTATTTTAATATGTAGTCTCAGGTTTTACGATTGTTTTTTGTTATTATTGTTTTGTTATTTTAATCTGTTTTAAATTGAACCTGTTTTAATTACTGTATTGTGTCACAGGGCATTGAAAATGGGGCTTAGTCCCTGAAAACGTTTTGCCAATAAAACACTTGTGGGAATTTTCGACCATTTTTTCATCCTTGGAACCCTAAATTTATAACATCTCATTGCGGGACACCCTGTATAACGACTCAATAATTTATATATGGAATTAACTATATTATACTACGGAAAATATTAAAATAAATAAATAAATTGCAAGGAACTAACTCAATTTAGTGAATTCCATAACATTTTATTATTTTGGAGTGACTCCAATTATTGTATTAAGGGAAGAACATTCTTGTAATGTCTCAAATCTCAGAAGATATTATTTTATTTACACTGTTCAATAGGATAATGTTGATAAGTTATTTTTTTTTTCTTTTTTTTTTTTTTTTTTTTTTTTTTGGTTTTTAGAATAATCCACCGTGGATTGTATTCTAAATGACTCTCAGTTTTTTCAATACATGGAATGGACTGGATGAATATAAGTTGCGCCAAAAATCTTCAAATAAGTGCAACAAAACAAATAACATCTTCCACTTCCATGTCTTATTGATTTTTTTTTTTCTTTTTACCCTTAAACGAGAAACTCTCGTTTCATTTAGAACAATGCGAAGGAATGAAGCGGACGAGAGAAAGAAAACTTCCATTGTGAACCAGCACTATCATTAAAGGTTTCGTTTTTTTCCCTGAAATCCAGGTCATGAGAACAACAAGAAAGTGATTTATACACGCCTTTAAGGTTTATTTCATGGCTGCTAACACTGAGTTTTAACGATAAATATCATGAAAATTTATATAAATCGTCAACATAAAATTAATTTATTAAGTCCTTAATACGTATGTAGTATATGTATATTTGTGTGTATGTATAAAAAAAAATATATATATATATAAATGTATATATATACATATATATTTATATATATATATATATATATATATATATATATATATATATATATATATATATTTATATATATATATATACACATTTATGTTTAGGTATCAGTTTTGCAGTATTTTTTTGTTGCTCAGTCGAATGAGACTACTACCGCAGTCCCCGTTTCTCTTCCAGAATAAATATTTTGGAAGAGAATCGGGTTTTATATTACGAAAACCGCGAATAAAAGCAAGTACTCAATTGAAAAAAGTCTTATATTACTGAATTGGTAGAGAGGTGAGTACTTCCAAATGTATATTCAAGTTCTGAGTTGAATAAATTAACAACCAATGTAATACTATGAACTGTTCAACACGTTTCCTCTTCATTAAGACTCGTGCTTATAACGAATCATTTTTTTACAAGAGATGGTTGACGAATCTCACTGTAAATGTTCATTTACTTGCTAACATAAAATGTTCAACAACTCTCTTCAGAAAATATTAATGGTAAAGTCGTTTTTAAAAAATAATCGCATCGCGAATAAATACCTTCATTTTATTAGGCTGTGCACAATATTATTATTATTTTATTAGGCTGTGCACACATACGGCCACTTATGGCGATGCAATTTACAAGTTAACAACTTCAATAGATGCACTTTTAGATAAAACTATGCGGAGAGGATGGCTAAGTACAGTTTATTTTTTACACCAAATAAACTAAGGATAATTTAGTTTCATTACAGATATCTTCAGTACCTACTGCATGAGTCTTACGAGACAACCAAAATGCACTTAACCCATTTGCCCATTACCTGATTTACCAACTTATGCTCTGTGACCATCGATATAAGCGTAGAAGATGGGAGTGGCAAATTATGATGGCGGTAAAGCGTGGCTGAAATTCTTCTATTTTTAACATAATTTTGGATGTGGTTGCATAACTATTTTTATAATTGGATATATAGGTAAAAAAATGTATTGAAATAAATGATAATAATTTAACGCTATTCCATGTAAAACTCCAACAGATGAATTAAAAGAAAAATCGAGTATAATTTTTAATTATTTGACTAAGAATTCAGTCGCTAAAAGAACCTTTTCAAATAAAACACTGCGGACGACAAGCTACAAAAAAAAAAAGTAATTTATACAAAGACAAACTGAAATTTAAAATATAGTCAATGAAGGGGAGAAGAAGATAATCATAAAGTATCAATTAGTTCTTTTAAACTAAAACAACTAAAAATGAGTTTGAACAGAGTTTTGCTAATAAAATAAGTTCTAAAGGTCTACTGTTTGACTCAAACATCTCGAGTGGCAATTATATTCCTTTGTTATGTTTTATATGAAGTTCTTTCCCTTGTTTTTTCTATTTACTTTAATTAAACTTCCATCGTTTTCAATCAGTTATCATCAGCTAGCACTTATTATAATTATTATTATATTCCAATATTATAACTGTAGGATACAAACAAAATTACTAACATAATTTCTCTGTTAGATTAAGGGTAGGATAAAGGAATATTAAAAAATAATTAAAAAATGCCTTGTTGAGCTCAGATAAAAGCGGAGGGCGAAAAATAATGTACTTTGGGTACAACCCAGATATAGAGTAAATAGAAAAATCAGCCTTAACTTAAGGAAATTCCCCTCCATGTACACGGCATTGAACGGTAAGAAGAATGGAAGAGGTCTTAGGGGAGGATTGAGGGAATTATAGGAAAATCTCACCATTCGCCGCAGCCTGCAGAATAAAAGCTGGAACCGGGCATAGAACATGCTCCGAAAAAGACAACTTGATAACGCCAAGAGAAGCGGGTTACCATAGACCGTGAGAGAAGCTACTGGCATAAGGAGCACCGAATATAACTGTGTCGGGAACACTCGGTACATGGACACAGCGGAAGCTGGAACCTCTTTCATTGCAGTCATAGGAATGGCGCGAGCAAGGAAGTCTCTCTTATATTTGAGGACCAGTGGTTACTAAATAAAAATACTCACATCCCCATATGGTAATTAATTCTAACAATAATTAAGTTTAATAATAATTAATTTTAATTTTAACTAATTTTCATAATAATTAATTTTAAGAAAAATAACAAACAATAACATTCATGTCCAACTTATAGCAGGCTATATTTGGTGACAGCTTTCCTATCCCTGTAAGGATGATAGTTATCCTATTTTTTGAAAATATGATTTTCATTGTAGTGATAATATGTTTATGGTCTAGTGTGTAAAAACAATCAGCTGGTTTCATGTGTTTTAATTGTACATGATTATTTTTTTTAACTTATTTATTCTTCTTTTTTTCTTAGTTTCAACCGTATAGATAGTTATTTGCAGTCCTTATGAAATATTTTAATCATGTTAGCGATTGGGATCTAATTTTAAAATACTTTGGGAAACTGATCACTTATCAATAACGCAGCTCCTGCGTCCTTAATTATACATACAGGAAGAAGTGCAAGAACAATTATGCCTCCCCAATGGCCTATAATAAAGGTTGCTGACTCTAGAAGCGGTATTAATCACAGACTGAAAGGGAATATCGCTGGATGGCGTGCCACTTCCCCCCTAGCTAGCTTGCCTCTCACGCTCCCTGGCTGAACATTACAGCCAGCCAGCTTGGCTTCACTTCTTATCGCTTATCGCCAAATACACTTATCAACGTACCTCTTACAGCTTATGTCCGTGTTGTCACGTCAGTCCGTTTAATAACATGCCTTAAAGTTTTTTTTCATACCTCCGGACATTGCCTTAAATATGTTTTCTTTGTGTGTGTCGCCTATGTTTGGGCTTAACTTTATTAATGTATTAACGTTTTTATTTCATTTTCTGAATGTTTTTCTCTTTTCTCCACTCCTTCTTCCTTGACCAAATTTCTCAAATGATGTATATATTACAATCCCGTAGTTTGTATCACGAATATAATACATTTGCTATAATGTTTTATAGATGCAGTAGACTCTCCCTTATCCGGCGTTCTCTGATCCGTCGCGCTCTCTAATCCGGCGGTATCCGAGAGGAATGAGTGGCGGATCTCATGTTCAGAATTCTGAAATTTGGTATTGGAATGATGTAAACAATACACCAAAACATTGCACTATAGTATTTGTTTAAGTCTGAAACAGTCCCCGTTGTGAGTAATAAGGTCCAAAGGTATGAATCCGTATCAACATTGAATAAATCTG
This sequence comes from Gonocerus acuteangulatus, assembly GCA_946811695.1. Lineage (NCBI taxonomy): Eukaryota > Metazoa > Arthropoda > Insecta > Hemiptera > Coreidae > Gonocerus > Gonocerus acuteangulatus. The sequence continues at coordinate 71,011,782 of OX328128.1, forward strand.
TTGAATTCCAGACATCATTTCAAAAACACAAATCCAAGTCTTCCTATTTTTATATTAATTAATTGTTGGAGAAGGATATTATTTATGGTTGTAAGTGCTAATTTTTCTCTATTAAATAATTCTAACTCATAATCAAACAACATTCAAAAAAGGTTTTTAAGATGAACGGATGATTCTTTCCTTGTTTCATAACTTTAAAGGGATTGTAATGACTTGTACCCATTTGTACACGGGCTACTTTTTTTATATATTATAGCTACACCCTTCCCATTTATAATAAGATGTGTTTCAGCCAGCACACTCGAGTACAACATTTTTTTTTTTTAATTTTAGAGTACTTTATTTCCTTTACTCTTTAAGAGAGTACTCTTTCCTCTTTAAGTTCCTTTCGTCCAAATTTAATTTGGAAAACCTTACCGGCGACTCTGATAGGATAATCAAAATGAGGTTGGCCAGCTCAAATCAAAATGATGAGCTTGGCCTCCAAAATTTTTGATAAATGAATTGCTGCGGGAAAATCAAAGCAGCGTTTTTTGGCAAATAACAAAAATTGGTTGGATGAAGAGATAAGGGGGCAGCAGCCCCCCCCCCCCCTGACATCGGTAAAAATGTGACATAAATATCTTAAAAATAAATTAAATAAGACCACTTAGTTCAGAAAAATAATTTATTTTGTGTGTAATAGCATTTGAATTCGCTAACTATTCCAAGTTCTAGATTGTTAGTATTCCAAACCCCCCAAATGCTCTCAGCCCCCCCCCCCCCAAATTCTCCCAGCCCCTGCCGAAATTATTTTGTATATAATCCTATGATTTCGCCGCGACCCTCCACATCATTTAAAGGTTCCACTAAAGTAGGATGACCGCGGTAAAACTTTGACGTGGCATCGTATTAAACAAAAAAACGTACAGTTGAGGACGTCGTTCAAACACGCAGTGTTGCAGAGTTGGTGACTGCTTCAGAAGTAGCAGCACGCGCAGAAAGGAAACGAAACATTGCTAATCCAATTAGAAAGATAAATAAATGCCCAGGAGCTGCTTCTTATTCTAAATGGATTTTAATAGTATTAGTTTAACACGATATTAAGTAGTTTTAGTAGAAATTGTTTTTCGTTTCAAATGAAGATATACCTACTTTTGTTTTTAAGTTTTCCACTTATTCTTCTGGCAATCCTCTTTGATTCAATTTTTAATTAATAAAATTGTTTTATTTTAGAATTACGTGTCTTGATTGGTCGATAAAGATGTAAAATGCACGAAAAATAACTTTGTCCAGCTAGAGTCGTGAAACGACACACTGTGCGAGGGTTGTTCGAGGGTTTCTATAAAACCTCCCCTTCCTAGGTAGCCAAAAATTTGTTTCACGGTATATCATTGAATGGAAGTCGAAAAAGGCAGGAAGTATTATAGGGAGAAACTTGTGTTTCTATTAAGGCAACTGCAGCTGATGTAAACCAGCATGGATTTACATATTTTGAGTTTATTTTATAATTCGGTACCTAAATTTTACTTAAATATTCAATATTAAAAATGGTAAATATTATTATATCCTCAAATAATAAGGTTTTTCAAATAAATAAGTGACCGTTATTGTGAACAGAATTCTCTAATCCGGCGTTTTCTTTAATCCGACTGTACCCCGGTCCCGGCGACGACCCGACTAGGGAGCGTCTATTGTATTTATATTTTTATTTTATTTTCAGTTATTTTGTTTTCCAAAGTTTACATATTTTTTCTTTATATATTTTGGTATAAACCGGATTCTTTAAGAAAAACTATTATTTTTTCTATCGTTACCCAACGCAATGTGATATCGAAAACTCAGGAGTGCATTTTACTTGTGCAGTGCCACTTTCGCTGATTGCACTCTACAGTATCAGTGAATAAAATCCTTAGCTATTAAAAGAAATAGTAAAACAATAAGCGAAAAAAATTATTGCTTCAATATATTTGCTACCATCTGTTAGCCGGGTCGTTCAGGATATATGTATATATATATGTATATATATAAAGACTTCAATATAAAATATTATCATAGCAATCGGTCATTTTTGTGTAAATCTTCGTATCTCTAGGTGAGGAAGTGAGAGAAGAGACATGATAACACATTGACAGCTTGTCGATAACACTATCAGCTAGCTCCTATTTGATGAACGTTTCTCTGGAAGAGTCGGTTAATTTGATTGCCGGTGGGCCGCAGAAGGGCCGAAAACCCGCAGAGGGTAGCCCACCTCCCAATTACTGCCTTCCCACTAATTAGCTGGCTGCCCTCATATTAAATTGCACATTCCAACCAAATCCCTGAGTAGATTTCTAAAAGCCAATAGTTCAGCTACTTCTAATTCGCAAATATAATACATTTCTTTAGTAAGAAATAGGCAAGGATAGATTTCAAACTATGTAACTTAAAATTATAAAAGTAATAATCATAAAGAAATTATCTATACCTACATATAATAAAAATGTAATGGATCGCTGTCTATACATGATTGATATATGAGTAAAAATATTAATGCGGCCTTTATCAACGCAATATCACATAAAACAATGGTTGTTAGAATTTTTGTCTGCGTTTCTGCACGCTAATCTCAAAAAGAGCTTATCCGATTTAGATGCTGTTTTCGCTAATATATTGTGGTAAGCTTAAGTTAATATTTAGTGTTTGTTTGATGTCAATCGGTTCATAAATAAAAAAGTTATGCCAATGTAAGGAATCACGTCGACGTTTGTAAATTGTAGCCAAGAGCCGCGCCGCACAGTGGTGCCAGAGTGGAAAAAAGTCCGACTCGCAGGAACTGCATCATCTTTGCGCGGTTCCGTTCTTATATCTAGACTCATTTAAAATGATTAAAATAGAAGCTGTTATTATTTTGGGTCCACATAGAAAACATGAAGATTAGATAGTTAGCCGTCGAGGTGATAAGTAAAGATGGAATGGTTGGGATTCGGCTAAAGAAACCTCAATACGATTTTTGTTAAAAAATCTATATTTAGGACGTTTTGGCTACTCATTGGTAGCCTTCGTCAGCAATGAAAGTGCCGGGAGGCAGAGGAGGACCAAAGTTGACAGTTCCATCTTTACTTTCAAGAAAGGTCTTATTTACGATCTTACCTGCATGGGTTCCCGCCCTAGGAAGGACCCCGCTAGGCATTTGAAAAACTATATCTTGGAAATCCATATCTCTAAGATTAAATTGTTTTTCTTATTTTTCTTAACCTGATTTATTATCAAATGCATTATCCAACTATAAGCAGTCAAAAAATAACAAGGAATAAAAACAGACAAAAAGAACAGTTCGAATCAGGGAAATCAATTACTTTAAAGTTTTAAGCACTTATTTCTCCGATTGACATCGTCTAATCAAAACTTTCATCAGAACCTTTTTTGTAGAGCATTTAGTAAGCTTTCTAATGGTATTCTTCCGTTTCCCAAGATTCTCAACCTTTTTCGAGATATTAAGGAAAGTATACAAAGTTCCCAAAACTTTTCATGTCTGTTCATAAAATATTTTATTCTAACCCTTCCTTAACTCCAAACGTAACATAACTTTCAACATATTAGTTTTAATGAAAGTAGAACATGCAGATAATGTTTCAACTGAATCCCGTGATTCTAAGTACCCAAACCAAAAACGGTATTCAAAAACTATTGTTCCAATTTTCTCGAAAACGGTTAAAGCTATCGCCTTGAAAATGGTTTCATTCGTTTTCCTAGCCCAAGAAGCCTATAAAAAGAGTACTTACAAGCTTATGAACTCAAAAACGTAAGCGTTACGATTTTTTCTGCGCGAATTTCGCCCCAAACGCCATCTTCCACTGGGCGGATTTTGCTGGTTAACGAACTTGACCTTTCAAATTGGACGACTGATTTTTGTACCAAATTTCATCAAAATCGGACCATCAGGGAAGCCAAAAATGAGCGAACAGACAAATATATATATATATACATATATATATATATATATATATATATATATATATATATATATATATAAATATATACATATATATATATATATATATACAAATTTGAACCACCGTTATTTTCGGTCTCTAGGGGTTCTGAAACGCGAAATTTTCTTGTCGGCACTTCCGGATTGTTTCATTGTATCAACCTTATAAGCGGGGTTCCTCCCTATGGGGGAGGGAGGAACCGCGCTAAAAAGCAATTTCGAAAGCGCTGAATAAATAAATAAATTGTTCTTTAATAATATACATTAGTATACCAGAGATAAATATTGTACTACGCCTGTGTACAAAATTATTATTATTAACTGTTACTTCTAATATTGATAAGTAAACCGATAATGAACATGCTTAGGAAGAATTGTTCAAATTTCCTATCGAATCCATTTATGAAGAACACACTCCAGTTAAACATTATTCGTGTGCATGGATTATTGAAACGTTATAAATTGGCCGAAAAATAGAGCGGCTTGATATTCATCCAATAATGGCGGCCATTTTTTCCCTCCTTCTCTTCTTTCAGGGAGCAGAGATTGAAAAAGCTAGACGGCTGTAGTAAGCCATTGAAAAATAGCCTTCATGAAGGAACCGATAAATCTTGGGGCGAAACATGTAAACAGCCCCAAAGTGGTAGAGTTTCGCGTCATTCTTCAACATTCGAACACTATTGATGGGTAACAAATTGAGTCATTCTCTCCCATATATAAATGCAGGTAAATACAGACACACACACATACGGGGTTACTGATAAGTCCACCCACATCCTTCGCGAGGTGATAGTTGGTGAAAACAAACAATTTTAAGCCCATATTGCCTAATCCAAAAGTTACCGGTTTCCAAGATATTTAATATTTTAAGCTTTTTTACAAAAAAAACAAAAAAAAAACAGTCACTGTTGCTTAAGTTTTAATTATTTTTTTATTTCTAGCATTTGAGCTGAAATTTTTTGTTGTTTTTGTATTTAAGACCTTCAGAATCAACTATTAAATAAATAAAAACATCTAATATTTACGGGCCAACAGATGGTACAACCCAATAACTAAATATTTACGGGCCAACAGATGGTACAACCCAATAACTAAATATTTACGGGCCAACAGATGGTACAACCCAATAACTAAATATTTACGGGCCTACAGATGGTACAACCTAATAACTAAATATTTACGGGTCAACAGATGGTACAACCCAATAACTAAATATTTACGGCCCAACAGATGGTACAACCTAATAACTAAATATTTACGGGTCAACAGATGGTACAACCCAATAACTAAATATTTACGGCCCAACAGATGGTACAACCCAATAACTAAATATTTACGGGCCAACAGATGGTACAACCCAATAACTAAATATTTACGGGCCAACAGATGGTACAACCCAATAACTAAATATTTACGGGCCAACAGATGGTAAAACCGAATAACTAAATATTTACGGGCCAACAGATGGTACAACCCAATAACTAAATATTTACGGGCCAACAGATGGTACAACCCAATAACTAAATATTTACGGGCCAACAGATGATACAACCCAATAACTAAATATTTACGGGCCAACAGATGGTACAACCCAATAACTAAATATTTACGGGCCAACAGATGGTACAACCCAATAACTAAAATTTACATTTTTTTCCTGAAATCTGCAACTTCAACTCTATCTCTCTTAAAAAAAATTATATTAGTAGCTATTCCTGCAAGTTATAGGTACTAAAAACATACCTGTTTAGTAAGCTACACAAAAAGTTCACAAAACAGTCAGGTAAAATGTTTATAATTATCAGAAAAAAAGTGAGATAAACACATAAGCGGGAGGTAATTTAAGTTTCAGTTAACACAATAACATTTCCTGACAGCTGAAAAGCAATATTGTTAAAAGTGGATTAAGATAGCGATTGTGATGGTGTATTAGGACTAATGGTGTTCATTTTGAACATGAACGTTAATTTAATAACAAAATATTTTTAATACATTTTTGAATTTTTTATAATGATTTCTTTAATTTTTTTATAATACATTTTTCTTTAGCGTCACTATCTTTTCTTAGTTTTTATAAGTTTTTCTGAGAATTATAAACATTTTACCTGTCTGTTAGACCTTTTTGTGTAGCTGAATAAACCAATATGTTTTTTAGTATACTAACTACTAACATTTTTTTTTTTTTTTAAGTGAGATAGAGTTGAAGTTACAGGTTTCAGGAAAAATATGCAAATTTTAGTTATTGGGTCGTATCATACGTTGTCCCGTAAATATTTGATATTTTTATTTAATTAATAGTTGATTCTGAATGTCTTAAATACAAAAGACAATTAAAACTTTCAGCTCAAATGGTAGAAATAAAAAGAAATACCAAAAACTTAATCAACAGTGACGTCTTTAAAAAAAAAAAAAAAAAAAAAAAAAAAAAAAAAAAAAAAAAAAAAAAAAAAAAAAAAAAAAAAAAAAAAAAAAAAAAATATTAAATATTTCGGAAACGGGTAACTTCTAGGTCAGACAATATGGGTTTAAAATTGTTTCTTTTAACCTAATCTGTCATCTCGCGTAGGATTTGGGTCGAGTTACGAGTAAACCTATATATATATGTACAAGAATATAATACAAATTTCAGTCTAGACAAATTAGTCATTTATATATAAAAAAAATAAAAATATAAGGTTAATATCAAAAGCTGTGTTTGGGGAAAATAGAATCTCGAGATTTTATTGAATAGTCTAGTTTTTAATCCAAGAATTAAATTATATATATATATATATATATATATATATATATATATATATATATATATATATATAAAATTATTGAAAACAAGAAACAATATTAATAGAAACAATTTAGCGAAATGAGGAACTTACCTGATTTTGTACATGTCGAGAATTCACGTTCCATTCTCAGAAGATTCTTTGTCAGTTTTTGTTGGTAGTATTTTCTGAAACAGAATATATTTCCATATATAAAACAAACCCTTTATTCTCGTAAGCTTTTCAACAAATAAAAAATAACAAACGATCATACAAAATTATTGAGTAATTTGTCGCTTACAAGAGTAATTCTCATGCATTCGATTTTTTTTTTTTTTTTTTACAGAAAATCTACAAGCAATTTGTGAAGTAAACTTCCACTTATTAAACCTTTTTCAAGATGCCTAACAGAATTTTAATGTGAACACAACTAATCCAATTTAGTCAATTTTCGAGAGCTTGAATACAAACATTTTTATTTCTTCAATGCTTAAAAATAAGGTTTAAGATCTAACTGCTATTTAAGACAGAACCTTGATGTACCTATTGACCTGACAGAACTCCTCGGAGATGACAGCCACCACATTGATACAATACTCAAACATTTAAAGGACATAAACATTTACAACAACATCTAAGTAAATACCAAGTCAAAATATCTGGTTAAAATATTTTAAAATTATTATATAAGAAAATTTTTTTTTAGGAATATGCTCGACTAAACCTACTTTACATCGCCCTCTACTGAAAAGACCGAAACACTGCACTTCGCCATAGATGCGGTGCGATAAATAAATAAATAAAAAAAAAAAAAATAAGGTTTAAGTTCGAAATTTGTTTCTTAATATTCCTCAAGTTAATATTAAGTTTACATTAAAGCATATAAACCTGTACTTGAAGACGTATATTTTTATGTTTTAATATTTGGATTTTTAGATCTTTTTTTTGTTTGCACCCTAGGTGTTTATAGAGAAAATCGCCCAGTTGCGGACTCTGAAATCAAATAAATAAATATGAATCTGAAACAGTTCACAGTCAGGTTTCCTTGGGTGGAGTTTCTTGCTTGTTCATTTGAATTAAATCAAATGTATTTCGTTCAGATTTTGAATCTGATAGCGAACAAATACTATATACATATAAATAAAAAATCAGTCCAATAATAGGGCACGAGGGCCCAAAGGCGAAGAGGTTGTAGACATATTTTATTCTTGACAATACGGAACACTAGGGAGATAGTGTGGTTAGTATCCTGTCCTTGGTACCTGATTTTCTCCGTTGCTAATGGGGTCTAGGGACAGTCTGAGACACCGAATATAACCTTCGAAAACGACACCACCATATAATATGTACATTTATTTTTATATATATATATATATATATATATATATATATATATAGGGTGTCCCAGTCTTAAACCGACAAACTTCGTAATCGATGCGGAACCGAAAAACTAAGTCAAAAAGTCCTTTGGCGATTTTCTCGTTTTCGCTTCGTTTTCGAAAAAAACGTAAAAAACGCGTTTTTGTTTTTTTTTTTGTTTTTTTTTTACAAATCCCGATTTATCGCTTAAGCAAAACGTTGTACGAAAAAAAAAATTGTAGCTTATTAAAATATCTTTAAGGTGAGACCAAATTCAGAGTCTAGTTGGAATATTGTACGAGATAATCGTGTTTGAATAACCCATCGGATGGACATTTTGTTCCAGGGAGCATTTTTTGATCAGACAAATCGTCTGCGGGTGGGATAAATCGGTATTTGCCAAAAAAAAAAAATTTTCGATTCCTCATCGTTATACGAAGTTTTCGGTTTAAGACTGGGACACCCCGTATATATATATATATATATATATATATATATATATATATATATATATATATATATATATATATATATATATTATATGTACATATTTCGATTTTCTTTTTAGAAGTTTAAAATTCTGGTGGACTGAATATATCTGAATACCATTCATTAGCACTGACTCGGCCGGTGAGAGATAATATTGTTTTTATGTGAACTTTATGATTAAATTATTAAACTTTTACATTCTATTTTTATTTACTCTAATGATGATAGGAAACGTTTACGAAAAATGCCAAGGATTCACTAAAAGCACATTAATAATATTTGATGAACGTGGTAATTTGTTTTGTTTTTTGTGTGTTTATATATGTTTTTCTTTTAATTGTGAATTATACTCTACTTCTGCACAAATAGAGTATGCCCTTAAGACATTAGGATAAGGCTTGCGCAAATAAGGTGAAAAATGTAACATGACAAGTTCAAGCGGTAATATGCCCCAAAAGGGTTAATAACTGTGAATAGTGCGGAACTGTAATTCAAGCAAGATGGATCATTATTCAGCCCCTCACTCACTGGTTCATATCGAATGTTGACAAAAAATCACAAATTAACTAGTCCAGTGACGTTGATTAATCACACAAGTTGATAGGCGTTGAAGTTTGACCAAGTCACATTAGGGCTTCATAAGACCCGTAACTTCAATAGACCTACCAAAATCTTTTCTTCTTTCTGTGTATCTTGTCTGGATTTCTGGTATTTATTTATTTTTTTTTTTTTTTATGTTTAACGGCGTATTAACACTTGGGCTATTTCTAGTATTAATAAGAATAGTAAATAGAATAAAATTCAGTAAATTCCTTGAGAAAATTTAAGTATCCACTAGATAAAAATTTCCTAGAAAAACGATTTTATTGCCGTTATACGGCGACTTAAGCCACAAAAATCTAAAAGTTAAATAGTATTTCTTCATCAAATGAACTAACTTGAACTTCAAATATCGTCCTCCTACTGAGGTGGCTCCATCCAAATATACGCCAGAACATATTTGGTAACAAATTTATTTTTCTATCAACAACCATGATTACGCAACTATATATGAGATATTTAAGAAAACAAGAAAGTCCGAATGTTTCTTAATCATTTTTTTTAAATACTTCTATTTCAAGCGTAATAAAATTTTATATATATAGCCCCTTTTTATTCACCCCAACTACCTAACCACTGCAAAATAATTTTTTTATGAGTTGCAATAATTTGCAGAGTTAACAATTTAATATTATCAGAATTAGGACAGCCAAATACTATTGACTTATTTTGCATGGAATGTGGAGTATACCTAGTTGATGATTAAGAAAGATGAAGCTGGGCCCTACTGTAGGTGGAGAATCAGCCTGTTTCTCCATCAGTTTTATATTTTGTAAAACTTTCATTTAAAGTTCTGAAACATGGGCATTTTACAGCATTTTTGCATGTTTCTTTGGTTAAACGTATATTTTTTACAAAACCGAACCGACTTATCAGAAATCCAACTTCATATTCGTATTCTCCACCCCAAAAAAGTATAAAAAATTATAGAAAACGGAACGCCAAAAAAAAACGCTGTGGATAGAGCATATTTTAAGATTCATTATTATCAGTATAGGGGAAAAACTAATGTGAAATTCTGATTTAGCACGCCCGAAAATCACCAAAATGGTCTTTCACTTCCGCGTTACTTCCAAAAAGTTAAAATTTGTCGACTTGTGTAATAGTCACTGGTATACAATATTTAATTACTGCGTAATTAACAAGGCTAAGTACAGCGCCGATCCATCAAAATCATTCCTCTTATGTAAAATATCTTGAAGAAAGCACTAGGGAAATGTGATGTGATTACTATGACGGTGACCCTCCTCAGTAAATGACTAGTCACTGGTTATCGTGTTCCAGATAACGGTGACCCACTTCAGTAACAGGCGCATTTCATTCATAAGAAGATACCCGAATTCCACTTTTACTATTATTACTATTCATGGCACAACCATGAGCCAAAGTATCTGAGATTACAATAATATTTTGCTAACGACGATGTGTAAAAAAATGTATTATTTATTTATTACGTCTTGAGCTAATTATATGGTATATTTGAGGGGCACTATGCGCGATTCCATGTTCAATCTGTGGCGCCATCATAGCTTCGTAAAACGAAAAGTGCACCTCCTGCAAATATGTCTGGGCAACCGAAGAAAAAGAAAACGGTTTTTCTCGAATTGGACCTTGGAGCTACAGAGAAACCCATTAGGTGAATACCGAGCACAGGGAAAGCGTGTATTGTGCTGGGTTTGTACATTTTCTTCTGCTTTATGTCAGTCTTTCTATCCTGGCCTAGCATTTTTTTTTTCTAGACTTTTTCAGGGAGTCTTTTAAAAGTAAAAAAAAAAATGAATTTGAGCATCGGAGTAAGTATTATTGCATGTAAATTTCTTGTTTATGTATGTAAATATATATATATATCAGTCCCGTAACAGGCCACTAAGGGCCCAGAGGGGCAGAGATACTGTAGAGATATCTGATTCTCGACCATACGGCACACTAGGGAGACAGTGTGGTCAGTACTACGCTCGGGCCGCCTAATTTTACCCTCTGCCGCTTCGTCTGCTAGGGTTTTTAGCACAAAGATACCCATTCATAAATTAATTAAAGGCTGGGTTGGCCTTGGGGCGGTGAAGGAGGCCGAATTCAACCCATGACCCTTGAAGAAAAATCTTTAGTGCTTGCTCGGGAATTGTACTCAGTATCTCCAGCTTACTAGTCCAGTGCTCTACCACTGAACTAACCTCGCCCCCTAGTTTAATGATAGCTGCAAAACATATTAATAGTCCGAGAGCCAGCAACGCACTTTTCATGAAGTGTTTCACCCTGAAATTTTGCTATAGTGTACCTCTTGGGTAGATAAGAAGGTAAGTATGTGTTTCCTGGACATACCTTGGAACACCAGGTACTGCGCACAGGGGAAAGGTGCAAAACAATATTGCCCAAAAATAGTGTTTTATTCAGAAGCCAACTATTATTAATAAAAAAAATTGGAAATTAAGTCAATTTTAAAATTAATAACAAATAACGCAGGCACTTTGAAGGGGGTTAAAATGTAAATTAAAAAAAAAAAAAGTACCTAATTTTTATTTTTAATATTAAATGAAGTGCTTCATTCACGATGCGATTTAAACAGCGTCTTTAATAAACATATTTGAAAATAATTGCAAAAGGGCAGACACTTTTGTGGGGTTTAATTATCAGGAACATTGAAAATAAATGTTGCCTATGATAGACTGCAATACACTGCGCGTAACCGCGCAGTGTTGGTTGTTTTCTGTGCTCTCATTGGTTCTTGCTCACATGATCTTGTACAGCTGTTTCGGTTTTAATGGCAGCGCGAATAAAACTCTCATTTAATATTAGAATAAAAACAATTTTTTTTTTTTTTACGTGTTATACCCCTTAAAAGTGTCTGCCATATTTATTATTCATTGCAAAATTGTCTTAATTTTACATTAAAGATAGTTGGCTTCTGAATAAAACTCTATTTTTGGGAAATATTTTTTTGTACCTTTCCCCTATGTGCAGTATCTGGTGTTCCAAGGTATGTCCAGGAAACACATATATACCTTATTATATATCCAAGATGTACATTATAGCAAAATTTCAAGATGCATAAAACACTTCATGAAAAGTCCAGCAACGCACTTTTCTCGGACTATAAAGAGTACCTCATTCGGCTATCTAGATCAACTTTGAGATAGTTATATAATTCAGATGAAATTGCCTTATAAATTATATTAACATTATGTGAACAATACTAAAGCCCAGTAAGGAAAAGAAATAAAATGCAGAAAATCATTTCTAGATATATATATATATATTTTTTTTTTTTTTTTGTGGCGAAATTGAGTAATACATTTTTTGGAGAGAGCGATGATATGATTACTTAATTACAAGGTGAATCAAGTGGTCGTTTGGGATATACGGACATGACAATACTCCTGCGTTTGAGAGCAGAGAGACCTGTCAGAACCAGCCCCTGTCACGGCAGGCACTCTGTCTTTTTCATACCCCAAACCCTTCCACAATACCTCCTCCCCCTTTCTTATAGTCCTGTAATATTTTGGTTAGAAAAAAAATAGAAAAGTAAATAAAAGCTTGTTCTTTTTAGACTGGAGGTACGTAACAGTAACCGAAGTATTGAAAGCCTTCATACATTCCAATCCAACTGGCGGTTCATTCTCTATGAAATATTTTATTTCAAAAGTTCTTCTACAGAATCTGGAGAATTTGTTGACTTATTACTCTAATTACTATCTTTTAAATGTAACTGAAAAAATTGACGAATTTAAAAGGTAACTGAAACATGCGTTACTTATACTATACATTATAAATATCCCGTAGTGCTTATAGTAGATACGGCTTTAGAAATAATACGCCAAGAAATGGATGTTATTGAGCTAAGAGAAAACGTGAGATTTTCAGAAAAATCTATAATTCGAACATTTTGTCATGTTCTGTGACAGCTTTTTAGCACTTTCCTCCGAAGGAAAGTAGCTATTGAGGTTGGACTCATGACGGAATTTATGAAAAATTTCTTCAAATCTTTATCGATCCTACCTAGTAGACACCGAAAATGACCCCCGTTAAAATTTATATATATCTATATATATATATATATATATATATATGCATATATATATATATATATATATATATATATATATATATATTATATATAAATTATTAATTGATCAGTTACTCATTACAAATTTAAAACAGAACTATTCATGTTTTTATTTTATTTATGTAGGATATTTTAAGCAAATTGTTCTGGAAAGCAATCTACACTACCCAAATTTTGAGGAAAGTGCTTAGTTATGCAGCTCCTGCGTGACGGACTTTTTACATATTAATATACATAATCTCAAACGAGAATAATGGCAACAGTAAGAAACATTTTACACAATGACAATAGGTTAAAAAACAATTCTTAAAGGGCATGTTAGGTAAACAAAGGTTTTTTTTAATGACCAAATGGATCAATAGTTTTATACAAAACTTAGTCGATAGTACGTAAAAACAATTATCAGACGCCCAATGTAAAGAGAAAATGGCAGAGAAACACATTAGCAACAGCACTAAAGAAATAGAAAGATAGATATATACATAAACTAATTATTTAAATCTAGAAGATCTTATCAGAATAAAATATATAATTATCTACAAATGTATATATATATATATATATATATATATATATATATATATATATAGTATAGTAGCAAGGTAGGTCAGTGGTAGAGCACTGTACTAATATCCCGCGCGCCAAAGAGTTTATCTTCTCGTGTCTTCGTTCGTGGGTTGGATTCCGGGTCCTAAAACTCCCCATCGTCAACCCAACCATTAATTAATTTATAAATGGGTACCTGCAAAGGGGATAATCATGCGGCCGGAGCATAGTACTGACCAGACTATTTCTCTGGTCTGCCGCATGGTCAAGAATCAGATACATCTAAAGTACTGTGCCCTGCAAAGGTGTTTTTTTTTACATACATATAGTAATACAACAATAAGCAATTTTATCGCCAAAGAAAATAACTAAATAAGTATGGCTCTCATAAATATAACAGAAGAAAAAAATAAGATCAGTGTGCAACCCTTGACTAAAGATAGAAGAAGCGTTTTTGTTAATCCACCATTAATTGCGGGTGGTTGGTTAGGGAGAATCATTCCAGAAAGTATAAGCATTTCGGGGGGGGGGGGGGGGCAGAGCCGCCACATCTCAGAGCCGAGCCCAGGACCAGATCATGGGCCCCCACTTCTCAGAGCCAGACTAAAAATTCCAGTACTTTGCTATAGGACTTTGGACATTTTAAAATTATTTTCATCTTGAGTTTTGAGCGAAATGAGAATAAAAGCCGACAATCGGTGCAGCAAAGGTCACTTTCGGTAATTGTAGTTTTATTACGACTCCTAATGAAATATACTATTCTGGGAATGCACTTGTTTTGTCGTTTATGTACGTTAAAAAAAAAAATGTAGATCCCATTCCAAACAATATAGGCTACGCCTGTCTATATTTCTTAACCCCATTCTTTTTACAAGCTCATAACCTATATATTTTTTTCCAATTAGCAAGGAAGCGGCAACTGTCCCCGGCAGTCCCCCCCCCCCCATGTGGCGGCCCTGCGGGGAGAGGGAGCATTTGGGGGGGGGGGTATGGAATACTAACAATCTATAACTTGGAATGTTCAGACAACTAAAACGCTATTATACCCAAACAAATTATTTTTTTCAAAATAATTTATCTTATTTAATTTATTTTTAAGGTTTTTATAAGACATTTTTAACGGCTGAAGCCCCCTCAGCCCTTCCCCTTTTAGCGCTTTCCTCCGAAGGAAAGTAGCTATTGAGGTTGCACTCATGACGGAATTTTTGAACAACTTCTTCAAATCTTTATCGATCCTACCTAGTAGACACCATATTTTTATTTATATATATATATATATATATATATATATATATATATATATATATATATATATATATATATATATATATATATATATATATTATATATATATATGTGTATGTATGTATATATGTATATATATATATATATATATATATATATATATATATATATATATATATATATATATATATGTCTGTTAACACGATAGCGGCCAGAGTTTTTGTTTTTTCTTCTCGAAACGTGGTATATAGCGTTCAATAAGCAAACGATTGAACGAGTTCGTTAACCATCAAAATCGGTCCATCGGGAGGGGGGGTTTACCCCGGACCCAAAACACTAATTTGACCATGCCAGCCGTAGTTTTTGTTATATTTCAACGAAACTCGGTATTCGTTATGTTGATCTAAAGAGAGAAATACGTTGTAAAAATAAACTAAATCGGTTCATTAGGAGGGGGGGTTTACTCCGGACCCACATAACCAATTTGGCAATACCAGCCGTAATGGTTGTTACATTTCAACGAAACTCGGTATCCGTGGTTGTAATCAACAGGGAAAAATGGGTTGTAAAAATAAACTAAATCGGGTTATTCGGAGGGGGGGGGGTGTTACTCCGGACCTAAAGTACTAATATACTCATACCGGGCGTAATTTCTACTGTATTGTAACGAAACGCGGTATACGTCGTGGGTATCTCATGAGAAAGAAGTGTTGTAAAAATTAAGTAAATCGGTCTATTGGAAAGGAGGGTTTACTTTAAACTCTGTTTCATTAGAAATGTGAACCGCCAGACGTAGGTTCCCAAAGGCGCCGCGAGGAGCGCTATCTCCCACTAGGGGGACTGTATCCTGTTCCTGCGTCAGATCAAAAGACGGAAAATGAAGTTTTTGTGTATTTATTAAGTAGTACAGTATCGTGTATTAACATAACTCTGGAAGCAAATTATTTACAAAATTAATAATTGAACAGTTCTCATAAGAAATGTAAATGAGCAAAACTATTCACGTTATTATTTTCACTACAATTCACGTTTATAGAGGCATTTTCGGCAAATTATTCAGTAATGTTGCCTACACTACATTCTGAGGAAAGTGATTAGTAATGCAGCTCCTGCGTGACGGCCTTTTATAAGCTCATGACATACACCAATAAAACGATTTGTGAAAAGTTGTGCCTTGTATCTGCGGATTTGCTAGCAACCTCACGGTGACTTACGGCTGTAGATGGAACTACAGTGAGGCACTTAGTTCGCCGAGTCCACGAGAGAGAGCAGGAAAGGCTCGGCTTTCACTCCTTTTCCCGTAATTCCTTCTTCCCTATAGGGAGAAAAATCCGAATATGATGTTGACCGGATAATGCGCGGAAGTGCTGACAAAAAGAATTCACTACTCATAACCCGTAGGCCAGGAATCTGTACCCCGGAGGTAAAGGGCACCATGTCACCTATTTGTAATTGTTCAGGAGAGCCAACTTTCCATAACATTGAACTTTTAAAATTTGTTTCTTTGTTACTAACGGAAACAGTTTAAATTATATACAGACAAGTGTTAATTTCCTTTTGCATTCTTTAATGTTTTATTCAATTTTTTTCTTGTATTTCATTTTTTTGATTGTTTAAGAGCTTATAGTCTTAGTTACGGAGCTCTTAAATTGAATAAATAAATAAATAAAACAGTTTAAAGAAATGTTTTCAAATTGTTATTGGAATTGATAGGTAATTGGAATTATTGATCATAGTCAACCAAAAACAAGTCCTCCACTTGGTGTCTTCTACCTCTAATGAAAACCAACATGATTTTATTTTTCATCTTCATATCTTTGTTTTTTATGGGAGCAAGGCATTGTGCCCTATGCAATTATATGGATCGAAAATATCCACATTAAGAATATTTTTTTAAGTTACTTTAATAAAAAATGGACATAGTTGCATATATATATATATAAACACATATATTTGTCTGTTTCCTCTCTCACAAACTCAAAAGTGCACCGATTTTGATGAAATTTGGTACAAAAATCTTTTGTCTAATATGAAAGGTTGAATTTGCTAACTGGCAGAATCCAACTTATGGAATATGGTTTTTGGCGTGAAATTCACGCAAAAATAATCGTAACACTTACGTTTTCGACTTTGTATGCTTGCAGGAACTCGTTTTATAGGTTCCTTGACTAGAAAAACGAATAAAATCATTTTTTTAAGGCGATATCTGCAACCCTTATCAAGAAAAGTGGATAAAAGTAGTTTTTAAGCTAATTTTCATTTTGGTTATTAGAATTAATTAAATTTTATTCTCTATTAATATTGAAAACAGATATTGGATTATCTGCTGATTTATTGCTATCTAAGAGATAATACAATAGACTAAGCAATACTATAGTGGAGAAAAATATTAAATATTCGCATAAAAATTTCTAATAATAGCATAATTGAAAGATAAAATGAAAAAAATTGTAGTAAAATATGTGAAGGATGTGTAGCATGTAGGATATTAACTCAGAGATATTCCAAAGTTTCTATATTCTTTAATATTCAGAGGACCTTTGGAAAATTCCTTATTCAGTGCAATAAAACCATAGTAAAGGAATGCATTTTAAAAAAAAATTATAAAATTGTAATCTAAAAATATAAAAGTCTCAATAAATATCTTCATTATTCTATTTTTAAGGAGAAAATAAATCAGAAAAAATAGAAGATAATATTTGAAATCAAAACAAAAGTAGTGTATTGTGAACTCATGAAGAGATTGTTTAAAACCGAAGCCAACTTTAAAATGTTTATAAAAGTCTAAACTAGTCAAATTTGTCTAAATTATTCTGCCTAATTTTATTTATTTGTCTGTTCTTTTGTAGAAGATAACAATGTCAGACAATTTTTGTTTTTATTTAATTTTTAAATGGTCTCACTAGAGTACAGGTAATTTATATTAATACTAGAAAATATTTAACTACAAAATATTCTAGAAAACAGAGGATGTCAAAATAAGATATAAATTATAAGAATGACATATGTATATACGTACAACATTAAATAAAAGGGACTAATTTCAAAATAATTTACTCAATTTACCTAGAGAAAAAAATTATTAACAGCATAAATGGGCAAATTATGTGAAAACAAAGTGATTATGAAAATAGGGGAAAATATTTAGAATTATATCATCATTTTAAAAAACACAAAAAAAAAAAAACTATATCAGAAAGTTGTTTTGTTTTGTTTTTTTTTACCTGCGGTGCAGTCCTATTCTCCAGTCCATGAATTCTTAATCCATGAGTAAAAATGCCTCTAAAAAACACCATAAACACTTCATAATACAACAATTTTATACGCAGACACCAAAACAACTTCATAAAGACTGACAAACCACTTAATACATTACCTATTAGCAGAACACAAAAAAGAAAACAAAACAAACAAAATTAACATAAACGTATATTTTAAGTGGATTGGGGACATTTTGAAAATTTGACCGACAATAGGCTGCAGCAAAATATAGAGAAAAAAAACACATAAAATATATGTTACAATCTAAGAAGTTATAAATTTGGAAAACCACTGTTCAAATACAATGAATGTAGAACACTTAAAACTCTTCATACACCAAATTCACACATACTTAACAAAAATACAGAGTATGACCAATTTTTCACAAGACTTGTCACTACACAGTGGGAAAATAACACGAACATTTGTCAATGCGATTTTTACTCAGTAAAATGTACCAACAATTACTATTTTCTGCGGACAATACTTAGTTTTTAGTATTCCCATAACAAAGAGGAGTTTGTTAGCCAGCAAAATTGCTTCATCTGAGTGGGGGGGGGGGGGGTCGTTCAGGACCCAAATTAATAAGATGCCCCTAACAGTCAAAATTTTTGTTATATTAGTATGATTCTAGGTATAAATCATGCTCATTTAAAGAGAAAGAATGTTATTTAAAAATAAACTATTTCTGTAAATTAGGAAAGTTGATTCACTCCTGAACCAAGTAATTCATTGCCCTACCGCCCGTCACTTTTTCTTGCAACCAAAACTCTGTAGACATCATTTCCAACTAATGAGGAACAAATCTCGCTAACATCGGGGTGAGAAATATATGCATGGGATCGAAGTGTAACAGCTGGGATGGAAAGCTTTAACTCCATGAAGCAATGGTGTCTAATAAGCTTCTATATGTTGCATCTATAAGGGGTTTGCACTACTTGGAAATGTTGGAAAGCTTCACCTTAGCTTTTTCAAAAGGATTTTAGGCCTTATGTAGTCGGATCAAAGACAAGCGTTAAATTGATCTCCTGGAATATCCTTAAGCAAGCCCTGAATTGGATGGACCAAGTTCTGGACATGCCTACGAAGCGATGCACAAAATATGCCTGCAAAAATTAAAGGAGATTGCAGAGAGATCACCAGAAAGACAGAAATTTAACTGATTCATACAAGTAGAAGTAAAAACGATTAAAAAATTTGCGACTAGAGCTGTACTTACTGAAATCTCCAATTCACTGACTAGAATGAAAAAAAATGAAAACATAAATGAAGAAATAAATTAATTGCATATAAATATTTTTATGGGAACAAGACAAAAATAATGTCACTTTGTCTTCCTATTGTCCCATGTATAGGCTTATTTTTAATCCAAACCAGAAAACACCTGTTTATCCAAACATGAACCTCTCAATTTCATTTTCGAGTTTTAGCCCATATTAGTAGCCCCAACAATTAATACATATATTATAAAAATAAATTACAGGAAGACTGCAATAGCCATAAACCCCAAGGGAATCTTTCACATCTGCAATAGTAATCAGTTAGAGGATATTTATCATATATTAGTAGCATGCTCACTTTACAAACCCTACAGATCATCCTACCTCCCACATATTACAAACATCTTTCCGAAAACCTATTTATTTTCCTCAAAGATTTAAATGGATATCAAACTTGAAATCTGTTCTACTTCACAATAGTTTCCCTAAATCTCCGAAAATTTGTTCGGGAAACTTGAAAATGTAAGCTATAACAGACACAAATTATCGCATATCTTATTATATTATTATAACACTTTTATAATATGTTTTGATTGATTTTTCAGATCTATTATGTTTTAATGTCCTACTTATTTCTGTTAGTTGTTAATTTTTATTAATCTGTAAGCGCAAATCCCTTTGTACAGGGCAATGCCCTAAAGCAAAGAATGTGAAATAATAGTAAATAATGAGGTACATGTGTTGTAAAAAAAAAATGAATTCTGTCCATTTAGAAAATTGGGGCTTCCTCCAGGAAAAAAGTAATAATTGATTCAGATGTTTCTTAAAAATATACAATAACAAAACTATTAATGCTTCCTTTGTATTTAAGTAGGTTATTTAATGCACATTCCATAGGAATCAGGGATACACTAACCACCTTTCTGAGAAATGTTCATTCTTATACAGGTCCTGCATGACAGGCTTTTAGCACTTTCCTCCAAAAGAAAGTAGCTATTGAGGTTGGACTCATGAGGGAATTTTTGAAAAATTTCTTCAAATCTCTATCGATCCTACCTAGTAGACACCGAAAATGACCCCCGTTAAAATTTATATATATCTATATATATATATGTGTGTCTGTTAACACGATAGCGGCCAGAGTTTTTGTTTTTTCGTCACGAAACTTGGTATATAGCATTCAATTAGCAAACGATTGAACCACCAAAATCAGCGCAGGGCAATCCACCAAACTAGCGCAGGGCAATCCCGGAGGTTGAAAGTAGCATAGTTGTATTGTTGTTGTGTGAGTAGCGTTGAAAGTGTCTTTAAATAATAAAAAGAAAAGAGTGTGGGTCAGGAATTATTTGAAGAAGCGACGGACCCATGGTCATTGTAACCTAAGTGTTTTTTTTTTTGGTTTTTTTTTTCTTCTTTTTTTTTTACGGCGCATCTACTTCTAGGTCATTAACGCCGACATCCAGGGTGCAGTGAGGAATTTTCCCAACGTGCCCTGAGATGAGAAAATTCCTCCCGGAGGTGGGGATCGAACCCAGCATCTCCCGCTTATGAATCCAAGGTGCTAACCATTAGACCATAGGAGACCCCTGTAACCTAATTGTGAACTGAGCTTGGAACCTATTAGAATTTCCCGAGGATGAATGAAGAAGCGTTTGAGCAACTGTTGAGCATGGTTTGCCTTCTGAGTGAGAAACCTGATACACGAACAGGGCCTCTGAGAGGCCCCTGTCTAAACAATCTCATGGGCCCCTTAACTTCCCCTCCCCCTCCATTAACATTACCAAAAACTATAAATTGAATTATTTAAAACTATAATTTCTCTGAAAATAAAATTAAGTAGTAATTCAACGGAGTGGAAAATGGTAGGTATATAACTTTTATTTCTTAAATTATAATGAGAGTAAATAAATGACGCCGGGCCCCTCACCAATTGTCCTCCATGCCCCCCCCCCCTAGCAGAGGCCCTGTACACAAATGAGGACATGCTACAAAATATTGACAGGTCCGAAAAAAGTTTGTAAATTTTCAGAAAACTTTTCAACACCCCACAAAATATTGAATACCCCACTTTTGCACGATATTTCCCCTTTCACTTGCAATATTTTTGCACAAAACCGACATCTTCAAATTTTTGTGGAAACTTTTTGTCAGTGTAAGGACCCCTTTAGGCCTTGAATGCGCTCTGAGCATTTTCAATATAGAACATTGAGTGGTGGTTTTGGACCAAAATACCTGATTCAAAATAATAAAACTGTTGGCATAGAATTTAATAGAATACATCAAATACTACAGAAGATAACTATTTATGAAAACCTAAACACAATAGATATAGCAACCCTGTGCTGATGTAATCATCAAAAATAGGATTCAAGGAGACCTAAAAAAAAGTCCGACTCGCAGGAACTGCGTCATCTTAGCGCGGTTCCAGTTTTTTTTTTTTTTTTTTTTTTAACGCACATCTACATCTAGGTCATTAGCGCCGACATCCAGGGTGTAGCGAGGAATTTCACCAGTGAGCCGTGGGATGATAAAATTCCTGCCGGAGGTTGGGAATCGAACCCACCATCTCCCGCTTATGAATCCAAGGCGCTAGCCATTAGACCACGGGAGACCCCGGTTCCTGTTCATATACCTATTCTCATTTGAAAAGCATAGAATAGAAACAGATAATATTTTCCGCGGCCTTTGTTCAAAGGGTTTTATGGCTGGCTATACCTGGGGTCAGGTCCGCAAGACCCTAGAATCCTCTTCTACCGATACTTCATTTCATACGTTTCAATGAATTGGAAAATATCAAATATTTTCACACATTCCTGTGTTCTTTTACTATAGTAATAATTCTACAGATAAAATCAATTAAAAAATAAAATAAAAAAACCAACAGCATAAAGGCAATTGAAAATATTCAAAAGACGTCAACGAATCTTTTTCTCTTGGCAAGCTATATTTCTAACAATGAATTGTTTTTCTTATTTTGCCTAATCTGTTTTATTGTAAAATACATTATCCAACTATAAGCAATTAAAAAATAACAAGGAATAAAAACAGACAAAAAGAACAGTTCGAATAAGCAAAATCAATTACTTTAATGTTTTAAGCACTTATTTCTCCGATTGACATCGCCTAATCAAAACTTTCATCAGAACCTTTTTTGTAGAACATTTAGTAAGCTTTCTAATGGTATTCTTTCGTTTACCAAATTCTTAACCTTTTTCGAGATATTAAGGAAAATATACAAAGTTACCAAAACTTTTTATGTCTGTTAATAAAATATTTTATTCTAACCCTTCCTTAACTCCAAACGTAACCAAAATTTCAACATATTAGCTTTAATGAAAGTAGAACATGCAGAAAATGTTTCAACTGAATCCCATGATTCTAAGTACCCAAACCAAAAACGGTATTCAAAAACTATTTTTCCAATTTTCTCGAAAACGGTTAATGCTATCGCCTTGAAAATGGTTTCATTCGTTTTCCTAGCCCAAGAAGCCTATAAAAAGAGTACTTACAAGCTTATGAACTCAAAAACGTAAGCGTTACGATTTTTTCTGCGCGAATTTCGCCCCAAACTCCATCTTCCAGTGGGTGGATTTTGCTGGTTAACGAACTTGACCTTTCATATTGGACGACTGATTTTTGTACCAAATTTCATCAAAATCGGACCATTCGTCTTCGAGCTAGAGAGCGAACAGACAAATATATATATATATATATATATATATATATATATATAAATATAATAGTATCATGGGCGTATTATATAAGGGGGGCTGAGGGGACTACAGCCCCCCAATTTTGATTTTATTGTAAAAAAAAGTGTCATAAAACCCTTAAAAATAAATTAAATATGACCACTTAGTTCATAAAAATGTTTTATTTAAGGTGTAATCGTGTTGTTGCCTGAAATTTTTCCAAGTTCTAAATTGTTAGTATCCCATACCCCTGAAATGGTCTCAGCCTCCCGAAATTTTCCCAGCCCCCCAAAATTATTTTATATATACGACTATGAATAGTATATTTTTTAATTAACTAAACAAAATTTTTATCCAGTGACAAAATCTTAAAAAAAAATATTTTATTATAATGGGATGATCCATTTTTCTTTTTTGGAATCTATCGATTTTACACAGCTGACTACTCTATGATTGACGCAATACGTAGTAGTAACCTCTGTCTTGGCGTGGCTATTGTATGGGAAGGCACGCCTTAATACAATTAGGCTGTATTTCTTTTTTTTTTTAGCCCCTGAGGAGGCATCTAAGGTGTAAAACATATAGAGCTTCAATAAAATAAATTTAATTGACTTTTGTAATTCTCTTTTATTGACCTTCTACCTGGAAAATATTGAATTTATTATATTATTTTTTCTAAGATTTGATTAAAACGCCTCCAAAAAAGTATGGCCTAAACTCAATTTCCAAAGCAGCCAAACAAAAAAGAAAATTTAGTTCAAACTATTCCTTCATGAATAGTGCTTTGAATGTGGCTGAGCCCCCTAATACCCCAAGTTCTACTGTCTTTTTGTCAAGAGTTTGGTCATTGTACCTGAACCGTGGTTATGATGGTATGGACAGTAATTCAGATGGTACAGCACTAACTAATGATCACCACAGGCAGAATTTATTCGCAAAGAAATAAAAGAATATATACCAATTGAATAAAGAAAACCAGGAGAAATTGCAACAGCATATGAATGCGATCAAATTTACACAAGCTGAACAGCTTCTAATCATTCTTTTATATATCATTGCAGTTTAGAACCATCAAAGAAAATTTGGCAAATTTGGTAAAATCAAAATCTTCCTCCAAAAAAAAAATATCCCCCAAATTTACATTTAAGATACAGCTAGTGTAAGACGTATTAGAACACACATGAATATTTTACTATTTTAACATTTGTGACTTTAATAATGGAGCTATAGGCAATTTTTTTTTTTTATTAGCTTATCTATTTGAAATCTGTACAAATTATTATATGTACAATTATCAAGTTTGTTGATACAGATATATAATGTAATAAATTGAACAAAACGGTAAAAGTAAAATAAAATAAAAACCATACAAATTTGGAAGGAGCGAACCATTGTTGGCACTTCCATAGGCAAATAGAAGGCATATTTTAAATGTTCTGTGAAAATCAACATAATGCAATTTTGTGTTCTTAATTTAAATTTTAACAATAAAATGCAATATTCTATGCGTACAAAATATTGGAATGCCTTATTTCTTTACTATTACAGCTGGACTTTGGAAGAGATTAACTCAATATTATCGGTGAACTTTTTCCTTGTAGGATGACTTGGTGTCTTATGTGTTTGAATCAGTTTGTTTTAGTTCAATTTTTTTACATTGGGCCAGAAAGGAAGAGAAACGTCTGTTGTAATGTAAAAAAAAATATGATGACGCTTCATAATGAGCGCAACTGTTTGTGAGAAATTAGAAAATTGTAAACCTTAGCCATGTCTCCTTGTAAAATATTTTAAATCGGTACAGTACATCCAACTCTTAGGTAGCAAAACATCACATCAGGAGGTGGAAGACTCTCACTATATATGAGGAACAATCAATTTTAAGAAACGCACACGAAAAAACATGGTTGAAATTTCGAGGATCATCTGATGTGACATTAGTAGCAGTAAAGTAAGAAATGAAAGCAGGAACTATGGATTATGCGGTCTAACACCACCGAAGAAATTCTTCGTAAGTAAAGTTAATAAATAGAAAATACTTTACTACGCAAATAACATGTTAACCATCCCGCTGAATACTGGCAGTGGATTTAATTTATTCATAAGTGCAAAATAGAACTTTTTAGCCAATGTGGTTGACAAAATGCGTGGAGGAGAGCGAAGAGCTCTAATCTCGGGACTTGGTGTCTACAGTTAAATATAAGTAAGGGATTGGGACTGTAAGTCGGTATAAAGGAGTGAGGAAACTAAAAGTCATTGAGGGGATTATGAACAACAAGAAAAATAAACATATTCACAAAGAGTGCCTTCCAAACAGTCTCCAAAAACTGATTAAGAAGCAAAATGTACTATCTTCCCAGGACAATGATCCGAAACATACAATGTGGAAATCTCTCTGGTTGCTGTATACTACCCCAAAATGGATTAAAACTTCCCCAAAAAGTCCTGGTCCTGAACCCAATAGAAAAAAATGAGTGCAATACAGAAATTTAAAAAAATTAAAAAGTGTGATTCAAGAATAGGGAACACTATTCATTGACACTATTCATTCAGACTATTCTCCTGACACTATTCATAATATAGGGCCATCAAAGCCGAGAAGACTTCAATCCATTATTAAAAATACATGAGGCTCTACCAAACATTAATTTATCCTTTGTTTGGGGAAAAACAATATAACATAACATTATTTATCTAGTGCAAACAATTTCAAAATCTATTAGTATTCCAATGCTTTTTACGCATAGAATATTGTATCTTATTGTTAAAATGTAAATTAAGAACACAAATACTATTGTTTGAAATTGACTTCCAGTGAATATTTAAAATGTAGCTCGTCACCATGTCATTGATGCCTTCTGTTTACCTAAAGCACCAATATTTTAGTCACAAATATTGAAAAATTAAAACATTTATAGCTGTTCCAATACTTTTTACACAAGCTGTATATTTACTAAATTCCCTTTTCTTAATATTCTCATACATTTCCAACATTAATAATATGAATTTCCATAAGTATGATTAGCCGGCAGTGTCTATAGTCCTCCAATTTATTTGGGCAGCACCCATTATTTATTTATTTTAAATAAGGCTTTTATCTTTCTCTTCTGTTAATTGCCCAGTTGGTTCATTCTATTGCAGCTTTAGATTACAATAACCCAATTCACTGATATGTACTTATATTACAATAGAATCGATGGATGATAGAAGAAGAAAAGAAACAATGAATGAGAGTTATTTTTGATCTTGAAGTAGTAATAAGTCGCTCAGAGGGTACAAATGTTTAATTTGCACATTCTGACCAATGTGCTAACTAATAATGTTAAAAACACTTGTGTACGTTGGCCAGAGTGTAATCAGCTAGCACATATAAGCATATTTGTTATATATATATATATATATATATATATATATATATATATATATATATATATATATATATAGTGGCCCAGATAAGCAGGCCACAAGAGAAATAACTACTAAACGGTTTGAGATATCAACATTTTTCAAAGGGCTTAAGTTGCAGTTCTCGTTGAGATCTAGAAAATGGTGCCCTTGGAAATGAGAAAATAACACCTCTAAGGGCTCAAATGGGCCTTTGAAGGGAAGGGTTTCCCCTTTACCCATATTTTGACTTAATTTTTAAAATGTACTAAAAATAACAAGGAGGAACCGTGCAAACATGGTTTCGATGTGTCAAGTAGTTCTCTGTAAAAATACGTTTTCATTTGCATGTATTCCTCACCTGAAATTCCAAAAAAAGGCACTTGAATTTATTTAAATAGTATTTTGTTAAGGAAGGGCTAATTCAGCTTAGGAGAATGTGCTCAGCATTAAAAATTGTTTATTGCAAAAAAAAAAAAAAATATCATTCATAATTTGTGACCTGTAATTTTGGCAACTCTTATGTCTAAAGCTCCAATTTTTAGGTATTTTCTTTTCTAGTTTAAACTAATGGGAATTGTTTTGTTGGGTGCTCAAAACATTCTCCTATGTTGAATTGCCACTCCCTTAACAAAAATACTATTTAAATAAATTCAAGTACCTTTTTTGGGAAAAACAGATAAGGAATACATGCAAATGAAAACGTATTTTAACCGAGAAGTACTTGACGCATCGAAACCCCGTTTGCACAGTTCTTCCTTGTTTTGTTAGTACATTTTAAAAATATAATGCAAAATATGGGTAAAGAGGAAACCCTTCCCTTCAAAAGCCTATTTGAGCCCTTCGTGTTATTTTCTCATTTTCAATGGCACCATTTTATAGATCTCAACGAGAACTGCAACTTTTCCCCTTTGAAAAATTTGGATATCTCAAACCATTTAGTTGTTTTATTTCCCGTTTATCTGGGCCATCTATGTAGGGGTATATGCATATATATATATATATATATATATATATATATATATATATATATATACGTTACAAGACCAAGGTGTCCACCTTCAGCCTTGCGACTGTGGGAAGGTGAACATTGGACAAACAGGCAAGAATGTAAGGTCTGGAATGTTTTGTCCACATGGATTGGACAACACACTGCAGACTACCGGCTGAGACACACCAAAACATCTGTGGTAGCAACACACGGAAAAGAGTGCCCCAAGCAAGTCTTGTTCGACCAAGCCCAAGACCCACAGTGTAGGCCAAGACCCCAATGTGTAGCTAAGGAACTTCAATTGAGAAAAATGCCTTTTCCTACAGAGTATTTGGTGGTCCGCCTGAAGAAGATAGAGGAGACAATACCAGCAGATGACCACATGCGTCCCGAGCAGACAACTGAGTAACCAAGCGGACAGTTCTAGAGCCCCATTGGTCCATGGATCTCAAACACTATTTGCCCGCAGAGTCTGAGAAACAGGAGTAGAAAGACGGGGATATCCAAGAAAAATCCCTAACCATCCCCCGATTGTAAATACATCCCCATTCTAGTACGTAAGCGTAGAATAAGGTATAGCTTTAAGTCCAGCTCAGGTTCCAATCCGTTGAGCCTGGAGCTCTCTATGTAAAAAATATTTTTTTTGGGAGGGTGGAAAAAAATCTCATTCCCTTGCCAACCGCCAAGGATGCATGAAGGAAGCCGGAGAAATATTGCATGGAGAGGAGCAACTCTGTTGGAGAGAGAAGTCATATCACAAATCAAACATTTAAACCCAACTGCCCCCAACGTAACCTAAGGAGTGCTCAGTGCAAAAGATTTTCAATTTTATTAAAATCAGGGTATACATATATAGAAGTGGGCCGATCAGTTTTTTTATCAGCAGATGCCTCTTCAGGAGAATAAAAACTACTTAAACCAAGTTCCACAGCCTAACCACAGGAAACCACAAGGCCACTAAGACTAAAATGAAATTACCTTGTTGGGCATCAGCAATTTAGTTTTTTTTGTTCAAATTGACTCTTACGAGGTTTTCTGCTCTTGAAGATGCATCATCTGATATGAAACTGATCAAAAAGTTATAATAAAGTTCCGAATTAGTTTAAACCCTTTTAAAAATTGAGATAATAATGAATCATCTTTTCATCTTTAAAAATTACATTTGTTATTTTTTTTATTGACATACTTGCTGAAAAATAGAATTATTTTTTAAGACTGCAATAAGTGTTTACTGTCCAACAATTGTTTGAATGCCTCCCAACAGGAACATTCATGTATAGGATTTATTAGATAAAAAAGTAATGGAAAAGTTGAGTAATACCAGTGGTTTTGGTAGAGAGATTTATCAAAGTAAACTTATTCACAGGTACTGAAATACCTTTGCACAATACTATTGGATTTGATTACTTAAAAAATCACTTAATTCTAGAGTTTGTAATTTGAGAGATTTCAACATTAAAAAATCAGTGTTGAAAAGAATATTGCAACCACTAGCAAAAACGAAATTACTAGCCTATGCTGGGTGCATATACATAAATATCCTGGAGTTAATACAAAATATAATAAAAATAACCCTCTCTCAAAGCAATTATACAAAAATATAATTATCTATTTTCTACCTCAGTAATCAAAAGCAGTCAATTACTGACCGATCAAAAACTGGACAATCTACTGGATCATCAGCTTCAATAGGAAAATCATGTAATAATATATATTAGCAAAATCAAGAGTTATCTGGCAACTGACTTCTACAATAATGTGTAACAGAATTGTTTTTCTTGGCAATATTTTGTAAGAAGAAAAATATCATAACTGGTTATTAAATTGACAATAGAAAGAGGGGGGGGGGATTTCGAAGCTGTGAGATTGAAAATTTAGTAGGTGAGTGACTTAGCATCTTATCATCCCCACCTTACCTCCTGCCCAGCTGACTTGCCGCTGCCCGTTAACTATATCACTGACAACTAGCACGGCTCTGTGTCATCTTTTAGGACTTGCTTTCATCATTCTACCACTTGGTTAACGTATAGTCATTAGACTAATGTGTGATTTGCTCTTTTCAAAGTTGGATAGAATTAATTTTAATATTATATACCATATTAAATATTAAAAATGGTAGATATTCTTATATCCTCCAATAATAAGGTATTTCGAATGCATAAGTGACCGCTTCTAACCCAATCCCTGGTCCCGACGACACCGGATTAGGGTGAGTCTACTGTATATGTATATATAAATATATATATATATATATATATATATATATATATATATATATATATAAATATATATATATATATATATATATATATATATATATATATATATATATATATATATATATATACAGGGTGTCCCGTAAATGTCTAGTCATATTGTGAGAGGTGATAGAGGACCCTTAGGGGAACAAAAAATGTTCTATGACGATTTTCCGAATTCTCGCCCATAAGGGAGAAAACGTCGTTTTATTGTTTTATCGAGAGAAACGTGGTTTTTAGAAGAATAGTCGTTGTAGCTCCGTACCAGATGGTTCTACTAGACAGGAAGTGAAACCAATCGAAAGCTAAGTAAATTTACTATAATACTAGTAGAGAGTAAACGTAAAAATGAATGAATGTAAGTATGTATATCTTACCAAAAGAAAGCTATTCTAAATTTCCCGGCATTTTCTTGATATTTCTTTCCAGCGTTACTCCTCAATGGGCAGGATCTGAGATTGCCGGGTTTTAGAAAAACTTCCTCATTTAACCAGCTTTCCATCCATGTATCACAACCCTGTGTTATTGAAGTATGTGAACGATTTAAGAACAAAAGTTTAAAAAAAACATGGATCTATGAAAAGAAAATTATATTTTTTTCTTCAGTTTATTCAAAAAGCTAAAGAGAAATATTTATTTTTATAAATGTTTACATAAATATTAAGTAATTATTTACTTAAAACAATAAAAAAAAATTACTTCCACAAATATAAAAAAAAATTCCTAAAACATTAAATAAATAAAATACACATATATTTTGAATTTGTTAATTGCAATAACTAATATTGGGTCCAGGAGATGGCCATTAATGAACCCCAACTACACATTAACCTCAAAAATTATTATTTTTACCTAGATCACGCATTTGAACACATTTTCACAGGTATTTATACTTAGAAAACTAATGCTTTACCTTGAATTGATACTGATGGTTACGCTTGTGAAACACACTGGGATTCTCGTGAGCCCATGCGTGTTTGTTGTGGTAATTAAATATCCCATCCCTAATAAATAAGATGTATATAGTCCTGTAAAAATGTGTTCAAATGCATTATCTAGGAAAAAATAATAATTTTTGAGGTTAATGTATGGTTGGGGTTCCTTAATGGCCGCCTCCTGGACCCAGTATTAGTTACCTGAATTAATAAATTCGAAATAAATGAGTATTTTATTTATTTACTGTTTTAGGTTTTTTTTTAATATTCGTGGAAGTTATTTTTTTTTTTATTGTTTTAAGTAAATATTTACTTAATATTTAAGTAAACATTTATAAAAATAAATATTTCTCTTCAGCTTTTTGAATAAAATGTAGAAAAAAATATAATTTTTTTTTCACAGATCCATGTTTTTTTTTAAACTTTTGTTCTTAAATCGTATCATACTTCAATAACACAGGGTTGCGATACATGAATGGAATGCTGGTTAAATGAGGAAGTTTTTCTGAAACCCGGAAATCTCAGATCCTGTCCATTGAGGAGTAACGCTGGAAAGAAATATCAAGAAAATGTCAGGAAATTTACAATTGCTTTCTTTTGGTAAGATATACATACTTACATTAATTCATTTTTACGTTTACTCCCAACTAGTATTATAGTAAATTTACTCAGCTTTCGATTGGTTTCACTTCCTTTCTACTAGATCCACCTGGGACGGAGCTACAACGACTATTCTTCTAAAAACCACGTTTCTCTCGATAAAACAATAAAACGACGTTTTCTCCCTTATGGGCGAGAATTCGGGAAATCGTCATAGAACATTTTTTGTTCCCCTAAGAGTCCTCTATCACCCCTCACAATATGACTAGACATTTACGGGACACCCTGTATATACAGGGTGTGCCAAATAAGACGACTCAATCTAATTTTGCGGCCAAACGGTTGGTCTGAGAAAAAAATGTCAGAGGTAAAGGTTGTAGGGCTTGGCCTAAGCTTTCTAAATATGTCGACTATTTAACATATTTACGGCGCACTTGCCCTCGGCGCTAGATGAAATGTTGGAGTCTGCAGATGACCCTTTCCTCAACTTTCTGAAAAAAATATGGCCGATCCTCTTTTAGCGCGGTTCCTCCCTCCCTTCATAGGGAGGAACCCCGCTTATAAGGTTGATTTAATGAAACAATCCGGAAGTGCCGACTAGAAAATATTGCGTTTCAGAACCCCTAGAGACCGAAAAAGACAGCGGTTCAAATTTGTATATATATATATATATATATATATATATATATATATATATATATATATTTATATATATGTATATATTTATTTATTTATATATATATATATATATATATATATATATATATATATATATATATATATATATTTGTCTGTTCGCTCGCTAGCTCTCAGACGAACTGTCCAATTTTGATGAAATTTGGTACAAAAATCTTTCGTCTAATTTGAAAGGTCAAGTTCGTTAACCAGCAGAATCCGCCCACTGGATGGCGTTTGGGGCAAAATTCGCGAAAAAAAAATCGTAACGCTTACGTTTTTGAGTTCATAAGCTTGTAAGTACTCTTTTTATAGGATTCTTGGGCTAGGAAAACGAATGAAACAATTTTCAAGGCGATAGCTTTAACCGTTTTCGAGAAAATTGGAAAAATAGTTTTTGAATACCGTTTTTGGTTTGGGTACTTAGAATCATGGGATTCAGTTGAAACATTGTGTGCATGTTCTACTTTCATCAAAACTAATATGTTGAAATTTTTGTTACGTTTGGAGTTAAGGAAGGGTTAGAATAAAATATTTTATTAACAGACAAGAAACGTTTTGGTAACTTTGTATACTTTCGTTAGTATCTCGAAAACCGTTGACAATCTTGGGAAGCGGAAGGTTACCATTCGAAAGCTTACTAAAAGCTCTACAAAAAAGGTTCTGTAGAAAGTTTTAGTTAGGCGATGTCAATCGGAGAAATAAGTGCTTACAACTTTAAAGTAATTGATTTCGTTCATTCGATTGGTTCTTTTTGTCTGTTTTATTCCTTGTTTTTGGTTTTTGTACTTACAATCATGGGATTCAGTTGAAATATTTTTTGCATGTTTGAATTTCATCAAAACTAACATTTTAAACTTTTGGTTACGTTTGGAGTTAAGGAAGGGTTAGAATAAAATATTTTATGAACAGACATGAAAAGTTTTGGGAACATCGTATACTTTCATTAATATCTCGAACACGGTTGGGAAATTTTGATAAGTGGATAGAAACTATTTGGAAGCTTTCTAAATTCTCTATAAAAAAGATTCTGAAACAATTTTTGATTAGGTGATGTCAATCGCAGAAATAAGTGCTTAAAACTTCAAATACGTGTGTTTAGTTCTTATGAACGGGTTTTTGTCGTTCATTTTGTAATTTTTGTCTCTTTCCCTTAGTTTTTTATTGCTTTTTATTTTTATGATTTCTTATGTTAGGAAAATGTATTTGTTTGTAAGACAGGATAGGTAAAATGAGACCAATTTTCTGTTGCAAGAAATAATGAAATGTTTTGGGGACTTTGTATACTTTCGTTAGTATCTCGAAAACGTTTGACAATCTTGGGAAGCAGAAGTTTACCATTCGAAAACTTACTAAATGGTCTACAAAAAAGGTTCTGAAGAAAGTTTTAATTAGGCGATGTCAATCGGAGAAAAAAGTGCTTAAAGCTTTAAATTAATTGATTTCGTTTATTCGAACGGTTCTTTTTGTCTGTTTTATTCCTTGTTATTTTTTAATTGCTTATAGTCGGATAATGTATTTGACAATAAAACAGAGAAATTAAAATAAGAAGATCAATTTATTGTTAGAAATGTAGCGTTCAAAGAGAGAGATCCGAAGGCTTTCCAAATGCCTCTGAGCAGAGACCTTTCTGGCCGACTTATGGGATGGCCTACCCATACAGGTAAGATCATAAATCAAGAACTTTCAAGATTGGTGGAACCAAAATAATAACTGATTCTATTTTAATCTTTCCAAATTAGACTAGGGATAAGATCGGAACCGCGCCAAGATGATGCAGTTCCTGCGAGTCGGACTTTTTTACTTGTAATTCGTATTTATTTATTTTTAACTGAAGAAGGCTGCCAAAGTGCAGCCGAAACGTCCTATACCGATTTCTTTCTGAAGGTCTGACGTTTTTTAAGCCGAATCCCAACCACCCCTTGTCTTCGTAAGGACCTAACATAATTTGTATATAGCATTTTTTAGATTTAGTGTACAATTTACCCCCCCCCCCTAACTAAATAATAGTTCCAACAATACTGTTGATAGCCAGGGTAACAACAAATATAGAATACTAGTTAATTATAAAACTGGAGGCCGTGAGCGTTAAGGTGTGAGCACTTAACACTCTGTGCCAAAGGTTAGTGGGTTCGATTCCCACTAGGGATGGTGGCTTTTCTTTAGAAAAAAGAAAAGGCATCAGCCCTATCCTGGCTAGAAAAGGGTGGTAACCAATAGATAACGCGCCCAGAAATTCGTAGTTATTAATAAATGGGCGTTAAAAATTTAATAATTATAAAACTTGTTTAATCATATGTTAAGAATGAAACAACTTTCAATGGTGCTAATGACCTAGGTAGTCGAAACACCTTAATTAAAAATAAAATAAAATGTCATCTCCCTGAACTTTAATCCATTTTATAGTCCACCCGCAAATAAAAGAACAAGGCAGTGCGCATGTTTAGCCCGTGTGGGGGAAGGCCTAGCTCTACTTTTGCCAGGTCCCTTCTGGTTCTTTGTTTGTGGTCGGACTATAGAAGTAAGAATAATGAAGAAGGCAAAAGTAAACAATACAAAAGTATTGTTTTAAAAGATTCTGCCAGTGAAATATTGACCAATTCGATTATTGACCAATTATGGATGATGCATAATAGGTAGATCATCCGCTATATGATTATTATGCAAAAGAATAGTAGAATCCGCCCATTGACCCCTTAATTTCCTTCTGGACTTAACATTACAAAACTGACATTATGCAAGAGAACACAAGCTAGATGGCAGCAACTGTCAAGGAAATCACTTGGATCTCTTTACCACTCACAAGATTACAAGACTTGGATCTCTTTACCACTCACAAGATTACAAGACTTGGATTTCTTTACCACTCACAAGATTACAAGACTTGGATCTCTTTACCACTCATAAGATTAAAAGACTTGGTTCTCTTTACCCCTCACAAGATTGCAAGACTTGGATCTCTTTACCACTCACAAGATTACAAGACTTGGATCTCTTTACCACTCACAAGATTACAAGACTTGGATCTCTTTACCACTCACAAGATTGCAAGACTTGGATCTCTTTACCACTCACAAGATTACAAGACTTGGATCTCTTTACTACTCACAAGATAACGAGACTTGGATCTCTTTACCACCCACAAGATTACGAGACTTGGATCTTTTTGCCACCCACAAGATTACAAGACTTGGATCTCTTTGCCACCCACAAGATTACGAGACTTGGCCTCTTTACCACCCACAAGATTACGAGACTTGGATCTCTTTACCACCCACAAGATTACGAGACTTGGCCTCTTTACCACCCACAAGATTACGAGACTTGGGTCTCTTTACCACCCACAAGATTACGAGACTTGGATCTCTTTGCCACCCACAAGATTAGGAGACTTGGATCTCTTTACCACCCACAAGATTACGAGTCTTGGATCTCTTTACCACTCACAAGATTACGGTGTTTAACATCCATTCCTGTATCTAACTAAGTTTTTTCAAAAATGTCACTTAGACCCCTTGAATTTTGGGGTCCTCAAATATATTTTACAAATACTGGAAAATTCTACAGCAGAGCAAAAGAGCGAGGTACCAATTCACTGGAAACAAAGCGCCCAATGAAAACAGATATTCAAGTGTTTTTTGCACCTTGAAATTTTGCTATAATGTACGTATAATGTACGGTAGATAAGAAGGTAAATATGAGTTTTCTTGACAAACCTGCGAACACCAAGTATTGCGCATAGGGGAAAGTTGCAAAAAAATATTTCCCAAAAATAGAGTTTTAATCAGAAGCCAACTATATTTAATGTAAAATTAAGACAATTTTACGTTGTTGTTTTTTTTTGTTTTTTTTACATTTAACTCCCTTAAAAGTGCCTTCCTAATTTATTTTTAATTTAAAATTGCCTTAATTTTCAATTTTTTTCCTTAATAATTGTTGGCTTCTGAATAAAACTCTACTTTTGGGTAATATTGTTTTGCACCTTTCTCCATATGCGCAGTACCTGGTGCACCATAGTATGTCCAGGAAACACATATTTACGTTCTTATCTACCCAAGAGGTACATTATAGCAAAATTTCAGGATGCATAAAACACTTAAAAAAAAAAGAAAAAAAAAGTGCGTTACCCGCTCTCCGACTATCAGGTAATCCTGTGGAAAAAAAAAATTATCTAGCACGTTTGTATTTAATTGTTTAAGCAAATTAATAATTACTTCTATTACTACCTGCAGATCACAATGACTGGAGTTGTTACGAGAGCATAATGGCCATCTTGGATAATCCCCTCCGTCCTTCAGCATTGTAAGGAGATATATAACCATAGATTAATCATACCTTGGAAGGAAGGCTCCTTTTCAATGAATTGCAGGGCAGGACTTTATTATCAACAGTAATATCCGTACTTATCTAAATTAATATCTATCTGTTTTTAGCAAACAAGTTACAAAAAAGTGTCCGCTGGCGTTCGCACATGCGTGGTGGCCGCATAAAGAAGACTTTATGTTATACATTACATTACATAGGTTTGTCGGCTGGTCCTAAAGCATATTTATGTTCCTGAATTTCAGCAGAAGGCTCTAAGAGTATTTCATTCTTTATTTATTTTTTGTATTTGATGTTGCTTTATTAGTATCAGTGCTGTTCTCATGGAACAACAATATTTCCCACCAAATGATCCGCCTAGTATCTTTCTCTTACTCTCTCTCTATAAATATACTACCAAACTAGGTCCGTCGATAACTAAAGTTAATTCTTATTTTTAATACAAATAATTTCTAACAAACGAGAACAATTATTTTTTAATCTAAATTTTTATGAATCTAAAGCCCATAAAATGAACTTCTTGCCTGGACACAGAAGTGTGAGAGACATTAAGGATGAAGTTGCTTTAATACGCTTAATGGAATTTAATAAGTTAATGTTCGTGACGAAAAGCATTATGTTACACTTCCCATTAAGTCTAATGCATCCTTCCAGCTAAATACTTTCCAAGCAATGTCTTGGTTTGGATATAAAGTCTATCTGCTAAATAGCTAAAAGGGATGTCAGCCTGAAGTCTTGTTAGCTGTCATGAAAGTTCGGCTTAATTCATGAATAGATACATAGTTCCTTCGCCATAATAATTTCATCGTTAACTTAGCACTCAATATCTAGCAGTGGAATTTGTTAGAAGCACCTACAGACCAGGACTGGCTCATTAATACATAGGGCCCCCTAAAGAAAAAAAAAAAAAAAAAAAAAAAAAAAGGCTAAAAGGGTGGATATCGACAAACAATGAGGATCCTTTGAGGTCTTGGGGCATAGAGTTTCCTATCAGAAGAAACAATTTCAGCTGCGACTACCCGTGCTTCGTCACGGCATATAAGTAGCTATTCTATTGCGCTAAATAATGTATCAACAAAATTAACGCTACTATATAATTTTGTGCAGTTTATTATAGCACGGTTCTTTTCATACTATAAGTAATTCATCAATTCATAAGTAATCAAAGTATAATGTTTCTTGACACTGGCGCGCTCCGGACCACTGTCAAAAACAGATAATGTAGAGGTAACCCGTTATCTCTAGGTTACCAGTAACAGGAGGTTAATCAGTACAGGTTAAAATTCGTTGTCAATATTAAATGTACGTTAACATTTATAAATTTATGTTTCCAAGATGTCATTTGGAAAGACCCATTATATTTGCGAGCATTACCAAGAGTGCTCTGACTGGGGATGCTGGTGGGTGACGAGGCTTTGCAAGGGTTCGGGATATTATTACCTCGGATGGACCATCGCCAGGTATAGCGTAAACTCTATGAGGTACAAAATCACAGTTTATTGAATTTCTAGTAATTCAAGGTCTGCCATCACAGTTGAAATTAACCGCAAATAAAAATAATACTTTGAAATAGATACAGTACGGTATCAGCTGACCTGTTATCGTCCTAGCAACGCATGCTGCTGCCTAGGCTTGCCTGCTCTAACCAACTAAAAATCCAAACCCCTCTAAAAATACTTGAAAATTTGAATTTAAAAAAAAAATCCTTTCTTAGCGATTGTTTACGTTCTAAAGGGAGTGTCCATGCAAAATTTCAAATTTTTCTGTCGAGTTGTTTGGGCTGGGCGATGATAGGTCAGTGAGTGAGTGACTGGTATTTGACAAATACACATATACGTAAACATGCATGCATATTAGCACGGAACATGCGAGTCTTGACCTAACTGGCCTCATACGTTACGCAAGAGTGGAATGCGGGACTCCGGGACACTTCAGCTCTGTCTATCCACTAATGGTCCAGTTCAGATCTGTCTGTCAATAAACTATACTTTTAACACTTCCGGGCCAGTGACCCTTCTGGTGCTAAGGGGCTCATGGCACCCTTATTTTGGTCATGAGTTCCCAAAATGGTACTACGGTTGGGTTGGTGGCAGGAATCACGTTGTGGTTGCCTGTCGTGCGTAGTGGTCATATGGTTGGATGCTCCGCTGCAGAGTAGCCGGAATTTGGAGGTGTTCTGAATTGAGCGAGACTCATGCGCTCTGC
Organism: Gonocerus acuteangulatus; assembly: GCA_946811695.1. Lineage (NCBI taxonomy): Eukaryota > Metazoa > Arthropoda > Insecta > Hemiptera > Coreidae > Gonocerus > Gonocerus acuteangulatus. The sequence continues at coordinate 71,050,333 of OX328128.1, forward strand.
AGAGGGCGGAAGCGACAATAGTAGGCGGCCCTTCCCGAGGGCCGTCTTGCGATCTCCCATGGACAGCGAAAGACCCCATGGGGGATCGCAGGGAAGCCCTCATCTCAGTGAGCGTTAGTAAGGATTGTGTGTTAAGGGAGAGGCTTAGTGAGGGCTCATAACGCTAAGTACGGGTCTCTTTCCGTTTCCACTTTCTGGCGCGCGCACACCTGTCAATAAACTATAAAGGGAGGAATTCTATTTTAATAATTCATTCCCTGGGCTAATGAAACTAATAGACAAACAGTAACACGAAGTACAGCCAGGACAACAAACAACGAACTACGAGAAATCAAATCTACAATTACTAATTGTGTGTCGAGCATAAGAAGCAGAAGACAAAAAGAATTAATACTGACTCACTTACGAACTATACACACTTATATTTAATGACTAGAAAATATGAACCAATTTTTCAAAAACGTCAAGTAGGAGCTCCAGGTTTTAGCAGGAATTTTAATAGACCACACATCACAGATCTACTTAAAAAAACTGTTGGTCGCATAATTACTCAATGCCTTCAAGGGTAATACTACCTTCTATTTTTTTGTACTAAAAAGTGGGTAAAAAGTCTTCCTAAACTAATTAAAAATTATATAAAAGAGTGTTTATGTAAAAAAATTTCTGATTGAAGTCTCCATGCCGAGTGAAATCGATGTTCATTTCAAAATAATATTTTGAGCCAGCTTCCATGGTCTCTTTTTGATTGTCAAGTTTTTTTTTTTTTTGGTCCTCCTACAATAAATTTGAGAATTTAAACCCATTTTTTTTATGTTTATTATAAGAAACTATGACAAAAGTTAAGTAGGAAAAAAATATAACATATCAGATCATCAAACTTTAAAGCCGTTTTCTCAAAACTATGCTTTTCATATCGAGCGATACTGTGGCGTCTTCAATTTTTTCTCCATCAACTTCAAATTTTAACTCAGCTTCCTAATGATAAAGTACGTAAGATTTCTTTGATTAATTGAATTATAACGATTTTATGACCGATTGTCGACGGATTTTGTAATGGAAAATGAATAATTGTTCTCCGTTTTCTAAAAAATTAATACTTGTTAAAAATCCAACGTACTTTACTAGATTTAACCTTCTTCTTTCGAAATAATTTTAGTTTTTCGTTCTAGATTAAAAATTGCCGCCTCCAGACTATCGCCTGTGAAAAAAAGAGGGTTTCGGTTCCTCACACAGCGCCGCCATTTTTTTCCCGAAGAATCGAAACCTATTTTTTTGGAATACTTAAACGTCTCATACAAAACGTTTGATATAAAGTATTGAAAGATATCGATTCATTTGTTATTTATAAATTCAAGAAAATCACTTTGATTCTGATCGCACAAAGTTGTGCCTCTTAAATTAATCCGGAAAGTGGAGTTCAAAACCCGAGCAAGCACTAAAGATTTTTATCTTCAAGTGTCTTCGTTCGTGGGTTCGATCCGGCATCCCTGGCCGTCCCTAGACAATCCAGCCTACAATTAATTTATTAATGGGTGCCCGAAAAGGGGAAAATCAGGCGACCGGAGCATAGTACTGACAACACTACCTCCCTAGTGTACTGTGTGTGTGTGAATCATATACCTCTATAGCATCTGCCCCTCTGGGCCCTCGTGGCTTGTTACGGGACTGTGCATTTTTTTTTTTTTTTAACGATGATGAACATACAATGTTTGATAATTCTTTCAAACTTGCAATTTCAAAACCCAGAGCCGGCTCTCAAATTATATAATTTTCACATTCCCCAAGATGACCTACGATTAACATTTTGTATTGCGTTGACGAGCGAACTACCAATGAAGGGATGTATACACATATACATACATATTGTGAGTGTATATATTCCACTTATATTTAACGACTTCATTAGATAACGAATTTCAAGAGTTTTCTCCAGTAAATAAAAAGTTGGTGAGTTCCCGCTGTCGGCGTGGGCCGGAATGCTTTGATCTTCCTTCATCACTCATATAATCAAGCTAAGTTTAACTAATTTTTTCAAAGTTCTCGCCGTTATCCTGAAAATAAACTCATCTAATTCGTTTCAGTAAACACGAGTAAGGACAGCGATCTCGATTTCCCAGAGAGAAATAAACTTTAACAACTTGTGGGCCGTTTCCGCGTATATGCGGCTTTCTAAATAATAACACTTAAGCTATATTTTGCTTGGAAAAAAAAAACTTTTTCGACCATATTTTGGATCAATTCCACTGAAATATAATTGCTTGAATAATAACTTTCCTCAATGTCGCTACTTACATATTATCCGTGCTATTTTGATTTTGACAATGGATATTCCAGAATACTTTATATATATATATATATATATATATATATATATATATATATATATATATATATATTGCAAATATTGCAGTAAGGAGAGGAAGACCACCGCTGGAGAGAGAAGCCGTCTCACAAATCAATCATATATATATATATATATATATATATATATATATATATATATATATATATATCCACAATATAAACTATTTTATGGGGCATGCTCTCATCAGAAAGTCCCCTCTTCCACTATCAGTTGATAAACATCTTTTTTTTTGACACTCTTTTAATTTTACATATCTTCTATCAAATGGTGAATCTCCTATCTAATTACAGACCTGTATAAGCATGTTTTAACGAGAAATAACCAGTTAAACAAATTTGTTTTCTCCTTCACTATTTGTATTAATCTATTATATTACAATTTGTAAACTTCATTGGTATATTATTTTTACGCTCTTTTAATTTTACATATCTTCTATCAAATAGAGAATCTCCTATCTAATTACAGACCTGTATAAGCATGTTTTAACGAGAAATTAACAGTTAAACAAATTTGTTTTCTCCTTCACTATTTGTATTAATCTATTATATTACAATTTGTAAACTTCATTGGTATATTATTTTTACGCTCTTTTAATTTTACATATCTTCTATCAAATAGAGAATCTCCTATCTAATTACAGACCTGTATAAGCATGTGTTAACGAGAAATTAACAGTTAAACTAATTTTTTTTCTCCTACACTATTTGTATTAATCTATTATATTACAATTTGTAAAATTCATTGGTATATTATTTTTACGATTTATCAAATGTTAATATTATTATTAACTTATTAACTAGCTAACACATTTATAAAATGTTCTGCCGTACAATATTACTATAACGTATTTATATATCACATCATTTGTATAATATATTTATATACACAATGTGTAAGAGGTATTCTTGTAATATCATGATATATTCTTATAGAGGAAATTGCCAAATGTTGCGAATAAATAAATAAAAAACTAATATTATATTTTCCCTATTCTTGCGTCATATTTTCCTGAGTTTTCAATATAATTTATTTACTAATAATTAATTAATTTATTTTACTTGGACATGCCTGATATTCAGAAGAAATAAAGAAATCACCCTCGTTGTTCGAAATCCATGATGTAATAAATAAAGGTCTTTGTATTTTTTTTTTATTTTTTTTAGCGCGGTTCCTCCCTCCCCCATAGGGAGGAACCCCGCTTATAAGGTTGATCTCATGAAACAATCCGGAAGTGTCGACTAGAAAATTTCGCGTTTCAGAACCCCTAGACCCCGAAAATAACGGTGGTTCAAATTTGTGTATATATATATTTGTCTGTTCGCTCATTTCTGGCCTCCCTAATGGTCCGATGTTGATGAAATTTGGTACATAAATCCGTCGTCCAATTTGAAAGGTCAAGTTCGTTGACCAGCAAAATCCGCCCACTGGAAGATGGTGTTTGGGGCGAAATTCGCGCAAAAAAATCGTAACGCTTACGTTTTTGAGTTCATAAGCTTGTAAGTACCCGTTTTATAGGCTCCTTGGCCTAGAAAACGAATGAAACCATTTTTAATGCGATAGCTTTAACAGTTTTCGAGAAAATTGGAAACATAGTTGCAGAATAACGTTTTTGGTTTTGGTACCTAAAATCATGGGATTCAGTTGAAACATTTTTTGCATGTTCGAATTTCATCAAAACTAATATTTAAAACTTTTGGTTACGTTTGGAGTTAAGGAAGGGTTAGAATAAAATATTTTATGAACAGACGTGAAAAGTTTTGGGAACTTCGTATACTTTCTTTAATATCTCGAACACGGTTGGGAAATCGTAGCAAGTGGATAAAAAGTCCGACTCGCAGGAACTGCATCATCTTAGCGCGGTTCCGTTCATATCCCTAGTGTCATTTGAAAAGCTTAGAAAAGAAATAAACTTTTTTTTTTTAATATATCTCGTGAAAATTGTTGAAATCCTCTCGAACATCTCGAATAAAAGTGATGTTAAGGCGTCAGGGACACCGACAGTAGTTAACTTATACACAGAAGCGGAAATTACACAATCCGGCTCTAATTCTAAAGCAAAGCTCTATAAATCACTACAAAATATGCCTAATAAAGCCTTTCTAGTGGATACAGAAGGATCAAGAAGAAGTACAAGAAAGATTGAGTAGAATACCATGCCTAATATAGCCTATATAGAATAATATGCCGAATAAAGCCTATCTAGTAGATACAGAAGGACAAATAACAAGTCTTGACGAATAACAAGTCAAGATATAGAATAATATACCTAATTAAGTCCAAGGAGTAGATACAAATGGACCAAAAAAAAGTCTTGAGAAAGCTTGGTTTTTTTTCTAATTAAATACTTTTGATCAATATTTTGTATAGAACCTGCGTTGAAAACTATTGATTGCTAATTGATGAATCTGGTTACAACTAAGTAATCTTTATGAATATTTAGTATATAACCTATGTTTGGAACTGTGTTATTTCCAGAACTTGTATTGTAGAATAGAACTTGTATGAAATTTAATCAGCATTCATTTGTTATAGAATAGTCATTTTGCTAGGACGCAGGGTTTCCGAGATATTAGTGAACACCGGAAAAATGGGACCTTCTAAACCCCCCCCCCCCCCTCCTCCCCGGCTCAAAGGTTAAGGGTAAGGACTTTTGATATGTTCACCTCCTATCCAGCCCATACAAAGTTACGAAGTCAAAAATTGTGTTCCAAACATTTCTACCTATAGCTGTTTTCAAGCATTCGTTGCCTGGACTGCGTAGCTAGGCTTTGTATTTGTGTCGGCAGATACCTGGGGTATATTTACAACTCTTGAGGATTAACTCCAAGCAGGTAAATTTCCTGCTAGGAGGGTTCAGTCCGGGCGCTGAACCGACTCTATTCGCTCATAGTATCTAACCGTTGTGAAGTTTATTTTTTGGATTTAGGACTTAATATACATATGTAGACTAAATCATAGCAAGAAGTCTACCTCCGTCGTCGGTTCTTCACTATGTAGACTCGCTAATGTTACCCAATCTTAGATACATCGTAATTAAAATCCACAGCAAAAACACGACATTTCATCAGAATCCCCTGCTTAATAAAACCTATATAGAATAATATGCCAAATAAAGCCTATCTGGCTGAAAAATAGAGGAAAAACGCCGTTCGTAGTGGTAGAAAATCTTACAAGGCATTTCGCTCAGAAATCTCCGAAATATTCTTACTAATTTTACGTATCCTGTTTTATAATCAAATAGATTTATATTCTATAATCAATAAGAAAAACCTACTAACAATAAAAAAACTATGGGTAACAGATGAAAATAGGGAATACCAAGAACAATTCTAAAGAACGAAATCAACACCAGTACTGTAATCTAGATATTCATAAGGCATCTTCGAATTCTAACAAACAAAATATTGCTTCTAATTATACGTATCCTGTTTACTGACAAATACATTTGACTGCTATAAGAAATTACAAAAATAACGAGCAGTGAAAAAAAAACTGCGGGAAACACACAAATAGATCCGTTTAAATAAACGAAACTAACTAAGTTTTAAGCACTTATTTCTCCTAATGTGACGACCCCATCAAACATTTCTTCAAAACATTTTTCCACGATTTCCTAACCCTTTTCGAGGGGGTTATAGGTAAAAAACGATATAGAGGTTATATCAACAGAGTTTTTAAATATATGCAAAGACCTGTTGATCAATAAAATTAAAATAAAAAATTGAGTCATTTTTCCTATCCTATTTTACAAACAAATACATTTTCCTAACATAAGAAATTAAAAAAATAAAAAACCAAGGGAAAGAGACAAAAATTACAAAAAGAACGACAAAAACCCGTTCATAAGAACAAAACAGACGTATTTGAAGTTTTAAGCACTTATTTCTCCGATTGACATAACCTAATCAAAAATAGTTTTAGAATAATTTTTGTAGAGAATGTAGTAAACTTTCAAATAGTTTCTATCCACTTACCACGATTTCCCAACGGTGTTCGAGATATTAATGAAAGTATACGAAGTTCCCAAAACTTTTCATGTGTGTTCATAAAATATTTTATTCTAAACCTTCCTTAACTCCAAACGTAACGAAACTTTCAACATATTAGTTTTAATGAAAGTAGAACATGCAGATAATGTTTCAACTGAATCCCGTGATTCTAAGCACCCAAACCAAAAACGATATTTAAAAATTATTTTTCCAATTTTCTCGAAAACGGTTAAAGCTATCGCCTTGAAAATGGTTTCATTCGTTTTCCTAGCCCAAGAAGCCTATAAAAAGAGTACTTACAAGCTTATGAACTCAAAAACGTAAGCGTTACGATTTTTTCTGCGCGAATTTCGCCCCAAACGCCATCTTCCAGTGGGCGGATTTTGCTGGTTAACGAACTTGACCTTTCAAATTGGACGACTGATTTTTGTACCAAATTTCATCAAAAGCGGACCATCAGGGAAGCCAGAAATGAGCGAACAGACAAATATATATATATATATATATATATATATATATATATATATATATAAATATATACATATATATATATATATATATATATATATATACAAATTTGAACCACCGTTATTTTCGGTCTCTAGGGGTTCTGAAACGCGAAATTTTCTTGTCGGCACTTCCGGATTGTTTCATTGTATCAACCTCATAAGCGGGGTTCCTCCCTATGGGGGAGGGAGGAACCGCGCTAAAAACTATTTGAAAGCTTACTAAATTCTCCACAAAAATGATTCTAAGACTATTTTTGATTACGTTATGTCAATCGGGGAAGTAAGTGCTTAAAACTTTAAATACGTCTATTTTGTTCTTATGAACGGGGTTTTGTCGTTCTTTTTAGCGCGGTTCCTCCCTCCCCCATAGGGAGGAACCCCGCTTATAAGGTTGATACAATGAAACAATCCGGAAGTGCCGACTAGAAAATTTTGCGTTTCAGAACCCCTAGAGACCGAAAATGATGGTGGTTCAAATTTGTATATATATATATATATATATATATATATATATATATATATATATATATATATATATGTATATATTTATATATATATATATATATATATATATATATATATATATGTATATATTTATATATATATATATATATATATATATATATATATATATATATATATATTTGTCTGTTCGCTCTCTAGGTCGAAGACGAATAGTCCGATTTTGATGAAATTTGGTACAAAAATCCGTCGTCTAATTTGAAAGGTCAAGTTCGTTAACCAGCGAAATCCGCCTACCGGAAGATGGCGTTTGGGGCGAAATTTGCGCAAAAAAAATCGTAACGCTTACGTTTTTGAGTTCATAAGCTTCTAAGTACTCGTTTTATATGATTCCTGGGCTAGGAATACGAATGAAACCATTTTCAAGGCGATAGTTTTAACCGTTTTCGAGAAAATTGGAAAAATATTTTTTGAATACCGTTTTTGGTTTGGGTACTTGGAATCATGGGATTCAGTTGAAACATTTTCTGCATGTTCTACTTTCATCAAAACTTATATGTTGAAATTTTGGTTACGTTTGGAGTTATGGAAGGGTTAGAATAAAATATTTTATTAACAGACATAAAAAGTTTTAGTAACTTTGTTTACTTTCCTTAATATCTCGAAAAAGGTTGAGAATCTTGGTAATCGGAAGAATACCATTAGAAAGCTTATTAAATGCTCTAAAAAAAAGGTTCTAATGAAAGTTTTGATTAGGCGATGTCAATCGGAGAAATAAGAGCTTAAAACTTTAAAGTAATTGATTTCGCTTATTCGAACTGTTCTTTTTGTCTGTTTTTTATTCCTTGTTATTTTTTAATTGCTTATTGTTGGATAATGTATTTGAAAATAAAACAGGTTAAGAAAAATAAGAAAAACAATTTAATGTTAGAGATATGGATTTCCAAGATGTATAGCTTTTCAACTGCCTAGCGTCCTTCCTAGGGAGGGTTCTTTGTCTTTGATTTTGGTACTTAGAATTATGGGATACAGTTGAAACATTTTCTGCATGTTCGAGTTTCATTAACACTAATATGTTGACATTTTTGTTACGTTTAGAGTAAAGGAAGGGTTAGAATAAAATATTTTATTAACAGACAAAAAAAGTTTTTATAACTTTGTATAATTTCGTTAGTATCTCGAAAACCGTTGACAATCTTGTGAAGCGGAAGGTTACCATTCGGAAGCTTAGTAAATGCTCTACAAAAAAGGTTCTGAAGAAAGTTTTAATTAGGCGATGTCAATCGGAGAAAAAAGTGCTTAAAGCTTTAAATTAATTGATTTCGTTTATTCCAATGGTTCTTTTTGTCTGTTTTATTTCTTGTTATTTTTTAATTGCTTATAGTTGGATAATGTATTTGACAATAAAACTGGTTAAGTAAAATAACAAAAACAATTTATTGTTAGAAATATAGATTTCCAAGATTCCAAGACCTTGTCACTAGCGGTTCTGTTTCTACTGTAGCCGACCCTTCCAGGTATGATTGTAAATCATGACCTTTCAAGACTTTACTACTCACAAGGATGGCGTTAGTGACCTTAAGGGTTGACACGCCATTATAATAATTAATTTAAAAAAAATGACTGGTGGAACCAAAATAATAACTGCTTCTATTTTAATCTTTCCAAATTAGACTAGGGATATGAACGGAACCGCGCTAAGATGATGCAGTCCTGCGAGACGGACTTTGTAACTTTTGTCTCTTTCCCTTAGCTTTTTATTGCTTTTTATTTTTGTAATTTCTTATGTTAGGAAAATGTATTTGTGTGTGAAACAGGATAGGAAAAATGAGACCAATTTTCTGTTGCTAGAAATAATGAAAATTTTGGGAACTTCGTATACTTTCATTAAAATATCGAAAACGGTTGAAAATCTTGGCATGCGAAAGGTTACCATTCGAAAGCTTACTAAATGGTCTACAAAAAAGGTTCTGAAGAAAGTTTTGAATAAGCGATGTCAATCGGAGAAATAAGTGCTTAAACTTTGAAGTAATGGATTTCGTTTATTCGAACGGTTCTTTTTGTCTGTTTTTATTCCTATTTTTTCATTGCTTATAGTTGGATGTATTTGACAATAAAACAGATTAATTAAAATAAGAAAAACAATTCATTGTTAGAAATATATCAGGCTGTACCGTATGAAATGCCAGTTTTGGATTTGCCGATTTCCTTCGAATGTCTTGAACATGTTCGAAACTGTCCTTAATATCTCGAAAAGGGTTAGAAAATCGGGGCAAGTGAAATGTAACAGTTCGAAAGCTTACTAAATTCTCTACAAAAAAATGTTTTGAAGAAATGTTTGATGGGGTCGTTTAGGAGAAATAAGTGCATAAAACTTAGTTAGTTAGTTTCGTTTATTTAAACGGATCTATTTGTGTGTTTCCCGCAGTTTTTTTTTCACTGCTCGTTATTTTTGTAATTGCTTATAGCACTCAAATGAATAAGTCGGTACGTAAAATTAGTAACAATATTTTGGAGATTTCTGAGCGAAATGCCTTGTAAGATTTTCTAACACCACGAACGGCGTTTTTCCTCTATTTTTATCCACTAGATAGGCTTTATTTGGCATATTATTCTATATATGTTTTATTAAGCAGGACATTCTGATAAAATGTCGTGTTTTTGCTGTGGATTTTAATTACGACGTATCTAAGATTGGGTAACATTAGCGAGTCTACATAGTGAAGAACCGACGACGGAGGTAGACTTCTTGCTATGATTTAGTCTACATATGTATATTAAGTCCTAAATCCAAAAAATAAACTTCACAACGGTTAGATACTATGAGCGAATTGAGAGTCGGTTCAGTGCCCGTAGAACAGAAAGTCAGCAGGAAATTTACCTGGTAGGAGTTAATCCTCAAGAGTTGTAAATATACCCCAGGTATCTGCCGACACAAATACAAAGCCCAGCCAGGTACGGAGAGCCTGGAAGTAACCTTAGGATTTCATTCACCAAAATTTCTTAAACTATACTAGATTCTGAAATAACACAGTTCCAAACGTAGGTTATATACTAAATATTCATAAAGACTACTTAGTTGTAACCCGATTCATCAATTAGCAATCAATAGTTTTCAACACAGGTTATATACTAAATATTGATAAAAAGTATTTAATTAGAAAAAAAACAAGATTCCTCAAGACTTGTTTTTGGTATCTGCATTTGTATCTACTCCATAGACTTAATTAGGTATATTATTATATATCTTAACTTGTTATTCGTCAAGACTTGTTATTTGTCCTTCTGTATCTACTAGATAGGATTCATTCGGCATATTATTCTATATAGGCTATATTAGGTAGGGTATTCTACTCAATCTTTCTTGTACTTCTTCTTGATCCTTCTGTATCCACTAGAAAGGCTTTATTAGGCATATTTTCTATTGAATTATAGAGCTTTGCTTTAGAAAGAGAGCCGGATTGTGTAATTTCCGCTTCTGTGTATAAGTTAACTACTGTCGGTTTCCCTGACGCCTTAATATCACTTTTATTCGAGATGTCCGAGAGGATTTTGACAATTTTCACGAGATATATAAAAAAATAACTTTATTTCTTTTCTAAGTTTTTCAAATGACACTAGGGATATGAACGGAACCGCGCTAAGATGATGCAGTTCCAGCGAGTCGGACTTTTTTATTATTAAATAAAAAATAAAAAAAATTGTCAATCCAAAATTCCACTTTATTGGATTTATGAGCATTTGAGAATACCTGTTTCTCATTAGTTTCGCATGTTTCATTGGAAGCAGCGTTTTAAGATAACTATTTTTGCAGGCGAGTGATATTTTACAGTGTTCCGATAAATTAAACTGTAAATCGATTCGTGGGTTCGATTTCCACTAGAGATGGTGGCTTTTGTTTCGAAAGCAAGAAAAGTCATTAGCACTATCCTTACTATAAATGGGTGGTAACCTTTAGTTAATCCGTCCTCAGTGTCAGCGTTACCTCTTACAACTGTTTTGGCCTTTTGGTTTTGTCTTGTTTATTTATTTTATTTTATTTAATAATGCAAATCTGTAAATCGTCATTCATCTATTAATTCCTCTGTATTTTTTTTTTGTTTTGTTTTCATGCATCTGCTACTGAGGCCATTAGCACGCTCCGTAATATTTCATTATTTTATAGATTTAATTTAATTGTACCTATTTATTTAATTTATGTAAGCTAAAAATTATACTTGGGCTTCTTTTTTATTCATATACGATATCTATCAATTCCAGTTAGTACTAGTTGTTAATATATAAAAAACTATCAAAAAATCACATTAAGTAATTTAAGAAATGTCTAAAAATCTTACCTCCTCTCTAAGATCCTTAGAATTAGACAGTCATAAAGAAGTAGACAGGTCCTACGAATCTTCTTCCCATTTCCTCAGCACTAGAGTTCCCAGCTTAATGAAAAATATACTTTCTGAAACTCAATGTATGTTAGTAGAACAACCGTACTTGTGTTATCAGTATTTATGTACTATTCAAATAAGTATACATTTTCAAAAGTTTCTTTTAATAACATAGATTTCAATATAAATGCCGAATTAACTCTTAGTTTGTGGAAACTAAGAATAAATTTAGCCAATGAATTTTAATAAAAATTCTACATTTAATTTTTTTAATTATTCGGATTTTTTTTTTTTTTTTTTTTTTTTTTTTTTTTTGGACAATTGATATAAAAAATGTCATTTCAAAGGGAATCACTTTATTATCAGTTATAATTATTGGGGTTGCACAAACGTGCTCAGTTCTTTCCTTATAGCTGATGAGTACCACTGTTAAGGCGAGTTCACACGCTCAAGGAATTTCTGCAAATTGGCTTTCGCAAGCCCAGGAAAAAATCTTGCCTTGCGTGAGAAGGCAACGATTTGGTTAGCCCAACCAACTAAAAGGAATAAAAATAATTCCTTAATATTTCCAAGATTTTATTTTTGTATAGAAGATTTAATAATTGGTGATAAAATGTTTCTTCTTTCGACCAATTGACTCATTTTTTAATCGTTGATTAAGATGATATGGTCGACCTTTGAAATGAAGATGGTGTTGATCGTCGGGATTTCGGTATATTTTTTTTATCAATAAAGCCACATTGTATAGTTATAGTTTATAATAAAATACAATTTAACTATAAAATGTGGTTTTATTGTATAAAAAGAATAGACCGAAGCCCCGACGATCAACGCCTTCTTCTTCTCTTTTTAATCTTATAAACACATTGACTCTTACCAAAAGTGGCATTTTTCTTCCTTATAGGACTGCTAAACGTTCAAAAAAATAGAATTATTATGATTAATTTCATATTTCCATATTGTTTTTCATTTAAGTAAATAGTTTTTATTGTACGTAGTTAAACACATAAATTTGACAACTATTTGATAAAATATCCATCAGATTGTGACACCAGCAAATACTCCCAAATATTTAAAAATTTAAGGCATAACTTGAAATTTAAATTGATATAGATTTAACATTTTTTTTTTTTTTTTTTGGATGTTATAACAAATTGGAACTTTAACTTCTATTTTGGAGGCCCAAAGTCTTTTCTTTTAAAAAAAGCATCAGTCCTAGTAAACGGTTGAAAACCCTTCCCGAAAATCTTGTCATGTATAATTCGACGTTCAAATTTAAATAACTAAATGGCTAAAGTTTTATTTTTATGATATTCCAAAGGAAATATAGCATGTTTTGGGGGGTTCTGTTACTGAAAACATGATTAATTGTATTCAAGTGTTAGCTACATTATTACATTGGTTATTTGAAAACAGCCTTCTATAGTATCCATCCAACTTCCCATAACTTCGTTATATTAGAAGATGGAAGTTTTGAGGGCGTTATTAAGAGATTACAAATTGCTCTGGGTTTGAGGGGAAGGAGCTCCAATCAGAGAGCCATTTCAAAAATGTCAAGGATTCTTGATGAACTGTCAACTTCCAATCCCAAAGACACTTAATTTTGGAAAAACAACTCATTAATTCCATATCATTATGGGACTAGGTATACAAATGGCAACAGGCCGGTCGCCTTTTCTTTTTTTCAATGTTTTTTTTTTTTAATATTTATGTTTTTTAATACTATTTAAACCCCAAGCTCCGACAAATTTAGACTAAAAATTAGGGACTTAATATTTAGATTATAGATCAATATATATCGTTTATTAAAAGTTTGCATTAATGAAAATCTTACAGAAATGGAATTAGTCAATCAGCCGGTGGGTAGGATTCTAATTTATATTACCTTCTTATTTGTATTTTCTTTTCCTTTTTTTACAAATGACTTTTCTTCTTTAAAAACAAAGATTGTATGTATCTTAAATAAGTTTGTAGTAAATGGCATTCAAAGGAGAACAATTATTTTGTGAGGTAAAAAAACTACAAAGAGTAGAATTATCATAATCTGTGCTAATTTTTCCTCAGCAACTGAAAAATTACTAAAAAACTGTGAATAACTAAGAAGAACATTTTCAAAACATCTGTAACTGCTCAATCCCAGAATAAATAGACTTTTTAATACCTCAATAATGACTGTTAAGTAAATATAATAGCATAAAAGTTTTAAAAATATTATCACACACACACACACACACACACATATATATATATATATATATATATATATATATATATATATATGAAATATTTTATAGAATAATGACCTCTTCTTGTCAATATTTTTTGATCTTCCGGTATTAACTGTTTTTACCTTGAATTTTGAATTAGACTTAGAAATTAAATATATATATACATAGTATATTTTGTATGTAACCGATAAGAAAAATTATTTAATTTATTTATTTAAATTTTAACGTACATTATTATTCACTACGAATTTTGGGACGGTTTCTCTATAGGTTACCACCCTTTTCTAGCCAGGATAGGGCTGAAGCCCTAATGATTAAAATCCATTATTATGATAGCATACTCCTAGTACCTCATAACAAGATTATTCATACTCATAAATCAGTATTCGTTTAGTCCCCTATGTTTAAATAGTAAACTGCTTAAATATAATAAGTTTGAGAAAATGTAATAAAATTATTTACCCGGAATGTAATTCTCTTGCAACTAATTACTGTTGTTTTTTTCAGCATGATGTTAGCGCGTTTTTATTTGTTAAAACCTCTTCACAACTTGATATGCGACTTTACCGCAAAATATTAACTAAAGTTAATAACCTCTTTAAAGTATTCATTCATTTTTATTTATTTATTGATAATTGTAAGTCAGTAAAGATATTTACAAGCAAATTTAAAGTGTCCTCCATTTTATAACGTTGTTTTATTAACATTGCTGAGAGCGAAAGAGTAGCTATCGTCTACAAAAATAGATAAGCGATTGTATATTTTCGGCTTAGTCCTTTGAAGCCTCTGATTTTCACCTTGTGGGTGTTTTCACATTTCTAGCCTGAATGGTTTTGGTGTATCTTTGACTTTTGCTGGACTCAGAAGTTTTAGCATGAATAAGCTCGACGTTATTTGAACCTAATGCCCACTGGCCTCCTATTTTATCCCATGTGCCAGAACATGGGACAAATGTGTTTTGGCAAATATGTGTTTCCTAAAATGTACTCTAAAAAAGTGATATTCTTTCATTAATATTCTATTATATTTATTACCTCACTCATATTTAATGACCACGAAAGACCAACCTACTTTCAGAAACGTAACGCTATACTGACAGAGAAAGGGAATGCAAAGTACGAAAACACTAAATAACTTATAGATGAAATAGTCTCTTTCATTAAAACTATATTCACATTTTTAAAACACCGTGACCTTTGCATAATTATTTAATTCGCGTATTAGTATTGTCTTTCGGCAATATATTTTTTGAAGGGACAAAAAAAATAATTTTATTTATCTTTAGCGGTGCCCCTCTAACTGCTCAAATTTAGTTTCAACACAGGGCCAGATTTGACTCGGCTACAGAACAACACTGCAGGGGGATTTATATATATATATATATATATATATATATATATATATATATATATATATATTTCTTTATTGATTATTACATCCTGTATATAAATACAAGGGGATTAAGGATATTTTAACCTGTATATATCTGGCGCTCACTGCCTCAATAAGCTGCTATATCGAAAAAAGCTAAACACGGATATTTTTACCTTAGGAGTGGTACATCACCCCCCTTGTGCGAACTTCATATTGCAGTAAATATTTTATACTCTTCAAAAAAAAAAAAAAAAAAAAAAAAAAAAAAAAAAAAAAAAAAAAAAAAAAAAAAAAAAAAAAAAAAAAAAAAAAATACCATCAAGTGTGTTTTAGCACAGTATATCTGAAGTTGCTCTCTTTTCCACATCCTTATTTTACTTTCTTTTTCTCTTTAATTCTATATTCTATTTGGTTAAAAAAAATTAATTTACCTTCTCACAACGCTCAGTTCTCACCCCGTCTTCAATTGCGACAATGCAGAGAATCCATTCCTTTTAGATAAACACCTACATTATATATTGGAAATTTTTTTTTTCATTCGCATTATGCGTATTTATTTTGTTTTATATAGTGTTTTTCCTTGTAAATATTCTTTTTACGCTATAGTGTAGTTTTGGGTGTTTGTTTGTGTGCTGGGGAGACGTGGGATGAGGGATCCATGGCAAAAAACACAGCCAGTGAATAATGCTCAACGGTTCCCCGCCACTAGCTTGGCTGCTTTTTTTTTTTTTTGCTTCTTGTGTATTGTTTTCTTCTATAATATATCAGGAACAGGGGTAGGGGAGAAAAAATCCTAGATCAAATACTGTTACACTCACAAAATCGCGAAGAACATATTTCTGTTTCGCCCTGATTCTATTGGATAGAACGATCTCCACAGAGGATAATCCCATATTTAAATTAATTTAGTGTACAATTTAAACCAAATAATATATATATGAAAGTATGACGATTGTGGAACTATCACTAACATCCCTTTAAAAAGTATGTAAAACTGGAAACCTATGGGGAATAAAGTATTTTTAAGTTCTTCACTAATTACTCATTGACTTGTCACTTCTCTAAGTTCAAGAATAAACACAAATATATATATATATATATATATATATATATATATATATATATATATATATATCCATGTATAAAAAAAAATTATCAGTTTGACTGTTGAAAACATATTGGACAGAAGAGGTCGTTCATCTATAATGTATACTTCCATGTACACATACACGCATATATATATATATATATATATATATATATATATATATATATATATACACACACACAAATGTTGGTTTATACAAACATATGAGCATAGAAAGCTGATTTTTGTAAAAAAAATGTCTGTTTCTTAGAATCACAAATTAGCATTACACTATCTTCTTCGTACCTCGTCATAATTTATTATAAAACTAGTATACATTTACCTCCGTTTTTAACTTCCCTTGCAGTAACTGACCATATTAATGATAATAAAAATAAACTTCTCTCTTCATTTTGGAAAACATGCGTTTAAATTTATAGGTGAATTTGGTATCCCTGCGTACACACTGTAGTAAATAAAATAATATATAAATAGTACGCATACACACAAATATATAAATATTGAAAAATTATAACTTATTTATAGTATAGGACGGAATTTAATAAATGAATACAAAAAATTGAATGTCTGTAAAATCTAACAACAGAAAATATAGTTTTGCATTACCTATTTCATACTGCACTACCATCATGTTACACAAATCAATTTCATATGAAGTGTTTCATTACCTTGCTGACGGGGCAGTGTTTGGAAAAGGCAAACATCCCCGATATCAGTGGGTTATTTCGATAACGCCATGTTGAGCCTTCCTTCTCAGCACTAGCATCACAATTGTGGAAAATCTCTGTTCAAAAGACTGTATACAACAATTATAGGCACATATTGTAAATATAATGCATTTTGAAGCAGAACTGGATTATCAAATGCTATAAAAAAATATATTTATTTTTTAGATTTTAAAGTTTAGAAGAGCATTTAGCAAACCCTTGCATTTAAAAATAATTTTCCTAATGAATTATAAAATACAAATTCAAATTATGTTAATTGAAAAACAATGAGCATAATTATATAAAGCGAAAAAAATCTTATTTTTCTGAATGGGAAATAAACTCTACATTCAAATTAATCTGCACAGATGTATCATTAGTAATAAAAATATCATATTTTATTGTCTACTCAAAATTAGGTCCGTAGTTTTGTTTACTTGAGCCTCGCTATTTAGATGTTGGTTGAAAATCCTTAGCACCTTCCACATTTTTTAAAACGACACTTCTATATAAATAAGACAGTCAGTTATATTGATAAATACTTCAGTACTAAATAATACAGAAACATTCTAAATAAAATGGTGTACAATTACCTGTTGACTTTAAGCAATTCATGAACGATTTCATGAAAACGTATAATTACATTAATATATTCTCATAAGTATATAAAAAGATAGAAGTGGCTAATAAACCAAGCAAATTAGATATTTGCTGCCAAAAAAGTCGGAGGAAGTCTTGAAACGGTATTCTTTATTCAAATAGGCATCAAATATCAATAATATGATGTTTGCCCCAATTTCTGAATTGAACTAGTCTCAAAAACTTCGGGCCTTTCGCGTTTTTTTTCTGACAACAAACAAATCACCTAATCGAAAAGTTTACAATTACCGAACGTTTAGATCATTATGAGGAATTCTAGAAAAGCCGTGAAAATGTCCCGAGATTTTCCCCACATTCTAGTTTTTACACAGATATTGGGGCAAATGCCTTATTATTGATATATGATGCCGATTCGAAGAAATAAAACCAATTCCAGACTTCCGCCGAGTTTTTTCGCGACACAAATCGCGCCTGGCGTTTTTTCGCGCCGAGCGACACAATTTTCGTACCTAATTTGACTGATAATCGTATGAACAGAAAAGTTGGCTGAAAATAAGAAAAATACATCCAAAGAACTAGAATATGCTTAATTCATATAACTTTATTCCACTAAATTACTCTCTACAAAGGAAGTAAAATTAATCCTGACGATTTTTTTTAAGAATTTAAGGAGCAATAGGGTAAAGGTAATTAGTGAACATTTTGGAAAAAATAGTTTTATAATTATCCATGGAGACGTGTACTTTTAGCAAAACAGTCTAATAATATTCAACAAAACATATCATATCACCCTTATCTACATAATCCATTATTTAAACAAATTAGTCAACATGTATTTATTTATTTTGAGTATAAGATGTGTTATGAATTGTACTTTGGTTTTAAACTCACATTACATTATCACATAAATATATACCTAGGTATATGATTTTTCGAAGTAATATCTATGATTCTATGCACATTCAAAGATTAGAATTATTGGCACTCTGAGCATGCTGTTAATTAAAGCAAATTCAACACATTATACCAAATGCCAGACAAGTAGAGCTGCTTTGCGACAAGTTGTTATTCATTCTCCAAGCTGTACTTACTTGCGTAGTCGTTGCCGATTTCTCGTTTGATGTTTTCCACCAGTGACATGTTGTTCTTCTCGAGATCGTAGGCTGTGTAGTTGATGGATTTTATCTTGAGGAACTCTACCAACGTCTCCATCATCAGCTTCGAGGTGAACTTGCCGGAGATGGAAGTGCAGCCGTTTCGCTGGTAAACCAGGGCCACTTTTGTCCACTTGTATCTGTAAAAAATGAAAAATAGAAAGTTGGGGTATCACTCATGACAGACTTTTTGTAAACCTTTTATTTATTTATTTATATGCATTATATACCGTGGCCAATAAACATGAAAAGGTACTTCTTATAAGCGGTAATATTTACTACCTTGTAATTTTTTTTAACTGTTTTATTTGTTATGGGCTTAATTAACACTCCGAGCCAAAGGTCGTGGGTTCGATTCCTACTATAGAGTGGTCGCTTTTCTTTAGAAAAAAAAAGAAAAGGCATCAGCCCTATCCTGGATAGAAAAGGGTGGTTAACTGTAGGTAACCCGTCCCAAAATTCCTTGTTAATAATAATGAACATTAAATTTATGGGCTTAAATACTTCCTTATCTTATCGAAAATGATATCCAAGAGTCCTTATATGACGGAACAGTTTTTAAACGTGCCGAAAATTTCATTTTTCAACAAAAATGCCGATACGTTTCAAAATAATTAAAAACCATTTTTTGATCTCTATTAAAAGAATTTAAGGAAAAAAAAAAAAAAAAAAAAAAAAAAAAAAAAAAAAAAAAAAAAAAAAAAAAAAAAAAAAAAAAATCCCATTTTAGTACATTTAATTATAAAGTCGAACTTCTGTCAAAACTATGTCCCTCAAGGTTCAGATATGTTTTTCAAGTCATTCCGTCTTATGCAGTCTATGAGTATATGTTGTAATCAAAATTCATCAATACAAACTTCACATAAAAGTTTATCCTGTCTTGTCAATAGAAACCGTCTTTATATCTTCATCGATGCAGTCTAATAAGAACCAAAAACAACCCCATGAAAAAAAAAAAAATCTATTCCTCGAGGATCGTGTTCTTATTCGTCACACTGATAGTCTGTGACATATCATCTTAAACCTCATTTTGCTGAGATGATGTCCCGTTCCCCCGACATTGCCAATCCAGCGGATCTCCCAGGATCTAGGAACCCGTTCCTCGGGAAGGAAATTACAAATATTCAGGGGTTGAGGGATATATATATATATATATATATATATATATATATATATATATATATAAGGGTTTTAACCCTTCGGAAGTAGCGAACTGCTTGTATTTGTCAAGTAGGCATTATTTTAAGGGTCTGGGAGAAGTAGCCCCTCATAAATGTTTTTTTATTATTATTATGTACGGTGCATTTACTGCTACGGTCATTAGCACCTCATAAATGAATGAAATTACAATTGTTGAATTAGGATTATATTATGTGTGCGTATAAAGGGGAGAATTCTTCAAAATGATCGGCATTCTTGAAGTCCAATTTAAACAAAGAAGATTGTAGATTTATTATAATTCTGCAAAAAATATTTTAGGAGACAATATATAATTATTTATTGAATTTACATACTTTTTGGGTGGTTAACTTATGAAAAGAAAGAGCAATTAAGTCACAATGCAATTAAAGCATAAAAATAAATTAAAATCTATTCTTAATTATTGTTTAAAGAGGAGAGAATAAAAAGCTGAAGGACTATGTAAAAAGCGCTCATTAAAAGCCCAGTTGCCCCCTGGTGCTAATTATCTACACCTAAAATCCTTCTCTTGACGTCATAAAGAAAGATGGCTCTAAAATTAATTAACTTTTTTTTTACATCTATTTAAATAGCGACTAAGGGTGTGGGAGCTAGGTTCAAAGGCGGAAAGCATTTAGTTCATCCCGGCACAAACGCGAAGTAAGGATTTTTGGTCTTTATCGCTGGATTGCGTCAACGGAACACCTCCTAAGCAGACTTTCTAGTTATTTGAAGGGAGGTAACCCCAAGAATACGGTTGACCAAATAATGATCAAACGTTAACAGTACACAGGGCGGCCCAGTCATAAACCGGCAGACTACGCATATCGATGGGGAATCGAAAAACTAAGTCAAAAAGTCCTTTGGCGATTATCTCGTTTTCGAGAAAATCGTGTTTTTTTGGACTCCCGATTTATCGTTTAAACAAAGCGTTTTACGATAAAAACACCTCAATACAAAAGTCTTGGTTATTAAATTATCTTTAAGATGAGTCCAAGTTGAGCGTCTTAGCTTGAATATTTATACGAGATAATCGTATTTGAATAACCCATCTGATGGACATTTTTTGATCCGAGGAACCGTCTGCACGTGAAACGCAAAAACTGAAAAAAAAATAATCTCGGTTCACTTTTTGTTTTTTTATTGTGAAACGAGTGAACTATCATTTTTTTCCCGTTTTTGCGTTTCACATGCAGACGGATCCAAAAATTTCTCTCTAAGGAACAAAATGTCCATCAGATGGGTTATTCAAATACGATTATCTCGTATAAATATTCAAGCTAAGACGCTCAACTTGGACTCATCTTAAAGATAATTTAATAACCACAACTTTTGTATTGAGGTGTTTTTATCGTAAAACGCTTTGTTTAAACGTTAAATCAGGATTTGTCAAAAACAAAACACGGTTTCTGCATTTTTCTTGAAAACAAGGGGGCGAGGTTAGCTCAGTGGTAGAGCACTGGACTAATAAGCTGGAGGCCTGAGTTCAAATCCGGAGCAAGCACTAAAGATTTTTTCTTCTAGTGTCTTCGTTCATGGGTTGAATTCGGCCTCCCTGACCGTCCCTAGGCCGACCCAGCCTTTAATTAATTTAATAATGGGTACCTTGGGTGCTAATGACTCTAGCAGTCGAAGCGGCCAAGGGGAAAATCAGGCGGCCGAAGCATAGTACTGACCACACTATCTCCCTAGTGTGCCGTATGGTCATGAATCAGATACCTCTATAGTATCTGCCCCTCATGGCCCTCGTTGCCTGTTACGGGACTGATTTTTTTTTTTTTTTTTTTTTTTTTTTTTTAATTATGGCTTCAGGTGTTTTCCTGGGAGTTGTGTAAAAAAAAAAAAACATTTCTAGAAGAGACCGATTAGTCTTCATTTAGTAATGTTGTATGAAAAAACATATGTTAGAAATAATTTCGAAAAAATTTGGAATCTTAATAGTGCTAAAAAAAACTATTTATTCTTCAAGGATACAAGCAATCATCCCATTTCCTCACCATTTGGGTTAGGCTCGTGAAAGGTTGTTACATCTGAGCATGTGATTCATAAAGCAATTTCACAGGTTCGGTAAAGTCCTAATAGCGACAAAAATACAATTTTACAATGTACTGCAATTCTTGTCAAATGAGCAAATTAAAACTAAAGATGATAGCCATCATTTGGTAAGTTCTCTTACTTTTATTTTTAAAAAAAAAATAATTATAAACGTGAGAAACTCCGACCCGCAAAAGTTCTCTTACTTTTATTAAAAAAAAATTAGGTAAAAATGCAGATTCCAGCCCTCCAAACCGATTACTTTCAAATTTTGCACAATAACGTATTTTGATGCACTAAACACGAATACGATTAAAAAAAAAAAAACAAAAACGTCGGATTTAACTAGGAAAGAAGTTATTAAGCACTTAAGTTCACTGTTATGCAGGTTATGAGAGCTAATGTAAACAACTAAATTTTTGACGACTTTAAGGCATAAATGACGACTTTAAGGCATACATGCTATGCGTTTCCGCTCGCTCAAGAAGATAACAAAACCCCAGTCAATCCAACTCGCTAAAATTAATAGAATATAATATTAAGCACTAAAGTTAGGAAGGTTATAAAACTAGGCGTCATCAGCGTATTTGTAAACACGCGCATGCGCAGATATGTAACATTGGGAAACAGAGAACTCTCATTTGAAATGTTCAGAAACCATTTATTCGAAAATATTGTCAATTTTAAGGGCATCGTCACCTGTCGCTTAAGGGCATACGTGCTATGTGTTTCCGCTCGCTACGCTCGCTCAAGAAGGTAACAAAACCCCAGTCAATCCAACTCGCTATAATTAATAGCTCTCTCATAACCTGCATAACAGTGAACTTAAGTGCTTAATAACTTCTTTCCTAGTTAAATCCGACGTTTTTTTTTATCGTATTCGTGTTTAGTGCATCAAAATACGTTATTGTAAAAAATTTGAAAGAAATCGGTTTGGAGGGCTGGAAACTGCATTTTTACCAAAAATTAATTATAAACGTGAGAAACTCCGACCCGAAAAAACTGCGCCATTTTAGCGGCTTTCCATACAAATAACTCGTGTCGGTACATACGTATTAGCGTCAATGCAGGTTAATGAGGTGGGTCTCGTTCAGAGATCTGGATCATGGACAACGCATTTCTATTGGTCAATCACTATCATGAATACCATAGGATACTGTGTTTATAGTAACCATCTTGTTCCCTTTCTCTTTATAATGCAATTCATTTGTGTATTGGTAACCCACGCAGTTGTTGTTTTTTTGTTTGATACGCGATTTCAGTTTTTGTTTGGTACGCGATTTTGTTGTGCGTGTTTGTGTTATATTCACGTTTTCTTTATCTATGTGCGCGTCTTCGTCTTAATATATATATTCCTTGATATATATTATCAACGAGTTGGATTTAATACAGTTCGATATAATCTTAAGCGAGCGTAGCGAGCGGAAACGCATAACAATTATACTATTAATATAAGTGCTACGCGTTTTCGGTCGCTAAAGGTTATATCAAAACTCTAGTCTACCCAAATCGTTGATAATCCCGTCGCCATATTGGCCAAAACTGATTTGACTCTTTGAGCCAGTTCTCTGAGACCCGCCTCTTTAACCTGCATTGACCCTAATACGTAAGTACCCTAGTGTCACTTGGAATGATTCTAATAAAAACAGTGAATGTTTTATCTTAATCTTTCGTGAAAAATTTATTTAAAAATGTAAAATTAAATTCCAAAGCAAAGAAATATCTTAGGCGCCACAAAAAGAAACTGACCGATTCCTAAGAGGTAATTAATCTATTAAAGAACCGATTTCTCCGAATGAGATGTCATAAGATTTTCCTCTATCTGAAATTGCATAAGATCAATATTTGAAGGAAATTTTGTTTACAATAACTCCTGGTTATGTGTTGCAGTATTCTTGTTTTTTTGAGATGTTTTTTTGTGAGTTAAAAAAATTAAATTTTGTTATCTTAGTTAAGTGGCTCATATATTCAGTCAGATTAAGGGTGATGTCACTTTGATAGATCTCATGATTAGTAGACTGTTTTTCTTCGATCGGATACGAATGCCAATCGTATGGCTGATACTGGTCCGAGCCAGTACCACCTCTGCTCTCTATGTCTTTATGATCCCTATGTATGTTATATTTTTGTTCCATGTTGTTGTTATAAATTTCAGGTTCAATCTCCAAATGCTAACGCAGCCCACATCGAGCGTGGGTCTGTGTTCGAAATTCTCTGAAAAATATTCTTCTCGTTTGAATGCTGACGGAATAGCAGGGATTTCAGAGAAACGACGAGACGCGATGTTCAAAACGAGCTTCGATATTAATGATGGCGACGAAGCAGCACTTTCCGGTGGCGGGAACTACGCCTATAAAGTTACCGATGATGAAGAAAAACACCTTCACGACAACAGGTGTTTCATGAGTTCCCTAAATCAGGAAAACGGAGGACACATGTTCGACGAAGAGGAAGCTCCAAACTTGGAAAACAGTGCGTTCAAACGAAACGAAGAAAAAGATCAAAGACATGCGTTTTTGAAACGAGACATTCCAAAGCACAAAACAAATACAGCAGTGAGTAATAACAGACAGAACAAGAAGAAAAATATAAACTTGCCAGAAGAGTCAAGCATAAACAATAGCCCGAATCATATAAATATTAAAAGTAAAACAGAATTCGAAGAAACATAAATAGCTTTGGGGAAAAATAAACAATCCTAATACAATACTGAAAATTAGGAAAAAATAAATACATATATAATACATTTCTATAGCTTTATTTAAAATATGGGGGTATATTATTCCACAAAATGCGTTCAGTATTTTATTTTTGTGTGTGTGTTATTCCACCTTCCACAAGCTAAGGAAGCCGCAATCTCAGTGTTTTATGACCCACATTCCACAAATATCGTTCGTTCTAATTTTTATAAAATGTCATGCTATTTTACTAGCTCTTCAAAATTTAACAACGTTTCCATACCAAATCGAAAAAATTTGATTATTTTCGGATCGACTAAGTTCTTTGCTATCCCTGAGTAACCTTTATGAAATACATCCAATAATCACACACAGTTTGGAACCAGTACATCGTCTACAAAGTCATAATAAACACATAGAAAAAGTTTTGCTTGTTTGACGCGGACAAAGAATCAAAACTTGCAGTGAAAAGATTAATTTCTGGCGAAGAAAGAATGACTTTACATTTAACAGTAGTGTATTACAACCCACATTACAAACGAATGGCAAAAGACATGGACGTACTCTGCAGAAAATTGGTAACGTATAATAGAAAGAGTCCGTAAGTGCCTGGCCGTCAAGTAACCGATACACCATGAGAGAAGTAATCGTAATTACCAGGCTCAGAATAGGCCATCGATTGCAGACTCTTTTGCATATATACAAACGATAAATCGGCCCATTTGGAAGGGTTTACTACGTATCCAAATTATTAATACGCTCCTAACAGGTGACATTTTTGTTGCAACGAAACGAAACTCGGTTGATATCATTCCCAACTGATAAGGAATACGTGTTGAAAAATCAGTATTTGAGAAGTTGGGATTTATTCAAAGTTCAACGTCCATTTATTATTAACAAAGAATTTTAGAACGGGTTATCTACAGGTTACCCCTTTCTATCTGTATAGGACTCATACATTTTCTTTTTCCTAAAGAAAGGCACCCCTGGTGGAAATTGAACTACTGGAGTTGGGACTTACTCCAGGAAAACGGTATACTAACGACAGTAAAACCTCTTTAACTCGAACCTCTTTAACTCGAACCTCTTTAACTCGAACCTCTTTAACTCGGACCTCTTTAACTCGGACCTCTTTAACTCCGACCTCTTTAACTCGAACCTGTTTAACTCGAACCTCTTTAACTCGAACCTCTTTAACTCGAACCTCTTTAACTCGAACCTCTTTAACTCGAACCTCTTTAACTCCGACCTCTTTAACTCGAACCTCTTTAACTCGGACGTCCGGATACCCCGGACCAGGTTTGAAAATGAAATTATGTTGTTTAGTGTTGTAAATGAAGATTTGTTTACGATAAGTTGCTATTCTCGGTAGGTAAATTGCGCGAGCTTTCATAGGTTAATAATATAAGCGTGTTTTCCTAGCGTCTCGGTCGAGCTACAGTAACGTTTTGCTGTTTCAAGGTAGGGATTGTCGGGGTTCGGTCACTGATACTTAATAAAACTACATTTTATCATAAAAATGGTTTTATTGTGCCGACGTTTCGGCTTGAACTTCAAGCCTTCATCAGGGCTGTAAAAAACAAGTAGGACGGATGTAGTACTGAAATATACATATATATATATATATATATATATATATATATATATATATATATATATATATATATATACATATGCCTACAAACACAAATACACATACATATATACATACATACATATGTGGAAAAAGACAAAAACATAAAATACTAGAACATAATATATAGAAGAACAATGTGCTCTAGAAGTGTTTGGACTATTAGGAAAACAGATATAAGAATAACAGATTACATATTAGATTAGATATAAGAATAACAATATGGGCTTACCGTTGGGAAGATAGAGAACTATTCCTCACAAATGCGGGATCATTTCTGACAGTTAATACAGGGAAATATAGGAAGAAAGGAGTTGGTGAGGGGGAGGGGGGTTCTGGACCACCCAATGGACAGAGAACATAGAAGATGAAAGAAAGAGCGGCAAAGTACAGTAAGGGTTTTGCTGTTTAAAAAGTACAGTAAAGGTTTTGCTGTTTCTTTTGCTCGTTGGCCTCGTATTAGACGAAAAGTAAAACATTGTTGTGACTATGTAAAAAAGTATGGAAGCATTGACAAAATTTGATAAAGGAGAATCGTTCAAGGACATTGCCTTCTAAATTTGGAGTAGGAACGTCAACCTCATCTAATGGAAAAAGAACAGAAAACGCATTGAAGACTTCTAAGATGATTTCTAAGGACTGTTTATCGTGGTTATGACCCTTGCAGAAACAGTTGCAAATATTGAGAAATTGATGGTGTATTTCGAGAGTCAAACCGAAACATTGGCAAATGAACTTCTAATGTTAAAGGGGATGCGAGATCGTAAGCGATACACTAAACTAAGACAGCTGAAGCCCACTGCCTTTTCAATTACAGACTAGTTTGTAGCTACATTAACTAAAGTGTAAATACATAGGATATTACAGTAAATAAAGTGCATGTTTTTTTAGGTGAAAGTGAGTCGAAAATAATTTATAAATTCCATTAAAAATATTTTGGTGATTTATATGTTTTTTTTTGTTTTGTTTTTTTTCGTTTTTCTGTCATTCTCTGGATAAGCCGGATTTTTCTTAATTCGGAACGGCCCTGGTCCCAGTTGATCCGTGTAAACGAGGTTTTAATGTACTAATAATTGGATCAGATGTTCATTACAGATTTAAAATACTCAAACCATGTAGCTCAACCAAGGTGGAGGCTGGGCTAAATGACCAGTGCTGAAGCCCTAAATAAATAAGCTATTTATGTTTATTTGTATTTACGTATGTCATTTTGATCACATTCTTCAAACAGCTTATCAGAAATGTCCTTAGTTATGCAGCTCCTGCGTTGTGGATTTTTTTATTAAATTAAAACCTTTCAACTAAATGTATATGGGGTAAATGTGAACATCTTTTGATTCTGCGGCGCTTCTAATATATAATGAAAAATGTTTGACATCCAGCCTAATCCGAATTTTGCCGAAAAGAGAATATTCAGGTGGGAATATTCTCTTTTCGGCAAAATTCGTGCGTAATAAATCTTAGTGCTTACGATGTTGCATAGAGTTTTCAGGTACTTTTTAAAAACAAATCGACTAAAACTCAAAGCATTATGTTTAATCGTTTTTTTAAGGATCTTTAATCTATAGAGAACCAGAGAGAAGAAGTAGCATTAACTTGACTCCGAATTGGCCATTCTCTACTTACTCACGGACACCTATTGACTAAACAAGACGCACCAACATGTAGACAATGTAACCAACTCCTAACTATAAGACATATACTTACAGGCTGTCGAAGAAGAGAACAATTACACATACCCATTGACCTTACAGAAATCATGACCGACGGTAGCCATTATTTGAATCAGATATTTAAACACTTACATACCACACAAATATATCACAAAATTTAATAAAATGTTTTATCTTTCATGTTTTTGTAATTTTCTTATTTTTATTTATTTATTTTTTATTTTATTATTATTAATTTTTTATTTATACTTTATTTATTCTAAATCTGGTTTTTAAATGTATTTACTACTTTTTCCTAAATTATATTTATTTTATTTATGTTATGATAATCTATTATAATTTATTTATTAATATTACCATTTTGTTCAAAGCTGACGTTTCCATGTAGACTTAATAATTTGCTAATCGCGTCAACAATTTGCTAGTTGCGGTTAAGCAATAAATAAATAAATACAATAAAATGATCTATAGGACCACTTTTCAAACGTACAAAATCGTGCTTAACATTTTAAAAGTGCTGGCTTCGTTGCATTTAAGGTGAAAAATTAAGAACTTCTATTCTAAGCTTCGCTAATTGTACCAAGAATAAGCATTATATGGAAACCCGCTAAAAAGACGTAGTTTCTACTGTTCAATTTAAATACCAACCGTATATTCAGCGAAATATCTATCTATCCATGGAATGTAGATAATACACGGCGATAGCTGTGGGTTACTGGGGAACTGTCAATATAATTGATGTTTCAAGTTGGCATTAGATCAACTTGCAGAGATTAGGTTAAACTATGTTTCAGAATGTCAATAACTCATCCTTGTGCGAACAATAGGCCCGAATATTCTGTCAGGGGTCATTTGAATATCTCAGATAGAAAATTATTCATTGTTGCTAAGAATTATTCAGATTTTATCTGAATATGTATTTTACAAATTGTCACTCTTTCGAACTTGAAGAAACTTTTAGCACGTTAAATTAGGGGTTGAAAATGCAACTGGTGTAAGTCTGGCTTTTTCTTACAGATTTGTAAATATTACATTCTTATGTTTGCAACTCCATTACCTGTTAGTCTGAGAAAAACTTGGCTGATGGCGGATGTGCAAACAATATGCTCACATATATTCAGGCTAGAATTGAATATATAAGAACTATATAAAATGTAATGCATTCAAAATATTATCACAAAAAAAAAATGAATGAAATATTTTGTCTCACGCAGTTAACATGTTTAATGCTGCCATCTGTCGGCTATTTTTACAAACATAGACCACTTCATTCCTGAGAAGGTACAACAATTCCAAACAACTATATATACAAAAATCATGTGTCTGTTTGTATGTTTGTTCCTTATACAAATCGACACCATTTGACCAATTTTGACGAAACTTGGCACACAGGTCGGTCTTGATACGGGGAGTTTCATAGGCTAGGTCACCAACATCTACCAGCTGTCTGTTTCTATGTTTGTTCCTTATATAAATCCACCTATTTTGACTAAACTTGGCACACAGGTCGGTCTTGATACGGAGGGTGTCAACAACGTCTAACAGCTGTCTGCCTGTGCGTTTGTTCCTTGTACAAATTCACACCGTTTGACCGATTTTGACGTAACTTGGTAAAGGTACTTGATACGAGGCAGAAAGTAGGTGTAGCATGGCAGGCCGGGGAACAGCCGTTATATTATAAAATAGCATCCTCAACCACTCAAATGCTGATCAAGAGCTCGTGATTTTCAACCAGGTATTCTATTGTAGGTGGAAGATACGTAAGAAATGTAAATAAGTCGTTTTATTTTCATTTATTAACAGGCCAAGATGAAGATGCGCCGTTAAAAAAAAAAAAAAAAAAAAAAAAAAAAAAAAAAAAAAAAAAAAAAAATTATTAACTTTTCTGAGGTAACGAGTAATCTATTAATAATTTTGATTAATGTTTAATCGGTTTAATGCATTTAATAATGTCAATAAATTAACAAACTTTTTGAAAATCTTCAGAATCTTAGTATCGCAACCAATAACCTTATTTATTAGTTATACATAAATAAAAATTAATATGTACACACACATATGTATATACATATATATGAAAAGTTTATAAAAAAAAGCATAAAAATTATGATTAAAAATGTCCAAAAATATATATCGCTGAAATAAATAATGTAAGGTATATTTAACACACATCTGTGTGTATATATATATATATATATATATATATATATATATATATAAATATATATATATATATATATATAAATATAAATATAAATATATATATATATATATATATATATATATATATATATATATATAATAACATGTGTATATAATGTCGCTCTCACGCTCTCTAAGTATGTACGTTCGTCGGATATTTTTTCCGTTCACTCTTAAGGCCAAATTCCGATCATGCTATCAAAAAAAAGACATATATATAATTTTAAAGCCCTTTAGGATGCTGTATTTAAAGAGTTCGAGATCCAATTTACAATGAAACATAACGAAACATGGCCTTGTTATCACGGCCACGCCCCTTGCTGATTATTGGATGAATTTTTTGCCTGTTCTTTGCCACTTATGTGTGATTCGTAGTTACCATGGAAATAAAGCCCACATTTTGACCAGACCCCAACAACCTCCGAAACAACGGAAGGCCATTCTAGTCATAAGCTTGACTTTTTAGAAATCTGTTCTAGTCTTTTTTCATCGAATCACTTTATTTCGTTTGAGCTAAAAATTCTTCTAAAGCAGCAAACATTTTTAATATTTATTTTTAGATATCATATTTTGAGGTAATCAACAACACAAAGCATGACGAGCGTATATAGACAATAATTTCGGGAGGGGCTGGGAGAATTTCAGGAGGGGGGCTGAGAGCATTTAGGGGTATGCAATACCAACAATTTAGAACTTGCATTAGTTAGCCAATTAAAACGCTATTACACACAAAATAAATTATTTTTTTCTGAACTAAGAGGTCTCTTTTAATTTATTTTTAAGTTTTTATGACACATTTTTATCAATTTCGGGGGGGGGGGGGCTGCAGTCTCCTCAGCCCCCTCCTAATATACGCCCATGACAAGCATTAATAAACATATATTAATAATACAGTGATTTTATTGGTCTGACATATATGTTTATATATATATATATATATATATATATATATATATATATACATATATATATATATATATATATATATATATATATATATATATATATACAGGGTGTCCCAGTATATGTGTCCACCCCCTTTTCCTCCTAGAGTTGTTGGAATTTTGATATGAAACTTGTTAGGTCATAGTTATGTTGCATGAGGTTTCTTTTGAAGGTTTAGTTGACTTTGTAACATTCTCCAGTTTTTCTCCAGCGCATCTAACTCTTAATAATTATAATAGCCCGTTAAATATCAAACCTACAACTTTGATCTTGGTATCACCTGAAAGGAAAATTAATAGGCTACAACGTTTGTATCGACGTGTTTTTACGCAAAAGGCTAGGTTTCAGTGATAAATAGGAATTTGTATACAAAAGGACGTTATGTTTCAGTTTTTTGCGTTTTACGCGCAAACGGTGCGTCGGATCAAAAGATGTCTCGGAATAAATTAGTCTTAAAATTAAATTTTCTATCAGAATTCGTCATAATAAATACCTGCTGCCATTGGAAAATCAAGAGGTAGATGCGCTGGAGAAAAACTGGAGAATGTTACAAAGTCAACTAAACCTTCAAAAGAAACCTCATGCAACATAACTAAGACCTACCAAGTTTCATTTCGAAATTCCAACAACACTAGGAGGAAAAGAGGGTGGACACATATGCTGGGACACCCTGTATATAATGTGTATATATATATATATATATTCTGACAACCCTCTCGTGTCAGAATACGCCATTTTAAAAACTGGACCCTCATCGTTTCTTGACTGATTATATTCTATAAATTAATTTAAAAATAGATTTTTGAAGTTTCAAGTGGCCAATAAGGTCAAAGCAAATACCCAATAAACGTTCTCTAAATATCGTTAAATTCATAACGAATTAAATTCGAAAATGGATATTAAATACTTGAAAAAATATTATTTTTTTAATTTAATTAAAAGTATGGAGTTATGATGACTTATTTAATGCTACAAAAATGACCTTTAGAAATTGATTTCTACACAATAAGATTGGGTCTTAAAGTTCATCGGTTAAGTGAAAGATAACCTTACTAATGGCCTGTCTGAAGGAGGTTTTGTTACATTACATTTTAGGTTTAAGTAAAAAATAATATATAACTAGTAATATAATACACGTGACAAAGTTCATAAGTTTATCTTTAACTGGTTCAAGGTTAAGAGAGGATAAATATCGGCTCTAGTAATTCGTGTAATATATAACTAGTAATATAATACACGTGACAAAATTCATAAGTTTATCTTTAACTGGTTCAAGGTTAAGAGAGGATAAATATCGGCTCTAGTAATTCGTGTAATATATAACTAGTAATAAATACACGTGACAAAGTTCATAAGCTTATCTTTAACTGGTTCAGGGTTAAGAGAGGATAAATATCGGCTCCAGTAATTCGTGTAATATATAACTAGTAGTATAATACACGTGACAAAGTTCATAAGTTAATCTTTAACTGGTTCAAGGTTAAGAGAGGATAAATATCGGCTCTAGTAATTCGTGTAATATATAACTAGTAGTAAAATACACGTGACAAAGTTCATAAGTTAATCTTTAACTGGTTCAAGGTTAAGAGAGGATAAATATCGGCTCTAGTAATTCGTGTAATATATAACTAGTAGTATAATACACGTGACAAAGTTCATAAGTTTATCTTTAACTGGTTCAAGGTTAAGAGAGGATAAATATCGGCTCTAGTAATTCGTGTAATATATAACTAGTAGTATAATACACGTGACAAAGTTCATAAGTTAATCTTTAACTGGTTCAAGGTTAAGAGAGGATAAATATCGGCTCTAGTAATTCGTATAATATATAACTAGTAATATAATACACGTGACAAAGTTCATAAGTTTATCTTTAACTGGTTCAAGGTTAAGAGAGGATAAATATCGGCTCTAGTAATTCGTGTAATATATAACTAGTAATATAATACACGTGACAAAGTTCATAAGTTTATCTTTAACTGGTTCAAGGTTAAGAGAGGATAAATATCGGCTCCAGTACTTTGTGTAATATAAACACAGTGTGCGTAGACCGGAACTTGTCACCGTGCGCCTAATTTTTATGCTTTTTCTAATTAATTATAATGGACTGCTTGGAAAACTAATATGTACCCATATATATATATATATATATATATATATATATATATATATATATATATATATATATACTTTTTTTTTTTTTGTAAAAAAAATTGATCTTTATTGGTAATTTACAATCTGTACAGTTATGTACAATAAGTAAATATGGTCACCTATACATAAAACACAGTGAATAAGATGAGGCGAGAAGGCAGACATTACTGCCACTCCCAATGAAAGTTATGGTATTTCTTATTTTAATTAAAACTTGGTCTCTTTGTTAAACTATATACATAATTTACAATATTTACACTATTTGCATTATTTTTTAAGACAGGCTAATTAACCAGTAGTAAATTGTCTCGTGGCCAATGGCGGCGAAGGCGTCGAGGAGGATTATCTGGGATGACATGGGAAGAGAGGGATCTGCCAAGAGGATTAAGGTGGGCTGGGAGTTTTGAGAAAAAGGTCAGGAATCGGGATTTGGCTAAATCATAGACAAAGGGTATTTCAGTGTCTCGATGGATGGTTAGGTTTGAAACGTAGAAAGGAGCGTTGAGGATTTTACCAAGGACTTTGGATTGGAAACGTTGGATAATTTTTATATTTGATTATTATGGTCTTGTATATTGTCAGTTTGTTTTTTGTGTCTAGTTTTGATTTGAGTCCAATTAGTCGTCGGAGAAGTCCGAAGCGTTTGTTCAATTCTTGTCTCTTGTGTTTTATGTGTGTTTTCCAGTTAAGTCGCTTGTCGAGGTGGAATCCTAAATATCGAAACTCGTTAGATTGGGGTATTGGGATATTGTATATATATACTGTTTTTGTTTTTTTTTTTGTTTTGTTTTTTTAAGTTAAGTTTAAGTTAAGAAGTTTGTTAATTAAAAGTATGTAGTTTAGTGTAACATTGTAAATATTAAAATTGTTAACTTAATTATGTACATGACATATAACGTTGCGTTAATATTGTAAATAGGTAAATCGTTAAGTTAATTATAAATATGAGCTCTATACTGTGTATGTTATAGTAAATTTATAGTCTATTTCTGTAAAACCATTTAATAGAACTATCAGCTATCAATGTAAATAATATCCAGATGTAAAGCTCTTGTCGCCTAAATAGACAAATTACTACCTCATTGAGAAGTATACAGCTAATTATATTATGTCAGGTGGTGAAGTAATTATGGCGAAGGGCCATTATTCTGGTGTTCATTATTATTATTATCCATTATGATAGAAAATATTACACCATCCATTATAACGACCTCATAGCATGCTTTGGTGCTTACCCCTTCCTCTTTAATGGATGTAATTCAGCTTCGCCGGCAAAATAGTTGAAGGATAGGAGGCTAAAACTAAGCCAACAAGTATGAATTTCGCTATTGCAAGTAAATTTAAAAAATTCTTCTGTCTATCTAGTAAACATAATATTTTTCCCATAATAGAGAAGACTTTATGAAATACTACCTGTTTGGCCGCTTTAAAGTCATTAATGGTTCATTTGGAATAACTAACAATTCTGAATTAGAGAATAAATTAATATATTTTTACCGAGTACTGAAAACATTTGTCCTTACGCTCTCTATT
The DNA here is from genome assembly GCA_946811695.1 of Gonocerus acuteangulatus. Classification (NCBI taxonomy): domain Eukaryota; kingdom Metazoa; phylum Arthropoda; class Insecta; order Hemiptera; family Coreidae; genus Gonocerus; species Gonocerus acuteangulatus. The sequence continues at coordinate 71,085,239 of OX328128.1, forward strand.
TGACTGAAAAATGGACAGATTTCGATTAAATTAAGTTCGAACATTTTATTTGCGAGAGTAATCTTGAGGTTTTGGGTTCGATTTCTACCCCTATCCTGTCTACGAAAGGGTGGTAACCTCTAGAGAACTAAAAATCGGTATTGTGTATAAGTGGACGTTAAAAATTACATAAATAGTTCAAAAGGCCCGATGGCCTTGATAGTTCAGGAGTGAGCCCTTAACACTCCGTGCCAAGGGTCGAGGGTTCAATTCCCACTAGAGGTGGTGACTTTTCCTTGCTAGAAAAGGGTGGTTACCTATAGATAACCCGTCCTAAAATCCTGAGTTAATTATAATGGACGTTAACATAAATATAAATAGCTCACCAGATAATAGTTTTTTGGGCAAAATCAATCGTAAAGCTTCCGTTTTTGCATCTAGGTTTTCAGGTACACGTTTATATATTTTCTCAAATATCGCGAAATTGTTTCGGAAATCGTAGTTAATGTAATGCATAAATTCGAAATCTTATTTAATTTCCTACAAATTACGGTACTTATGTGATTTTCATAGAGCAATCATATTCCAAGAAATTTGTGCTTAAATGAAATAACTCCCGCTTAGGATACTATCAGTTTCCCGTTTTGGGACCTAAGATTCGCATTGAGATTTCATTATTTGTTACAGCTTTATTTACATAACATTGATTTTAGTCTTTGAATGACGGTTAAATATTTGTTGAGATCCTGAAAGTATTTAATTTGAGTTGCTAGGCCATATCGTGTATCATAAAAAATAATTGAGGGGAAACTTGTGATTATTCTTCTTGAAATATAATTTTAAATGTTTTGGAGAAAGGTGGAAAAGAATTCATGAAACCATAAATAGATTTCATCTTCTGTTTTTTTTTTTCTTTTTTTAACTCCTTTGTATATTACATTTACATTTAAAATGAAGACAAAGCAATTATTCATGCTTTCTGTCTTTATAAATGGGGATCGTTTTGAATAATAGACAATGCTAATTTAAGTACTCTACTCCTTGGACTCTTTGTAAATTTGATGAAGAAAACGTGAATCTAGTTAAGAGAAAAGGAGAAACGTTAGAAAAGCAAGCTAATTAAAGAAAAAAATTGAATTAATCTAAGGCCAATTTTGAGAGCTCCAACTTGCCTTAGTATAAAATACATTCTACCAAAAATATCAATTCATGCAGCATCAATTCATACTCCATCACTCCTAGTAGGAGATTCATTGGTCTTCCACAGAATCCGAAAATTTGTGATTAAAAAAAAACAATAAAAAAAAAACACAAAAGAAAAAACAAAACATAGATCGGTAACTCCGCAAATTTGTTTTCCTCCTACGGTCCTTCATATCTATCCTCCATTTCATTAACTGTCTAGGTGGTGATGCAGGATTCCTAGCGAGTCTACAATGATGGACTCAGCCAGTTTGTGCCAACGTTGGAATTCTATGTCGTACTCTTGGAAGAATTCCGCTGTACTCCTAGCAATAGCACCCCTTGCCGCGAACCAAAGCCCTCTTACCTCGAAATCTCTTTCTCCGTAAGTTTCCAGGAACTTCTCCTTTAGGTAAGGGATGCATTTTTCATAAATTGCCCTTTTTTCTCGGTCGACTTTTGATGCCTGGTCGAGGTCATTGTATTCATATCTCACCGTAGGGTCGACGATTAGGGCTTTTCTACTCTTTTTATGGAATGCCAAAATATCAATAAATCGACTTGAGCCCTCTCAGTCGATGCAGTAAACCTCGTCGAAACATGCAAAGTCTTTTTTTCCAGGAGGTTTTGTATGTATGTATATGTGTATATATATATATATATATATATATATATATATATATATATATGTGTGTGTGTGTTTGTGTATAATATGTGCCATACCTATAGGATATTTCCTACCTTCCTAATGAACTTACCAAATGCTGTAAGGTGTTATCTGAGTTTTCTGAAGGGCTGTGTCCAAAATATCCCCCCTGATCCGCAATACATTCACTGTTAATATGTTCGTCCAGTTCTTCCTGTACGGAACACAGGTATTTTTTTTCTTCCCGACTTGAACTGTTTGAAGAACTTTGAAACGACTTTTTTTATTATAAGCTATTGATTAAGATAGATGTCAACATTTCGAACAGCATATATTTCTCGCCATCGAGTTGACATCATAATCTGAAGAGGTCGATCATCCCTAAAGAGAGACAGAAAACACCCTCAGCATGTAATATAAGTCGGATATATTCCTCTTTTTCTATTTGTTCTCAGGTTTTATTGGAGTTCTGTCCTCAAAAGGAACGTTCCATATTACTTCTTTCCCTCCATTTAAATATATTATATTAAAAGAAGGCAGTTTTGTAACCATTAAAGATTAATATTAAAGCAACCAGTTAAATTAATTCTTAATATAGAGTGTACTTTTAGAGAATTTTCTAAATAAATATAATATTATTTAAATGATAAACCTCAAGAAAGTTGTAAGCTACATTATGGAACAGATTAACAAACATTTAAAAAAAACAAACTTATAAATAATATTCTTACAAATTTAATATTTTTATTGCACAGATTTTAGCGTGTTTTCTCCCTCCCTATAGAGGGGAAAACCCTTCTGTAACGTCACCCAACGTGACAAGCTGACGAGCATGTTGACGCTTCATAACCCGTAGGCCAAGAGAAACTATAATTATTATTAAGCTGATCCCTTACTTCATCTTCGAATTATAGTGCTTGGCTGAAGATCAAATAATAAAAACCTCATTACATATTTACACTAACACTTCATTTCGTCCCTACATGTTTCACACCTTTTAGCGCGGTTCCTCCCTCCCTTCATAGGGAGGAACCCCGCTTATAAGGTTGATCTCATGAAACAATCCGGAAGTGCCGACTAGAAACTTTCGCGTTTCAAAACCCTTAGAGACCGAAAATAACGGTGGTTCAAATTTGTATATATATATATATATATATATATATATATATATATATATATATATACATATGTATATATTTATTTATAAATATATATATATATTTGTCTGTTCGCTCCTTTCTGGCTTCCCTAATGGTCCGATTTTGATGAAATTTGGTACAAACATCTGATGTCCAATTTTAAAGGTCAAGTTCGTTAACCAGCAAAATCCGCCCACTGGAAGATGGCGTTTGGGGCGAAATTCGCGCAAAAAAATCGTAACGCTTACGTTTTTGAGTTCATAAGCTAGTAAGTACTCGTTTTAAAGGCTTCTTGGGCTACGAAAACGAATGAAACCACTTTCAAGGCGATAGCTTTAACCGTTTTTGAGAAAATTTGAAAAATAGTTTTTGAATACCGTTTTTGGTTTGGGTACTTACGGGATTCAGTTGAAAAATTTTCTGCATGTTCTACTTTCATTAAAACTAATATGTTAAAATTTTGGTTACGTTTGGAGTTAAGGAAGGGTTAGAATAAAATATTTTATGAACAGGCATGAAAAGTTTGGGAACTTCGTATACTTTCATTAATATCTCGAACACGGTTGGGAAATCTGTAATGTATTAGATTTGTAAGAATATAAAAATTTCATACAATCAGTAGTAGTTTTTTAATAGAAATTGAAACAGCTGGTTATAACAAAATATAAGGACATGACAATCCTCCCCACATGTTGAAAAGAGATATAAAATTAATAAAAAAATCAAAAGTCTCATTATTTTAACTGAGACATATCACTTAACAACTAAGACGGAGGAGAGGAAATTGTCCTCGGTTTTCTTGAGCGGACAGGGTACCGCCTGGGATTTGATTGTTGTGGGCTGGACTTATCTCTTAAGTAATTTGGTTGTGTAACCTCTGGAGTGGATGGACCAGGTTTTGAAGGTCTGGGGTTATGCTGGATTGGACAGTCTACGGATGCTGGCGTATCCTGAGGAGACTTGAATGCAACTTCTTTTGATCCTGGCTGCTCTTCTACTACAACTGGACAGGAAGATGCAGAGTCCTGAGACGAAGACCGAGCCACTGGTGAAGAGCTTTCAAATATACAAACATGCTAGTGGATGGCTGCTGTTGTTGGGCGTTTCTGGTTTCTTCGTCAGTGTTACTGTCCAGACCTCGAGGAATGATCTGATCAACGTGCCTTTTAAATCGGTTTCCTTTGGAATCAATTTCATAATGTAGGTGTCCAAGGGTAGTAACAATAACACCAGGTAACCATTTATCTGTTTTATCGCTGTAGGATCGAAACATTACTGGATCTCCTGCTGAGAAAGCACGGAAGTTAGGAGAAAAGTTGTTCAACTGTTTTTCGATCATTCTGCTTGTAAGATCAGGTTTAACTAGGTCAATCCTGGATCGGACAATTCTTCCTAGGAACAGAAGAGAAGTAGGTTGTCCTGTGGTTTGATGAGGTGATTTGTGATATTGGAGGAGATTGGTTGATATAATGCTGGATATTGCTACTAGTTGCTCCAGAAGTTTGCAACATTCTTTTCAGAGTTTGAACTCCTCTTTCCGCTTGACCGTTTGTAGAAGGATGGTATATGGCAGTGGTACGATGATAACGCACACCTTGTTGCTTAAGGAAATCTTGAAAATACTGTGAACTAAATTGTGGGCCATTGTCCGAGACAACTATTTTAGGAACACCAAACTGGGCAAATACATGCTCAAGAATACTAGCAATGGCTTGCGAGGTAGTTGAACTTGTGATGGTGGGAGTCATCCACTTGGAGTAAGCATCAACAATGATCAAAATATTTTTGCCTAATGCTGAGAAATAGTCTATATGTATTCTTTCCCAGGGAGCATTGGGATTTTCCCAGTGATGAGAACGGAACTGTGGAGGCATTTTTGAATTTTTCAGACATGCAGAGCATGACTTGGCCAGGGATTCGATGTCATGTTCAATGGATGGCCAGTAAATAAGAGAACGGGCCAAACCCTTCATTTTAACAACTCCTATATGGGCTAAATGGAGTTCTTCTAAGAGCATTGAGCAAAACCTAGGCGGAATGACAACTCTGTGACCAAGCATGAGACATCCATCGGATGCAGTATATTCAGCTTCTCTTCCTTTACAACCAACAGACTTGAGGCTACTTGTACCTTCGGTGATAGCTGAGAGTAATGTAGACAGATGGGGATCTCGACGGGTTTCCGCTGAAATTTCACGAGAAGTTAAGGGAATTTGTTGTATCTGTTGCTGTACAAATTTATCAAAGTCATCAGCATGGCTTCCGGACTGAGATGATGGAAGTTCATTCTCTGAAGTTCTAAAAGCTCGAGAAAGAAAGTCAGCATTATAGGTCTGATGACTAGGTTTTTACTTAATGTCGAAATTGAAATTTGCCAAGAAATTGGCATAATTATTGCATCAGGAGAGTGTAAACTGAGGCAGATGCGACTCAGGAGCAAAAATGTGAAAAAGAGGTTTATTGTCCGTGTAGATGGTGAATTTGCGTGCGTAAAGATAATTGAAAAATCTTTTAACTCCCCACACAATGGCTAGACCTTCTCGATCTATTTGAGGATATCGTTGCTCTGTAGGACTAAGAGCTTTACTAGCATATGAAATTGGTCGTTCTAATCCATCTGGCATAATGTGGGCTAATACGCCACCAAGACCAACAGGGCTAGCATCTGTAGCAAGAATAAGAGGAAGCTTTGGGCCATAAGGTGTGAGAACTCCATCTGAAGTAAGCTCATTTTTCAGGTAATTATATGATTTTTAAGCATCTTCAGTCCATTGGAATTTTGATGAAATAACCATTGCTCTTAGTGGTGCAGTAATAGTGGATAAGTTAGGAATAAAAGAGTGGTAATAAGTTACTTTACCTAGGAATGTTCGCATTTCTTCAGGAGTGGAAGGTAAAGGAGAGTTTAGTACGGCTTCAACATGTTTCGTCTGACAGTGTAGTCCTGCTGCATCAACTGTGTGTCTCAAGAAATCTATTTTATCTAGAAAAAAAGCACATTTGGATTTCCGAAGCTTTAGGCCGGCATTTTTGAGAGTAGTAAATGTTGTTTCAAGGGCCTGAATCATTCCGTTCACTGTAGAGGAATAAACAAGAATATCATCAAAGAACCTTTGCCAAATGGCAGGAATGCTGGCAACACCATATTGGGCACGTAACGGTCTGATGAGTCCATGGGTAGGAGTGTTGAGAGTCTTAGCCTCGCAAAATTTTCCGCTGCATGGGAGACTCATGAATGCATCTGTGATGTCTAATCGAGAAAATATTGTAGCTCCTTTTATTTTTTGAAATAGATCTTCCTCACGAGGAATAGGGTATTCATCGACCATCAGTTGTGGATTTAATGTTGCTTTATAGTCACCTGTGCTTTATAGATATAAATTGTTATTAATTTTATATCTCTTTTCAACATGTGGGGAGGATTGTCATGTCCTTATATTGACAATTAAATGATCTGTCCAATTAGCTTCTGGAACTCCAGTAAGCTCTAATCGCTTTTGAAATCGATCTAGATATGCAGGAACAGACTCAGTACCTACCTGTGGTAAGGAACAAAACTAAAATTGTGGTTACTTACAGTAGTAGTTGAGATGCTAGCAGTAAGTCTGGCTTGACATTGAGCAAGTTGCCTTACAATGCCAGTTAATTGAGCTAGTTGAGCCTGAATATTAACAACAGAGTCTGGCATACTTGAAAATAATGTTTATCACTTGAAATGTCACAAAAAATATTTCTCGAGGAGGTTACAGTGCACTACTTTCATCCAGAATTCTCCTGGACTGCTGAAATAAACCCACTCGTCGCCAATTGTAATGTATTAGATTTGTAAGAATATAAAAATTTCATACAATCAGTAGTAGTTTTTTAATAGAAATTGAAACAGCTGGTTATAACAAAATATAAGGACATGACAAAATCTTTGTAAGTGGATAAAAACTATTTGAAAGCTTTATAAATTCTCTACAAAAAAGCTTCTGAAACAATTTTTGATTAGGTGATGTCAATCGAAGAAATAAGTGCTTAAAATTTCAAATACGTCTGTATAGTTCTTATGAACGGGGTTTTGTCGTTCTTTTTGTAATTTTTTTCTCTTTCCCTTAGTTTTTTATTGATTTTTATTTTTATAATTTCTTATGTTAGGAAAATGTATTTGTGTGTAAAACATTGCGCCGTAAAAAAAAAAAACAAAAAAAAAAACAAAAAAAAAAAAAACAAAAACAGGATAGGTAAAATGAGACCAATTTTCTGTTGCTAGAAATAATGAAAAGGTTTGGGAACTTCGTATACTTTCATTAATATCTCGAAAACGGTTAAGAATCATGGTAAACGGAAAATTACTATTCGAAAGCTTACTAAATGCTCAACAAAAAAGGAGGTGACGAAAGTTTTAATTAGGCGATGTCAATCAGAGAAATAAGTGCTTAAACTTTGAAGTAATTGATATCGTTTATTCGAACGGTTCCTTTTGTCTGTTTTATTCCTTGTTATTTTTTAATTGCTTATAGTTGGATAATGTATTTGACAATAAAACAGGTTAAGTAAAATAACAAAAACAATTTATTGTTAGAAATATAGATTTCCAAGATTCCAAGACCTTGTAACTAGCGGGACCGTTTCTAGTGTTAGCCGACCCTTCCAGGTAAGATCGTAAATCAAGACCTTTCAAGACTGGTGAAACCAAAATAATAACTGCTTCTATTTTAATTTTTCCAAATTAGACTTGGGATAAGAACAGAACCGCGCTAAGATGATGCAGTTCCTGCGAGTCGGACTTTTTTTATCGTATGGATTAAGGAAAATATCAATATCATAAAAAATAGAAAGAAAGTTGAAAAAAAAAACAAAACTGAAAAACAAAATCTGAATACTACTATTTAACAAACAATAAAAACTAAGTTCTAATGAGAGGTGGAGAGGATTTTATTTTTTCTGGAAATAAAATTCTAAACATATGACATATCGATTATAGATCAGCTGACTATATTCCACCATATTGGATTTTTCACCCCATGACCACCCTAGACGTGGCCATACTGGTGGAAGGTTCTCTTTCTCAAGTTGAGGCTGTAAGTTTTATATTTGTAGCTTGTTCCCCTGAAGATGCACCAAAAAGTTGTGAAAATTGTAGGGATGAAATAACGTTAGTGTAAATATTTAGTGAAGGTTTTATTATTTGACCTTCCGCCTTGTTAGAAAATTCGAAGAAAAATTTTTTTCGAATTTGTATGTTTTTTTTTATTTGTATAAATTTGTTTCTTTAAGATATAGGATCTACAAATATTGTCCAGTTTGAACGAAATTTGGGAATGATAGAATGCTTTGCCAAAAACAAAACGTCAATTATTGCAGCTTTCAAAAAACCGTAGGGCTTACTGTTTAGCATCAATGGATATGGGAGAGAGATAGAGAGAGAGTGAGAGAGAGAGAGAGAGAGAGAGAGAGAGAGAGAGAGAGAGAGAGAGAGAGAGAGAGAGAGAGAGAGAGAGAGAGATTAAAATCGTGACCACCATTCTCAATTAGGTATTATGCTAATTCGGAACGCCAATAAATTTGAACATCTATTTCACTTCGGAGTAGTTCTACTATATTAATATTTTATTTAATGCTTTTCGGGAGAATATATTTATTTATTTATTTTTAGAGCTTCGTAACTAAGATGATAAGCTCCAATTTAAACAAACAGAAAATATAATAAATTTTAGTTTTCAAATATTAGCAATTTGAATAACCTATTACAAAATATAAAAAATTGTGAAATTAAATATACAAAACAAAAAACAAAATAAATTTATCAAATTGGCTAGCATCCTGGAGTATTTACAATTTACAGCTGTGCAATTTACTGATTGCTTGCTATCATAAACATTAAAAGCTAGTATGGGAAAATAATGTTTTGAAAATAGCCGAGCTATTTACAAAGGAGTAGGTACACTGTCTATGTCTTCTTAATGTTTAAATTACGTCCTCGAGGTTCTGGTATTTTTCCCAAAGATTTCTTATTTTTCGTTTTCAATGATTTGGTACTTTTCCCTTTCTTGGGCGGTTCTTCACTTGGACCAGTCAGTACTGCCTTATCCTCTCCTACCGTATCTTCTGCTGTCACCATCCTTTCTTCACTAGCAACAACATTATCTTGTTGTGGGTGGGGGTCAGCCGCAAAGGGACTGTTGGGACTGGAAACAAGGCCAGCTTTTCTAAATTGTCCATTCTTTGAAATACGAGTTCCGCAGACCTCAGGAATTCGTCGATTTTTCCATTTTCATTCTGTACACCATCGGTTCCAGTTTCATATTCTATTGGCTTCGGCTTTACCGTAGAAGAAGGAAACTCTTGATACCTGTTTTCGAAGGGTAAGAGCATTTGGTGAGTTGAATCAGAAAATGGAGCTGTAAAACAAGTAGAACTGTCTTCTGTATTGCAGGAAGAAGATATAATTTAATTTGGTTCTTGATGCAGAATGGAGACTTTGTTGATGGCATTAGATTCTTGTTCAAAGGCTTTGGATGAGCCTTGAACAGTATTTACATGTTCTCGGTTATTTGCAGTCTGATTTTTACAAGCTTCGGGACATGCGGCAGCCAAATGATGCGATTTGCAAATAAAACAGCTGATTTTTCCTGAGTCAATAAATATTTTCCACTGTTTATCTGCCACATTGATAACCAACGAAGAAGGTAGCTTTTCAATGCCTTCAGGATTGATAAACAGCTGCCTTCTATGACTGAGTATATGTGCTAACCTCGGATCATGAAGGCCAGCTCTTAAACATTTGACAGGCGAAACTATGTCTATTCCTAGCCTCTTCAATGCTTCTTCTATGGTTTCATTAGCGATTGCTGGGAAAACATTAGACAAAACTATCCTTTTTCCTGGCTCTACGAAACGCCTCAAAGAAATATCATGACCACGAATCTTAATATTACGTTGTTGTTCTACTAATTTATCTACTTCCTTCTTACTATTGATTTTAACACAAAACCTGCTTCCTGAAATAAAGGAAGCAAATTTAATGTGTTTAGTATCAACAATATCTGCCAAACTCAATAGATACTCTTCTTGTTTTAAGCCTTTTACAGTATCTAAAACTACAGCGAAATCGCTGGGGCATAAAGGTGTATCTCGTTCAACATTAGAGGTTATGTTTACAAGCGATTCCATAACTATATTTTTCTGAAGTAGTGTTACTATTTGATGAAAAACGTTTACTCACTTCACTTTGAAGTTAAAGAAGCACTTGTTTATAATACTTTGGCTTTAATAGGTTCCACGTTCTTGAAGAAAAATAATAAATTTCTCCTCAGTAACTGTAATATAAGTTAAAATAACCAAGAGGTAGAAATACAAATACACTACATCTTCCTCCTTAAAGAAGTGATCCTCACAGATCGAGACGCTGGGGCTTCCGGACCATCCTCCCAGACCTCGTTCGATGTCCTGCAGCTTCGGTGACTTCCGCTCCGGAATCCTCGCCTTCGCCCTCCACCTCCTCTCCTCCCTTCCTGTCCCGTCCTTGCGGGTAATGTGCCTCCGGTTCCTCTCCAGTTGCTGCCCATCCTCGCCCTGGAGACGGTAGGACCTTGGCCTGCTGTCCAAGCGCTCAACGACAGTGGCTGGGCTCCAAGTCGAACCAGTTGTCCTCTGTACCAGGACCTCTTCTCCGATCCCCAGGTCTCCCAGAGACCTCATGCCCCGCCTATCGTCCTGCTCTTTGTATTTATTGGGTTCATGACACTAGAGCGCTCCGGACCTTCCCTGTACTCATGTACTTTTCACACTCGCGCACAGCTGTTTTTTGAGGGAGTATTTACTTTTAATAATATAAAAACAAAATAATGATATAATTTTTCGAAAATACACCAGCATTTTAGAAGTGTTTGAGCAAGACAAACCACGAATTCATATTCACCTTGTATGATTAAGTTGTCCAGAAAGCACAGTGTTTTGAAAATAAGATTTTATCTTAATTCATTCAATTTATATACAAATTATTTTCTTTTTCTCGGTGCATCCTCAACTTATAATGAATAAAAGATCTATTTTGGTTCAGAAACCCTTAATCCTCTATGTAACTACTGCATATAAGTTCATAATTTGACATTTAAAAAAGGGCATTATGTACTGAACATGACCGACGGGTTGGTATATTTCCGAAAACAGTCCTAACATCACTCCTTTTGGAATCCACCACTAATGAAGGACTCATAAAAAAGTAACCTATCTTATTTTTATGCCATAATGATTTTCGTAAAAGAAAGAGGAATTATAGACCTTCTGAGTCGTTGTGAAAGGCTGCGCTATTGGCGATACTTATTTCTAATTGTATATTAATCAATAAAATAAGGGTGGTAACCTATAGATAACCCGTCCTAAAATTCGTAGTTAATAATAAATGGACGTTAAAATTTAAATAAATGAATAATAAATATTAATCAAACTATTTAGTGGAAAACCAGCTGATTGTGAGAACAACCTGTGCAAGTTATAATGAGACATTGACAATTATGCACAAACTGAATGACATTTAATCCCTTAACGGGCAAGGGCCGCTTTAGCGGCCACTGCTTGCTGAAATTAAAAAATGACGCGAGTGAGGCGGAATTGGTTCCAATGCTTCCTGCTAGATGCCGGGGTATGCCAAAAAATAGAATTTGGAGGTCTTGGGCCCGAGGAGCCGATATATGACGAAGTTGACCGCTAATGCGGTCCTTGCCCATTCCCGCACGCGTCTTGTATCAGTGTTGGCCGTGCATTATTGGCTCTCTGGATCACTCATCTTATCCAAAAATCGTTTCAAAGTATGTAATAATTCTTTTATACATTCTAGATTAGGAATTAATTGATTTTAATTGAAATGAGTATTTCGCTTACATGTTATTCATTGATTTGTCTCATAAGTACCTTACTCTCAATGGCAAAATATATTTTTTGGCATTGCTAATGAAATGTTTTTCTCAATTCTGTCTTAAATATTGACAGATATTGTGGGCTAGTATTATACTAATATTATAATTTTTTTTTTTTTTTTTTTTTTTTTTTTTTTTTTTTTTTTTTTTTTTTTTTTTAAAGCCTGCCAATCTTAGGGTAACGCCATCGAATAAACCATTTTCATTTTCGGGATCTTTGCGACTTGGAATCGGCTTTACGACGTAACGCGGCATTGCATATCGGGGATTCCCGATGCCTGGAATGGGCAAGGGCCGCTCAAGCGGCCGACCCCGTATTTATGGATACATTTTTTTTTTTTTTTAACATCCTGGGTTGATATTTAGTAAATGGATGCCCCCCAGACTCCCAAATATAAATTTAAAAAAATTCCAACATACCTAGCGAAATGTGCCCGTTAAAGGGTTAAGACACTAAACATATACAACAATATATAAAATTCAACAGAGAGTCTGTTATTATTACTATTAGGAATCTGTTCTATTCGAAAAAAAAATTGTTGTAATTATATATATATATTATTTAAATTAAAAAAAAATAAAACTACTGGGAAAAAAATGTATAAAAGTGTTGGCGCAATAAATAGCAAAAAACGGTTGATGGTGTTTTAAACTACACATTTAAAAATATCATATGAATAAAAAATCTGTCTGGCCTCCTTTGGATGTCATAAAGTAAATGAAAATTAACTTTTTTAATTTCTCATTAAAAAAACACCTTTTTTTCAAAGATCATATATATTCTATTAATTTACATCATTATTATTCAATTGTTAACGTCTATTATTATTATTAACTAAGAATTATGGGACGGGTTATCCATAAGTTACCACATTTTTCTTGCTAGGATAGGGCTGATGCCTTTTCTTTTTTTCTAAAGAATAGCCACCACCCCATAGTGGGAGTCGAACCCACGACCTTTGGCACGGAGTGGTAAGTGCTCACACCTTAACACTCACGGCCACCAAATAAGTGCATAAATAGCCTCTAAATACCCCTAATTGTAATAAAGTTTACAACTACTTAAAAGAAAAATGGAAAAATACATTTTTCATAGGTGAACACCATTGAAAATTGGATTATTTCCAAGAAGATGTTGACGGCCCTTCATCCCTTATCGTGTGAAAGATTAATCCCCGGATGGAGTGCCACCTGTGGCTTCCTTCGTGTGCTTTCATCTTCCTAGCACATCCAGAAAGATGGATTATTAGGTTTAGGGAAGAATATAAGTGTAAGTATATGCTCTATTCCAGAATATAAAAGTCCGACTCACAGGAACTGCGTCATCTTAGCGCGGTTACGTACATCTCGAAGAAATGGAATAAATTAGCATCACAAATCACAGGAAACTGACAGTAGCCAACTTACACAGAAACGGATAATTCTTAATCTGTAAAAGTCAATACAATTATGTACTGAAAACGTACTTACTCTTTGACTACTGCTGAGAAGGCTCTATTCTAAACAACCAAAAATTCGTTGTCATTTTAAGTATCTTGTTTTACCAGCAAATTCGTTTTACTGTTATAATCAACTGTAAATATGTGCTTCATGGCGAATAAAATTCCATTCTGTCGTGGGTTAAATCTTTCTATAAAATACGAAATAATGATAACTTCTGTTGGAGGCTATGAGGAAGGTTATATAGACAGGAGAATTCAAAACAACCTACGTCATCATGATTAGCCACTGCCATCTTGATTCCCACAGCCACTCCAAACTTATTATCACCGTTTCTTAGCATATTTTACTACTATACTAATTTTACTGATAAATGCAATTTAAAACAAGAAACAACCAATTAAAAAGTGAGATAAACAAAGAGAAAAACCCTTTCAAAACAACAAAACAAACACTTTTTAAGTTTTAAGCGCTTATATCTCTGATTGACGTTGCCCCATCGAATATTGCTTAAGAACCTTTTTTGTAGAGAATTTAGTAAGCATTCGAATGGTAACCTTCCACTTATCACGATTTCCCAACCGTTATCGATATATTTACGAAAAATATATGAAGATCCGAAAACGTTTCATGCCTATTACTAAAATAATTTTTTTCGCATACTTCCTTAACTCCAAATGTAACCAAAATTTAAACATCTTAGTTGGGATTAATTTCTAAGTTGTAGAAAAATATTTCAATTGAATTCCGCGATTCTAAGTACTCACAAAAATATAATGACTTACAAAAACATTGATTCCTCTTTTCTCAGGAACGGTTACAGATATCGCCTTATAAATGGTTTCATTCGTTTTCTTATGTTAAGAAACCTATAAAACAAGTACCTGCAAGTATATAAACTCAAAAACGTAAGCGTTACGATTTTTTTTGCGCGAATTTCGCCCCAAACACTATCTTCTAGTGGGCGGATTCTGCTGGTTAACGAACTTGACCTTTCAAATTAGATGACAGATTTTTATGCCAAATTTCGTTAAAATCGGACCATTTTTGAGCTTGCTAGAGCGCGAACAGACAAGCATATATATAAATATATATATATATATATATAAATTTGGGCCACCTATATTTTCGTGATCTATAGGGTCTGAAACGTGAAAGTTTCTAGCCGGCACTTCCGGATTGCGTTGCGTCATGAGGTCAACCTCATAAGCGGGTTCTCCCTATGGAGATAGGGAGTAACCGCGCTAAAACTATATAAAATCATGAGAAACATGAACAGTTTTAATATATTATATTTCTAAGGAAAAACTCAATCAATCATTAATTTTTAATTATATATTTTTTGGGAGTAAAACCCAATTATTAACGGACCAATTTTCATTTTTAGCGCGGTTACTCCCTATCTCCATAGGGAGAACCCACTTATGAGGTTGACCACATGACGCAATCCGGAAGTGCCGACAAGAAACGTTCTCGTTTCAGACCCCATAGATCACGAAAATATAGGTGGTTCAAATTGTTGTGTATATATATATATATATATATATATATATATATATTTGTCTGTTCGCTCATTTCTGGCTTCCCTAATGGTCCGATTTTGATGAAATTTGGTACAAAAATCTGTTGTCCAATTTGAAAGGTCAAGTTCGTTAACCAGCAAAATCCGCCCACGGGAAGATAGTGTTTGGGGCGAAATTCGCGCAAAAAAATCGTCACGCTTACGTTTTTAGCGCGGTTCCTCCCTCCCCCATAGGGAGGAACCCCGCTTATAAGGTTGATACAATGAAACAATCCGGAAGTGCTGACAAGAAAATTACGCGTTTCAGACCCCCTAGAGACCGAAAATAACGGTGGTTCAAATTTGTATATATATATATTTGTCTGTTCGCTCATTTCTGGCTTCCCTGATGGTCCGATTTTGATGAAATTTGGTACAAACTTCCGTCGTCCAATTTGAAAGGTCAAGTTCTCTTTTTATAGGCTTCTTGGGCCAGGAAAACGAATGAAACCATTTTCAAGGTGATAGCTTTAACCGTTTTTGAGAAAATTGGAAAAATAGTTTTTGAATACCGTTTTTGGTTTGGGTACTTAGAATCACGGGATTCAGTTGAAACATTATCTGCATGTTCTACTTTCATTAAAACTAATATGTTGAAAGTTATGTTACGTTTGGAGTTAAGGAAGGGTTAGAATAAAATATTTTATTAACAGACATGAAAAGTTTTGGGAACTTCGTATACTTACATTAATATCTCGAACACGGTTGGGAAATCGTGGTAAGTGGATAGAAAATATTTGAAAGCTTACTAAATTCTCTACAAAAATGATTCTAAAACTATTTTTCATTAGGTTTTTTCAATCGGAGAAATAAGTGCTTAAAACTTCAAATACGTCTGTTTTGTTCTTATGAACGGGTTTTTTTCGTTCTTTTTGTAATTTTTGTCTCTTTCCCTTGGTTTTTTATTGCTTTTTATTTTTGTAATTTCTTATGTTAGGAAAATGTATTTGTTTGTAAAACAGTATAGGAAAAATGAGACCAATTTTCTGTTGCTAGAAATAATGAAAATTTTGGGAACTTCGTATACTTTCATTAATATCTCGAAAACGGTTGAAAATCTTGGGAAGCGAAAGGTTACCATTCGAAAGCTTACTAAATGGTCTACAAGAAAGGTTCTAAAGAAAGTTTTGAATAAGCGATGTCAATCGGAGAAATAAGTGCTTAAACTTTGAAGTAATTGATTTCGTTTATTCGAACGGTTCTTTTTGTCTGTTTTTATTCCTATTTTTTCATTCCTTATAGTTGGATAATATATTTGACAATAAAATAGATTAATTAAAATAAGAAAAACAATTCATTGTTAGAAATATATCAGGCTGTACCGTATGAAATGTCAGTTTTGGATTTGCCGATTTCCTTCAAATGTCTTGAAACTGTCGAGGCTCCTAATCCGAGTTCTTTGGCATATTCCTTATTGTTTGCAATTGCTTATAGTAGTCAAATGTATTTGCCAATAAAACAGGATACGTATAATTAGAATATTTTATTTTTTCGGAATCTTGGGGCTCTCAAATCCCGTATGAATATCTATTAGGCCTCCTTCGTATTTTTTCCTTAATATCTCGAATAACTTTACTAAATTCTCTACAAAATTTTTTTTGCAGAAATGTTTGATGGGGTCGTCACATTAAGAGAAATAAGTGCTTAAAACTTAGTTAGTTTCGTTTATTTAAACGGATCTATTTGTGTGTTTCCCGCAGTTTTTTTTCACTGCTCGTTATTTTTGTACTTGCTTAGAGCAGTCAAATGTATTTGTCAGTAAACAGGATACGTATAATTAGAAGCAATATTTTGTTTGTTAGAATTCGAAGATGCCTTATGAATATCTAGATTACAGTACTGGTGTTGATTTCGTTCTTTAGAATTGTTCTTGGTATTCCCTATTTTCATCTGTTACCCATAGTTTTTTATTGCTAGTAGTTTTTTCTTATTGATTATAGAATATAAATCTATTTCGTTATAAAACAGGATACGTAAAATTAGTAAGAATATTTCGGAGATTTCTGAGCGAAATGCCTTGTAAGATTGTCTACCACCACGAACGGCGTTTTTTCTCTACTTACCTCACCTTTTAATTGGTTGCTGTTTTTAACTCGTTTCCTGCTTCACTCCACAGATAGGAAACACGCTTCTGACGTCGACCCAATGACGTCATCCGAAGTGCCTAATAAATGATTTCACGTTTTAGAACAGGTAGATATCGAAAATAGCTGTGCTTCAAATTAGAATCTATTGTTGAGTAATTATATGAATCTTTGAATAATAATTCCAATAGTTAAAATTATAACTAAATTGGAAAATATGTATTTAATAGAACTCATTAAACCTTTTACAGAGAACTCTATTTTTTATTTTAATTTTATTGACCATCAGGTCTTTGCATATATTTAAAAACTCTGTTGATATAACCTCTATATCGTTTTTGTTTGATTCAATAATAAGAAATCCTTTTTTCAATGATTTTATGTTTTTAGGCCAATCTATAATTCCTATGGGTTAATATGTTTTTTAAATTGGAGCTTTAAAGCCTCAACAGGAATATTTGTGTAATCACCCTTCACAGTTAATTTATTAGAATCATGAGTGGCCGTTTTTGTGTTACAACTAACAATCTTTGAAAACGAAGTTTGACTATCCTTGTTATTGTTATTTTCCTTCTGTTTGGCCGAGATTTTCTATTCATGATCTAATTCTCCTTAAATTTTTTGACTAGATCAAGAACCTATTTTAAGCACTCTTAAATTCCTTAATTTAATTGAGGAAGTATATCAAGCTGAATATAATCACTTTTGGGTTAATACGGGTGGTCTATACCGAGTCCTTTGTTTGTAAAAACAAAGAGCCTTCTGAGTAACGGTAAAGGGCAGTAAAAGTATATGACTTTACCTGGAAGCAGACCCTGCATACAGAGAATTGCAATACGAGACCTTCTCATTCTTTCTTTCACCAGCTCCCGTGTAACACCTTAGATCTGTTTTTATTGTTAGCGCGGTTCCTCCCTCCCTTCATAGGGAGGAACCCCGCTTATAAAATTGATCTCATAAAACAATCCGGAAGTGCCGACTAGAAAATTTCGCGTTTCAGAACCCCTAGAGACAGTGGTTCAAATTTGTATATATATATATATATATATATATATATATATATATATATATATATATATTTGTCTGTTATTTGAAAGGTCAAGTTCGTTAACCAGCAAAATCCGCCCACTGGAAGATGGCGTTTGGGGCGAAAATCGCGCAAAATAAATCGCAACGCTTGCATTTTTGAGTTCATATGCTTGTAAGTACTCGTTTTGTGGGCTTCTTGGCCTAGGAAAACGAATGAAACCGTTTTTAAGGCGATAGCTTTAACCATTTCCGAGAAAATTGGGAACATAGTTGCTGAATAACGTTTTAGGTTTTGGTACATAAAATCATGGGATTCAGTTGAAACATTTTTTGCATGTTCAAATTTTATTAAAACTAAGATCTTAAACTTTTGGTTACGTTTGGAGTTAAGGAAGGGTTAGAATAAAATATTTTATGAACAGACATGAAAAGTTTTGGGAACTTCGTATATTTTCATTAATATCTCGAACACGGTTGGGGAAATTTTCATAAGTGGATAGAAACTATTTGAAAGCTTTCTAAATTTTCTACAGAAAAGATTCTGAAACAAGTTTTGATTAGGTGATGTCAGTCGAAGAAACAAGTGCTTAAAACTTCAAATACGTCTGTTTAGTTCTTATGAACGGGTGTTTGTCGTTCTTTTTGTAATTTTTGTCTCTTTCCCTTAGTTTTTTATTGATTTTTATTTTTGTAATTTCTTATGTTAGGAAATGTATTTGTGTGCAAAACAGGATAGGTAAAATGAGACCAATTTTCTATTGCTAGAAATAATGAAAAGTTTTGGAAACTTCGTATAATTTCTTAATATCTCGAAAACGGTTGAAAATCTTAGGAAGCGAAAGGTTACCATTCGAAAGCTTACTAAATGCTCTACAAAAAATGTTCTGACAAAAGTTTTAATTAGGCGATGTCAATTGGAGAAATAAGTGCTTAAAACATTAAAGTAATTGAATTCGTTTATTCGAACGGTTTTTTTGTCTGTTTTTATCCCTTGTTATTTCTTAATTGCTTATATTTGGATAATGTATTTTACAATAAAACTGGTTAAGTAAAATAACAAAACAATTTATTGTTAGAAATATAAATTTCCTAGATTCCAAGACCTTGTAACTAGCGGGACCCTTTCAAGTGTTGACCGACCCTTCCAGGTAAGATCGTAAATCAAGACCTTTCAAGACTGGTGGAACCAAAATAATAACTGCTTCTATTTTAATCTTCAGGCGATTCGCCAAAGTTGCGAAGCCTTACCAATAAATAAATATTTTAATCTTTCCAAATTAGACTAGGGATAAGAAAGGAACCGCGCTAAGATGATGCAGTTCCTGCGAGTCGGACTTTTGATTTTATATGCTTGCGGGTACTTGTTTTATAGGTTTCTTAACATAAGAAAACGAATGAAACCATTTTGAGGGCGATATCTGTAGCCGTTTTTGAAAAAAGTGGAATCAATGTTTTTGTAAGTCATTATTTTTTTGTGGGTACTTAGAATCGCGGGGTTCAATTAAAATATTTTCTACATCTTAGAAATTAATCCCAACTAAGATGTTTAAATTTTGGTTATATTTGGAGTTAAGGAAGTATGCGAAAAAAATTATTTTAGTAATAGACATGAAACGTTTTCGGATCTTCATATATTTTTCGTAAATATATCGATAACGGTTGGGAAATCGTGATAAGTGGAAGGTAACCATTCGAATACTTACTAAATTCTCTACAAAAAAGGTTCTTAAGCAATATTCGATGGGGCAACGTCAATCAGAGATATAAGCGCTTAAAACTTAAAAAGTGTTTGTTTTGAAAGGGTTTTTCTCTTTGTTTATCTCACTTTTTAATTGGTTGTTTCTTGTTTTAAATTGCATTTATCAGTAAAATTAGTATAGTAGTAAAATATGCAAAGAAACGGTGATAATAAGTTTGGAGTGGCTGTGGGAATCAAGATGGCAGTGGCTAATCATGATGACGTAGGTTGTTTTCAATTCGCTTGTCTATATAACCTTCCTCATAGCCTCCAACAGAAGTTATCATTATTTCGTATTTTATAGAAAGATTTAACCCACGACAGAATGGAATTTTATTCGCCATGAAGCACATATTTACAGTTGATTATAACAGTAAAACGAATTTGCTGGTAAAACAAGATACTTAAAATGACAACGAATTTTTGGTTGTTTAGAATAGAGCCTTCTCAGCAGTAGTCGAAGAGTAAGTACGTTTTCAGTACATAATTGTATTGACTTATACAGATTAAGAATTATCCGCTTCTGTGTAAATTGGCTACTGTCAGTTTCCTGTGATTTGTGATGCTAATCTATTCCATTTCTTCGAGATGTACGTAACCGCGCTAAGATGACGCAGTTCCTGCGAGTCGGACTTTTTTTTACAACACAAGTTCTATAGTAATAAGATTGAATGACATACAAACCTATTAGTAGGAAAAAGATGATTACTGAGAATAAAGAGTGGTTTCCATGACCAAACGATGAAGATGAGAAAAAGGGAGGATGAGCAGAAGGGAAGATAAGAAAGGAGTGAAATTAATTCTCATAACCCTGAAGAATAGCCTGTGGATTAGGGTACTTTCCAGATATCTACTCTTTCCTTCTGTTCAACTCTCCGTATTTTCTTAAGTATCTTGAAAGCGGTTAGAAAATCGTGGTAAGTGAATAGTCACCATTCGAAAGTTTACTAAATTCTCTGATGTAATTTTCGATGGGATGATGTCAATCGGAAGAAAAGGGCTAATGACGTCTGCAGTGTTAGTTTTGTTATTTTGAACGGTTCTTTGTCTCTGTTTAACTCACTTTTTAATTTGTTGTTTTTTGTTTTAAATTCAATTTAACAAGAAAATGAGTATTTTAGTAAATCAAGTTAAGAAATTGAGAAAGATATGGGTAATAGTGTTTTCCAGGGGCTAACGTCGAAAGGGCGGCCCCCCCGCCCTTAAAACCCCCGGTAGTAGTTTCCGCTTAGGATACTGTCCATTTTCCTGTTGTGGCACCTTAAATCTTCCTTCTATTTGAGATTTTATTTGATATTTTTCACGAAATATCAACTGTTTCTATTCCTATACTAGTGGCACTAGGGATTAGAACGGAAATATGACGCAGTTCCTGCTAGTAAAGTTTTTTACGAGAACGTTAGACTTAACGGGGTGTTTCAGGGTGGCCAAACTGAAAATATGAACTAAGGACTTTAAAACAAGAAAAAAAATCATCTGAAAACGCTCTGTTTATGAAATAATCACACCTCAAGATTTTCATAGTATATAGTAAATATATGACTGATAAAATAGTACCAATCCTTTTGTTGCTAATAGTTTTTAAATTAGCGGACATGTCTTCACTTTTAACAACATTTAATATGTATCTTAATGTTTACATTTAATTAAGAATGTAATTAAAACAAATAAATGGGTTTTATTTATTTCATAAAACGTAAATAATTCATATCATTGAAAATCTTTAGATGTTAATACTTCCTAAACAAAGCGTTTGCGGACGGACATACCTTCAGAGGAAATATTTTTCTTGTTTTGAAGTCCTTAGTCATATTTTCAGTTTAGCCACTTAACCTTGAAACACCCTGTATATTGCAAGAATATTAATTTTTAGTTTTTCAACATAAATCGTCTACGACAAATATTGTGAGTTTGGCTTTTTTTTTTTATTTATTTATTTTTTTTTTTTTTCAATTTCACATTATCCTGAATTTTATTTGTCCACCATCCTTTTTTTTTTGTTTTTGTTTTAAGGCATGTCCGCCACACGGGCGATTTATGCCTTGATTGGGGTGACAAATAGCGCCACCACCACCGACAGGACCCGACCAGGCGAGGGCACGCCCACTGATATCACAGGCCCCCCACTCGATGAGGGTTTACAGTAAACTGCAGATATTACATGACATGAGCTATTACATGACATGTCCACTATTATGAACATCCTTGTACTACCCTGGTGAAATATTCCAAGCCCAACCGTTCTTAATAACAGCCCTATCCGCGTTAAGCCTCACCACAGAATTCAATAGAGGGCCCTCCTCGTTGGATTCAGGCGGTCGGGTGTTGGCTGCTCCTTATGTCCGCTTTGTCGCGGGTTTGGGAAAAGTTTAAAACGGACAGGACTAAATTATGAATTATAGTTTAATCATAGTAATTCATGTATACTACAATAAATTGAGTAATCAGCTTTAAGAACTTTAAATGTATCTGATTGTAAATGTGAAATAAAACAATAGTTTAAAACATTAAAATAGTTTTAATCATATCTTCATTATAAAACAAAATAAATTTAAGAAGTACTTCAATTTCCATCGAGCTGTCTGGTGGTAGTTAGAGCATATTTTTTTCGTATTCTTGATCATGAAGTATCTTTTTTATACTGCATATTACTCACTATGTATAAATCGTAATAAACTCAAAACATCGTTTTACGATGTCAGTACTTGTGAGTGTGATAGAAGACTAGCCTGTTATGCAAATTTTGCTTCCTTGTTCTGACATGACTTCGTATTTTTTTTTTTTTTTTTTTTCGGCGCATCAGCAAATCTTGGCTATTAGCGCCGGCATCCAGGGTGCAGCCAGGAATTTTCTCAGCGAGATGAGAATATTTCTGGTGCCGGTGGGGATCGAAGCCACCATCTCCCGCTTATGAATCTAGCGCAGTTGCGTAATTTTCGCTATTCTGTTAATTTTTCTACCGATTTATTACAATACACTACACTCTACATTTAATTAAATTCAGTGGGCTCGGTGGCCAATTTTTAGGAAGCCCGCTTGTCTTGAGTGGTAAGGAGTGTACATTCTACGCCTAATATAATATACGAGTATGAGGGCCCCAGAAGTCAAGGGGTCAAAAAGATATTTTTGAAAAATGCATTTATTGCATAAGCAATTTTTCCATGTGCAATAATTCAAGAAATATATTTATTAAACCATTCAATAATTCGCAGGACAATATACGCAGTCATCGGCAAAATTTACCGTTATATCTGACCCCACCTTAAAAAGTAAGATTTTAAGTTTATATCTGAGCCCGGCGACTTATTTAGACTAAAATTAGTGATTAAATAAATATAGTAAGATCAAGCAAATCAATTACAAGACCATAGCGATTTCAAAAACAAAAATTAATTGGAATATAGTAAAAGATAAAAATTGATATAATAAAGATAAATTATTGATTTTGATTACTCACCGAACTTGGAACTTGCCAACTTACTTATTGAGAAGTGCGATGACGAAATGAGCGATGGATGCGAAGGATATGTGACCCATCCTCACCAAGAGATGGAACTCAGAGTCGGGGGCCCGCTTGTCTTTGGTGAAGTCGAAGGTGAGAGCTCCTGTGGTCAGCAGGGGTGTAGACCAATACTTGAGGAGTCTGCTTACAGAAGCTGTCAAATAAGAAAATATATTAGAGTTAAAATTGAAAGCTTACAAGTGAGTAGTATTTACGTAATAAGTAGACCATTCTGGAAAATTTACAATACTTTAACTTATAGTTATAGAATTTAAGTCACTTTGACAGAAAAATAGACAATTAAACAGAACATACAACATAAGAAGTCCTTGGAGGAACTGTGTAAGATTCTTAAACTATTGCATTTTAAGGTTAAATACCCTTTGAAAAAAAAACAACCAATTAAAAAGTTAGGTTAACCAAGGAAAACCCGGCTCAAAAGAACGAAATGAACAGCACTTGTAGAAAATACTCAAGATGTTTTTTCTCGTTTTCCTTATCTTGTTTTACTGACTAATACATTTTAATGTTAAAATAAATTACCAAAACAACAAGCAATAAAAACGGAGGAAAACAGACATAATGAACGATTAAAACCATCACTTCCGAAGATTTAGGCAATTGTTTATCCAACTGTGATCATCCCATCAAACAATATTTGAGTACCATTTCTGTAGTGAACTTAATTGGCAATGATGACTTCCACTAACCATGATTTCCCAACCGCTTTCATGATATCTAAGAAAATATTCGAAAATCCCAAATCTATTCATATATGTAAAAAACAATTTTTTTTATAACTTAAAATGTAACAAAGATTTTAAGATCATGGTTTACATGAGTTTTAAACATCACATCTCGATTAAGTTTCAACTGAATCCATCATCACTAAGTACCAAAACCGAGAATTACTTTGGAAAATTTGTTTTATCCAGTTTCCACGAAAAATGTTAGAGACATCGCCTTAAAAATTCGTAGTTAAAAAAACCTTTAAAATTGGATCATTTATAGGGCAAGCAGAAATATATACGTTTCTAACAATGTTCTAATCGGCACTGCCAGAGTGGGATTTTTAGTAACAACATTCGTTTGAAAAGTGCTAAAAGACCCAGGACAGAACAAATTAATAATCTGTGGATTGGCAAAGATTCATCTATAATAATACATTCATATCCCATAAGCGGATAAGCGATAAAACGTCTGGAGAATGCAACACGTCATTCACAATACGACATTCACTGAATACACGATGAGACCAAATATTCTTAGCAGCATAGATCACCTTCTATAGCAAGCTTGCATATGGGAGCTTTATGTGCGTTCAGATGCATACGTATATATGCACACTGTGCTCATATATATATATATATATATATATATATATATATATATATATATATATATATATATATATATATTTATATATATATATATATATATATATATATATATATATATATATATATAAAGGCTGGCCCTGTAAAAAAGAGGCTGCTTTTTTTAAAGAAAAAATAGTTTTAAATTATATATTAATTGTGTGCACAGGGTTGATAAATTGATGTAAAGAGAAATAAGTGGATTTTACGATATGTTGATAATTTATTAATTTTTTAGTGCCAAAATGGCTAAATCTCATGTAAAATAGAAATGAATAAATAAGGTTTTGATTTGAGACAAAGATCAAAGTGATAAGGGTTTAAAAATGAAAACATAATGCCAGAACCCTATAAAAACTTGTCGTTAAAGCATTATTCAGGAAACTGAATGATACTTTTTGAGTACCGTTCAAAACGGGATTCGCTGTGTTTATAAACCATAAACAGAAGTTATAAATAGGATGAAGAATCGTAAGATAAAGAATGAAACCTTGACACGAGAGGGAAATGAATGTAGACATCCTCATTCATCAAGAGAAGAGCAAATAGCTTAGGATCCCATAAAAACACCGAGGCCTTTTATAATCCACAATCCTAAACTTAGAAAGATTTATCATTAAACACAGCCACTTCATCAACTGGGAACTTTGTTCGCAGAATTTATTCAAGCTAAGTTCATAAGTATGCCCATCAACCTCTACTTAAAAAAAATTATTTGAGCATTTGTCTTACTAGGATACGCACAGTGGGGCCAATCGACATTTCGTGTTTCAAAAAAGGCTACAACCTCTAAACATTTACCGATGTTAATGCACTTTTTTTAAAAAAGATAGCTAATAAAATTTACCACAACTTTCTCTGGCCAGATTTTTCTTTTTTATTTCCCTTGTTTAATAAATTGCGTATAAATAATTCG
Organism: Gonocerus acuteangulatus; assembly: GCA_946811695.1. Taxonomy (NCBI): domain Eukaryota; kingdom Metazoa; phylum Arthropoda; class Insecta; order Hemiptera; family Coreidae; genus Gonocerus; species Gonocerus acuteangulatus. Next base: position 71,110,734 of record OX328128.1, read on the forward strand.
CGAACTTTTACAATTGAACATAAAACAATATTTTATTTTTCATCTAACTTAATATCAGCACTGACATCGTTGAAATTAAACATTTAAATCCTGATTATACTTACAAATATTTTCAAATCATTCAAAAATCATATTATTTCAATTAATCTCATAGTTGAATTAAAATAAATTTACCTTTTGAAGACGTCAGTGTGATTTTTCCATCCTAATCAGGCTATGAATCTTAAATTTCAAGTTAGACTAAATAAAAATATTATTTTATGCTCAATTGTAAAAGTTCGTGAATTATGTACAAAAATTTAATAGACAAGGAAAACAAAAAACTTGCCAGACAAAGTTATTGTAAATTTTATTAGCTTCCATTTAAAAAAAGTGCATTAAAATCCGTTAAGATTTAGAGCTTGTAGCCTTTTTTGAAACACGAAATTTAGCTTGGCCCCACTGTGCAACGCCTCATCCTTTTTTTTTTTTTTTTTTCCATACCTCAGTTACCCTGAGATGTGGCCGTTTATTTACTACATGCCCCATGCATTGCATATGGCATGTATTTTGTACACAATAATTTACAGTTTACTTAGATGATTTAATAGTTTTATATGTAGAAAAAAAAATCAAACATAATAAGATTATTAATTAGAAATTACAATTAAAAAGTTAAAATTAAACTTAATGAATGTATAAAGATGATTAAATAAGTTAATTAAACTGAGAACATTATGTGTAGGAAAATAGATTATCTGTAGAAAAATAAAAAATAATTAAATAAATACGATTATTAATCAAAATTACAATTAAAACTTAAAATTAAACTTAATGAATGCATTAAAATGATTTAGTAAATTAATTAAACTGAGAAAATTATATGTAGAAAGATAGATTAAATGTAGAAAAAAATAAATAAATAAATAATAAAATTAATAAGATTATTAGTTAAAAATTACAATTAAAAATTAAAATTAAACTTACTGAATGTATTAAACTGGTTTAAACGCCTCATCTTTAGTGCCCTTGAGTAACATAAACGACATATCATCTTATATTTTCGAACCTGTTCAGGTTCATCATCGGACATCTTATATTAAGTTGTGTTAAGGTCTATTGTAATTTTTCAATTTCATTTTAAGGACCATAAATATTGAATTTTGAGAGTGAACGTCAAATCTATTATAATCAAATTACAATATACCTTAACACAACTTAATATAAGATGCCTGATGATGAATCTGAACAGATTCGAAACGTCACAATTATAAGTTATTGTTTTAAACAATTTTGGGGAGCAACTCTATCTGAATAAAATGTGTATATATATATATGTATATATATATATATATATATATATATATATATATATAATCAGCTAGAATGGGCTATATCTAAAATGGGTCTCGCAATCATAAAAGTGTTTATAACGTAAATACATGAATTGTTGTTATTTATTTCTATCCATAACGAAAATGTTAAATAACCTCAATATCACTGAGGTGAAAACAAGGGGCTAAAAGGGAGCTTTTATCTCCGAGTGGCGTTTTTTATTTTATTTTTTACCGAGCTTATGCCGCTTTGACAATTGGTTTTTCCTTCAGTTTTTTTCTTTCTTGTTTTTGACTCCACCAAGCATTTTTTTTTTTGTAAATTAAACAATTTTATATTAAATACCACCTTTGAAGTCAAACAGTATTGTTTATACATCGGCTGAGGATAACTTCAGTAATATTCAAATGAGAGACTTTCTAATTAATTGTTCTATTCATTACGTTTTTATTTTTAATATCCAAATAACTTTTTATTTCGATCTGACTATTACTAGCAAGTAGTCTGAACGAGAAACGGCTATTTTTTTTTTTTTTTTTTTTTTTTTTTTTTTTTTTTTTTTTTTTTTTTTTTTATAAAGCCCATAGAGAATTAATCTTACTTTTATTCCTCCGTTATAACGGTAATGAACAGCAAACGTGTTAAAGCTTCTTGAAAATACAAACAACTTCTCAATTTCGAAAAAAAAAATCCAGTACCTCTTTATAAATAACGCACTTAAATGTAAATTTTATATTAAAAAAAATCTTCTAGCCCACCTTTTTTCCACGCCGCACTGTGGGCCAAATGACTTTTCCTGTTTCAAAAAAGGCTACAGCCTCCAAATCTTATCCGATTTCAATGAAATGTTTTTTAGATGAAAGCTAATAAAATGTAAAAAAAAACTTTGTCCGGCCAGATTTTTGTTTCCCCGTTTTATTAAATAATTCACGAAGATTTAAAATTGATCATAAATACATATTTTATTTTTCATCTAACTTAATATCAGCACTGATATGGTTGAAATTAAACATTAAAAACCTGATTCACCCCACTGTGCGCCGGTTGACTGGATGTTTGAAACACGTCCAAACCAAGTCGTCGAGCTGTGCCCAGCAGTGGCACGTAGCGAATTTGGAAGGGGACTTTCTAAGAAGAAGTGATTAGGTGGGCACTTTCTACAAGAAAAGAGGAAAAGAGAGAGAAAAAGAGAGTGAGATACTCCAATTTTCACTTCCTCTATTTTTACCTAGTCCAGCCCTTAGGGTCCGCGCCTTATTAGTTTGACCTCGCCCTACAAAATTTGATTGGATTGCTTGGACGAGATTTCCTTCAACCTGCTCCACTGAGATAAGGTACCGCCTCCACTATTTCAACCTAAGTATCTCATCCTTTTCTGAGGACTTCTCTGATATTGTGTTTTTTCTACATATATTAGCGCTAATGAAATTGTATTCATTGTCTTAAATTCCTCATCGATCCTACTCACTAGATACCCATATTAAAATTTATATATATATATATATATATATATATATATATATATATATATATATATATTTGTTGAAACTCTTCGCAGCTTTGGTGATAAGATCTTCCCATCTGGTAACATTTTACATAAATAGATGATAGATCATTTTACATGGTTTGACAGAGATAGATGATAGAGTACATAACTTATGACAGAATATGAGATACATAGGTGATAGAATTTTAAATCAGATATAGTTTCACAGAGTATTAAACTCTTTATAATTTTAAATTAGATAATTTACGTTTTTACAATTTTACGAATTAGGAGACGCTTATCCTTGGTCACCTAAAGGTTACCGTGGTCTTCCTATCTCACTTTGCCGTTTTGTGCTGAAGAAGCAGTCGTCGGGACCGGCGTACAGTAGGATTAGAGAAAATGCCGGATTAGTGAATTCGGTTTTTTTTTCTTTTTTTTTTTTTTTTTATTTATTTATTTCATTATAAGAGCTCCGCAACTATGGCTATGAGCCCTAATACAGATTATAAAATATATACAATTTTTTTACACTTTGATACGATTTACATTTATACTTAAATATGATATATACATATATATATATATATATATATATATATATATATATATATATATATACAAACATTATACAAATATAAATATACACACACACATATATACACACACACACGTACATACATACATATATACACACACACACGTACATACATACATACACATACATATATACACAAAATATAGCATATACACACATACATGCATATACCACAAGATTCATATGAATATTTATTTATTAATGTTTTCGCAATATAGGCGACAAAACAAACATATTCATATGAATAAAGATAACAAATACAAATATAAACCACAATTCATTTGTAGTTACAATGAAAATATAATACACAAAATAACTAAAATAAGGTACATTAGCTTAATTAAATCAGATCTATAGGTTATTAAAGTAAACTATTAAAATCGAAAGCACAAAGAAAAGAAGGGAGATTGGCTAGATTTTTTTGTATAAATTATTGTTCTTTAAGTAATGTAATATAGTGTTGATGTGTGGGCTTCCTTCTGCGAGTATTTTGTGTAAGTCGTGTGGCATGAGTAAATTCTCTCGTCTTCTGCAGTCTGTCAGTATGTGTTTTATCGTCAGGGGAACATTACACAGGGAGCACACGGGTCTGTCTTGTCTTTCCATTAAGTATGAATGTGTTATTAGTGAGTGTCCAATTCTTAGCCTGGTCAGGACAACTTGGTCTCTTCTATTTAAAGACAAATCATTGTCATGCCAGACTTTGATTGTGTTTTTAATTTCTCTCAATTTGTTGTCTGTCCGTAACCAGTGATTTAGCCAATCTTGTAATATGTGTGCATGTGCTATGTACACATATTACAAGAGTGAATTCGGTTAGAAGCCGTCCTTATGTATTTGAAAAACCTTATTATTTAAGGATATAATAATATGTACTATTTTGTATATTGTATATTTAAAATTATAAATATTTTAAAATTACTTTTAAAACTTGCACTCCACTCACGATGAATGTTCGAACAAGACTGGCTAAAATGAGGCGTTCCAATCGTAGGTGCCTTAATAGAAACATTTATTTTCTTAGTAGAAACACTAGTTCATGCCTCTAACTCGAAACATTTATGCCTTCTTTGACTTCCCTTTAGTGAAGTAAAGAGGAACAAATGTTTGGCTAGAAACCCTCGAGCCCGTCTAACTTCGGCGAGTTCCGAAATCCGTCACTCATTGCTCTCGGAGTCCGCCAATAGTTAGATGAAACTTGGTTAAAAAATTACTTGGTTTCATTCTGAAGGTCCATCGCCAGCAAAAGATCCAGCAGAATATGCTTACCGAATCACTGTTTTGATGGCTCACGTTTACACGTCATGGACCGAACACAGTCCCTCATGTCCAAATCGGTGGCACGCCAGAGGTGAACTCTTAACACAATTTGTCTGTTCGCTTTCCCTCTCTCAAGCTCAAAAATGGTCCGATTTTGATGACATTTGGTACAAAAATACTTTGTCTGATTTCAAAGATCGAGTTTGTTATCCATCAGAATCTGCTTAACGGAAGATGGTTTTATGGGCGAAATCTTCCAGGGCGTTACGTTGACAGACTTGCATGTTCACTTGGAACAATTTTTTCCAGGTTCTAAAACACAAGACAACGAATGCAACTATTTCCAAGGCAATATCTGTAACTGTTTTTGAGAAACGTTGATAAAAATATTTTTTCCCAAATGTATCGCGCATAAATCTTTTGCACACTCATATTGGCATTTATTTAATGCAATTTGAATTTAGTTGCCCCTTAATCATGCATTGATTGGATTCCGTTGGTGAGCCCACACACCTTCTTTCTTTCTAGGTTGTGTTGTAGTTTATATCTGACTTGCGTGTCTCAAGGGAATTGTGATAATTGAATCCCGCTCAACCTGTGGGAATTGTTGGCACTTCGAGGAGGACTCACGCAACAGATTGAAGGCACAAAATGGTTAAAGCATTCAGATTCGTAGTCTGAATAATCAACACGCTTACAATAAGAAAATAAAGTATATATATTTAATACCTAGATTACTGATCAATTAATAAGCATCCTATATCCCCTGAATCTAGATCAGCATAATAAATATTTAATTTTCAGGGTGAACTGCATACTGAACAGCTAGGAAGGCCAGGCAAGTCTTGTTGGCTTTGACATAGACATCATAGCAACATAATTCTTGCTGCATATTCACCACGTACAAATATGAAGAATCTTTTTAAGATTTTATTCTCTAAGTTGCCAGAATTTGCAATTTACAATTTGGTTTACACTTAAATCAAAACTTCGAGTCAATGAGTATAATTGTGGCAACAAGTTTCTTTTTAGTTTCAGAATTTAGACATTTAGAAATGGTATAAGGGCTTACATTCGGATTAGTTGTGCAGGAATGTTGAGGAAATCTAAAACACAGAGTTTGGTGACAGTTTGTTTTTAAGAAAGTCTTTAAAGCTAAAAGTTTCTAATTTTAAGTATAAAGAGATAAATGCAAAAGACTTTAGTATAAATTAAGCAGTCAGGGAATTCAGCTAGGAAACATCAATTCGATGTTTGTAAAAAACTGTATTCAGGACGTTTCGGATACTCTTTGGAAGCCTTCGTCTGCTAAAAGCCAAACACAGCATAATTAATGAACAGAACAGTTCAACCAATAAAGAAATATGGTAGATCTACAAATACAAATCACTTATAAGAACATTTTGTTGTTAACGCCAATAACTAACAGAACATTATAAATAGATTAGTTAACAATAGTTCTTTTTCTTCCTAAAACTTTGTTATTGTTACCCCCCTAAAAATTAACTTACAAAATCATGTCTAAAGAAAGAACTACTAAATTACTAAATTTATTTTTCTTTCCCTCCATATTCTAAAATAAATTAACTAACATCCCAAAAATTAATAAAATGAATTTTCGAAAGAAAGATTAGCAGGCTGTGTATATAACAACCCAATTTATTTGGGCAACATTCTTTATTTACCACGAATATAGTTTTTCGTTCTTCTACTTAGATTATGGAGAGATAATTAAAAATTAAAATTAAAATGAAATAAGTACAAATGAACAAAAAGTAATAATATTTTAAATCTTTATTATTAACTGCGATCCTACATACCAATGAATTCCGGGGGGTAGAGAAAGACCAAAGTTAGTAGTTAAGTGACCATGGTGAAAACCAAATGTTCTCAAGTGATTATTACTCGTATTTGTAGATCTACCAAATTTCTATATTGGTTTAACAATTCTGTTTATTAATTCTGTATTTGAGTTTTGCTTTTAGCCGAGGAAGGCTATCAAAGAGTAGCCTAGTCGTCCTTAAGACGGATTCTTACAAAATCGTATGATGTTTTCCTAGCCGATTCCCAACTATTCCCTGACTGCTTATCACCTCGATGGCTAACTTTTTGCACCTCATTTAGCATAAATTGTTTGCAATGATTATTTTGTAAAACTGACGTCATTTTAATATTATTATTATTATAAAAACAATTAGTATTCCGAATTAACCAGGATAGGAAGGAAAAAAATAGTTAATGTTTCAGAAGATTTCAGCAAACGATATGATTTAATTGTCAGAAAAGATAAAGTACAAGGAAATCCATATTGGACGAAGTAAATATGGAGTCTTATATGGACCTTAATAATTGGCACCATATAAGACAGTAATTGAACAGGAAAGGAACTTGCACTCCAACAATTTCATCGAAGGCTCTGATGGAAGAGTGGTTAACTTCATCTATAGTTTTCGTCTGTATTTCCTTTACTTCTACGGCACCACTCATCTATAATTGCTTTATATAAACTATTCTAGTCAGTATTTACTTTGTAGAAAATTGATACATCCTCAACTGACCAAATTTCTAAACGTAAATAAAAATTTGTTTACAAATATAAAATAAAAGACAAATAGACAACACGACGTTAAGAACACAAAAGAACGAACCCCGTTTTACTCAAATAAATCAACAGAAAAAGAGTCGTTTCAACAGGCACTAACTGAAACATTGACGGACACTGAATAAATTATTTTCTCACCCATAGGATTAAGAATTGTGAACAAGCCACATCTACCTAAGCTACGCCTTTTTTTCATATTTATAATATAATATCTAACTGTAATATAAATTATATATTTATAAACATCTTGTGTTTAACGAAATTGTAAAATAACAGAGGGAACCACTCCAGTGGATGGGCAAACAGAACTATATTATTTCTTTCGTTTACAAACAAGTTTTTTTTGATCTTGTCATATAGAATCATCATATAAGTCAAGTTATCTGCAGGTGCGCTAAAAAACAAAAAAATGCAAACTGCATACTGTATATCCTAATTATGTTCAATAAAAAAAAAATAATAATCCTTATATCACAACGTTTTCAGATTGCATTCAACTTAGTATGTATAGCAAATCGACATTTTAAGTCATTTTTCAGTTCTCGAAACAAAAAAGAATCAAGACTGTTTACAGTTTTCTCTACAACTCTTAAAGGTATTGCTCTAAACGTTTTTTCGAAGGATTTCAAACAGCAAATTATTTATAAAAAGTGTAAATATAATTATTACTCTTGGTTTTACTACATTTCCGAGGGAAGCTTGCAAAAACAGACGGTGTGTAAACGGATTCTTTCTGACTAACACGATAATATCTACATAATATTTTTTTTTACCTCCACCATTCTTAGTTTTTGGGCTAAAATATTTATGCTAATCCAAGTCACGCATAAATACTAATTTTTAGTTGATTTAGGAGTTGTATAATGTTCTCAAGTTTTATCATTGGAGCTAACAAGAAGATATCTACAAAGACGTTGCATAAGGAGGTAAGCGTTTAACGAAAATTATCATAACGGCCGGACAACGAGCACCGCTGGAGAAAGAAGCCGAGACAAGATCAAGATAATTATCAATTTAATTTTAAACAAATTTTCCACGACTTACTTTATATAAGGAAGCATTTTAGAACTTAAATTTCGACAAAACAAGCGGAGGAAGGTGAATTACCAACTTCAACAAGAGGTAACAAGATTAGAGACGTCAAGCGAAAAGCCAACTTTATTATAAGAACAAGCCTCTGGCAATATTTATACTCTATATTTCCAAGCATTATTTTAGCCTCTTTTCCTTTATTTTGTCATAGCTTCAAATAGTTTTACTATAGAAAAAGAAATTATTAAGACACTAATTTTATTAGCCAGTAATAAAATTCTTCAAATGAAAATCACTCATGACGTGATGTATTCATCATTTCATGATTGTACATAGGATCCTCCTTGTGTAACTGTGATTGTACGTGGGAGCTATTGTTTCTATGTATAGTCATATTATGTACAGTGTTGTGTAAATTTGAATTGAAATGCATTTCAAATTATATTTGAATTATGAATTACATTTTTTTTTTTTTATTGTATTATTTATTTATTTATTGATTATAGGTGCTTCTACTGCCAAGGTCATTAGCAACATTTTTTTTTTTTTTTTATTGTAATTGAAAATGTCAATTACAGTAATTGAATGAATAATTCAATTTAGATTAACTGTATTTAAATTAAATATAACTCATGTATTTTAATTAAGTAGTTATTTGAAATACCAATCGAAATATTAGGAATAATTAAATTACAAATATTTTAATTCCAAATGCTGACAGACGTCACGAATGCATTGTTTTGACGGGCATCGTTCACATTTTAAGCAAATAAACATTTGAATTCCTTCAGGTCCTTTCGATTTACTGATATTAACCAGTAGCGGGGTCTCCCGTGGTCTAGTGGCTAGCGCGCTAGATTGATAAGCGGGAGATGGTGGGTTCGATCCCCACCTGCGACAGGAATTTTCTCATCTCAGGGCTCGCTGAGAAAATTCCTGGCTGCACCCTGGATGTCGGCACTAATGGCCAAGATTTGTCGATGCGCCGAAAAAAAAAAATAACCGGTAGCAGTGATAGGTACACTTATATTTCAATTACAATTATAATTCAATTATAATGCTTGGTAATTAATATTTTAGTTACATAATTAGTGCATCAATTACATTACAGGATTACAAAATAATTATAATTAACGTTGTAATTGAATTATTATTTTTGATCTAATTCTAACTCATGAAATACAATTACAATGTAATCGCAATTCATAATTCTTAATTCAATTACAATATGGCCAACGGCCATAGCCACGTTGAATGCACCGGTTCCTGTAGATCACCGAAGTTAAGCAACGTCGGGCGAGGACAGTACCTGAATGGGTGACCGACCACGTGCTGTTGGCATTATAGAAAAAAAAGGGCGTTTTTACAAAGTTATTTTTATTATTAGCTGCTTGTTAATCACAATCATAATGATATAATTAGATAGATATGTAAACTTTTATAATTTTACTATTATTTAATCATTCATTAAATGACTCTTAGCTCAAATATATATAACACGCGAATAAAAGGGGTCTCCCGTGGTCTAATGGCTAGCGCCTTGGATTCATAAGCGGGAGATGGTGGGTTCGATTCCCAACCTCCGGCAGGAATTTTATCATCCCACGGCTCGCTGGTGAAATTCCTCGCTGCACCCTGGATGTCGGCGCTAATGACCTAGATGTAGATGTGCCGTAAAAAAACAAAAAAAAAAACAAAAAAAACACGCGAATAAGGCGGAAGTCTTTATTTATCCATGGTGGATTTACTGATCGGATATACCTGTTTCTAATACATTACATATTTAAAAATTAATAATTTATGAGCAGGATAGAAATAAAGATATTTTTTTAAATTATTTATTTATTGAAGCGCCAGAACAAGCTTTTACATTTCTGAAGCGCTGCCATTAACAGTTAAATATAAAATCTGCAATAATACATAGGTGGTGACAAACTAGTTAGATGTCTTTAGAAATCACACACAAATTCACAAAAATGAAAGAATAAAGTGGGTGTAAGATGAAAATTCAGGAAAGAAACAATTAAAATGAAACCTTAATATACTAATTTATAAAGTTTATAAAGTTAGAATATTGTGTAATTGCTGTACATTTACTACAGTGTTATCAGAGTTTTGACCGTACAGCAAATCAGGGAGATAGTTAGGTCTGTACTGATTTTCCCCGTTGCAGGTACCTATTAATAAATTACTTAAAGTCTGGGGCCTGGGATCCCAAATCTAACTCACGGACGAAGACAACAGAATATAAAATTTTTGGTATGTTCGAGCATTAAACATAGGTCATTCAGAATATTAGTCGAGAGCTCAACCACTCAGCAAACCTCGCCCCGTATATATGTGTGTATATATATATATATACACATTCAAACTAATGTACAAACATACTACTATGATTTTTACATGCTTTGCGCTAAGTATATTCCTGTATAATAGGAATCACAGACTACTTTTGTGGTGGGCTTAGAGCATTCCAGTTTTAGCATATTTCTATTCATTTTTCAAACTTGAATTTTTAGAAAAATTAATTTGCCAGGATAGGATTTGAGCCATATATTTAAAAAAATCTGCTCCCACCTCTTATCCCAACAAGACATTATCCCAATAACTGTCACTTTTTAGTTCTAAGTCAGTACTTAAAGTCCTAATTTCAATAATCCCAATAATTGTCTGGCCAAACTGCTAAGGCCATTTTCGTAAATGTAAAATTATTCTTAAGGTACACGTGTAGTTTAATATGTTCATTCATCCGTTGATCCACGACTAGGACTTTTTGGATGGTTATTTAGCCAGGAGGGGGTAGATGATTTTAAATTTCTGAAAGAAATTACAACATCCCTTGTGGGAATCGAACCCATTACAATGTCGTAGACTAAAAAGGTCTACTGAGGTGCGATTATAGTTAGTGAATTGAAATGAGTAAAGTTTTCATTTCATCTAAGTTCAGGAAATAAGATCAGATACGTTGAAATATATGTATAGAATTATTTTCATTCTTAACTGGCGATGAATCCTATCTTCTAAATCATCAATCATTGTTCATCATGATGAATGGTGCCGTGGAGAGGTTTAACTCTCATATCCTTCATTAAGATCTTCCTTCAAACACACAGACCCTATAATCATCTCGAATTACACTGGTTACAAAGTTGTGTGCCTTTCAATTGAAAACTATATTTTTATACTTCTTTAAGGTTACTGAATAAGAAAACACAAATATATTTTTTCAATTAGCTCCTATGAAAATATACCTGAAATAAAAAATATTACTTTCAGAAAGATGTTAAAGTACACAGGATTATATTTATTTCTTATTATTTTTTTACTTATGAAATTGGGAATTTCGAAATATTAACAAAATATTTAAACCTCTTCAATTAATTAAATTCAAGCATTAGTCCACTAACATTGACACATTCCATCGACCCTGGTATCTATTTTCCATTGTCGAGATATCTTGGTGGAATCGTTCACCATGTTTGTCACTTACATCCCCGCAGTTTGAAGGAAAAAAATCAAGATGCGAATGAAGAAAAATAATTTTTAGGGACATATTGTAACCCAACTGTTCATACTTATGAAGGAGATTGTTCACAAGTTCAACATAATTTTCATTTCTCTTGTTGCCAAAAAAGCCATGAAAGACTGCTCTAAAAGATTCGCATGCTTCTTTTCTATTCCCCGTTATCATTTATCAGGAATTATCATCATTAATGTGGTAAATCCATCGCGCTCCCCGTATTATATTAAATATGATACAAATGAACAATAAGATCTAAATATGAATTTTAACTATCAATATAGTATATAAAATACTATCAATACAGTATATAAAATACTATCAATATAGTATATAAAATACTATCAATATAGTATATAAAATACTATCAATATAGTATATAAAATACTATCAATATAGTATATAAAATACTATCAATATAGTATATAAAATACTATCAATATAGTATCCCTACATAAACATATTACGCACTACATATGTTTATGTAGGGATCAGCCTTCCACATGGCTCTCCCATATTATGTACGTGCAACATTAAATGCAAGACTTGCTGCTTCATCCAATTCCAATAATGGATGAAATGCTAAGTTCTGCAACATTGGCGTAGGGATCCTGGCGTGCCCATCGCACGGTCTTGGACCGCAATAGCCATCCATCCTCCTGGTTGGAGGAACAAAAATACTGACACCCACACAGTACACATATACAGCACACTTACAGACAAAGGTCATTTACAGTACACACCCTAGGGTCACCTCCCCTAGGATGACATACACCCAAGTGAAGGTTGAGGGAGCTCGTGCCGAGGACTGAATGGTACAGGGTGTGTTCGCGTAACTCTGCTGTAACTGTGTGCGCACTCTGATTAGAGGTTCAAGAGGTGATTTCCACACCGCACACGCTCTCCTCGATTCAGGCAGTCAAAACACCTTTATGACTTCCTCTCTTGCAAAGAAGATAGGTGCTAAGATTTTCCCTTCCAAGGTTTCCATCACAAGCCTCGCAGGATCAACTCTACCAGCGCACCTAGTAAAAGGATCCACACACTGCGTTTTACGCCCACTCGTTGGAGACAAAGAGTTAAAGGTAACACCGTTGGTCATTGACCACATCACATCGAATTTGCCCAGCGTAAGTCTGCCAACATCGCTTTCCAGCAAGCTTCTAGATATGCCATTGGCCGATCACCAATTTGGAGAATCTAAAACCATCGATATTCGCTTAGGAGGAGATGTCTTCCATCAAATAATCTCAGGCGCATCCAAGCCCTCTGACATCGGCGGTCTGTCATTGTTGCCCACCACATTCGGAATCGTTGTCACTGGCACATTGAATGATCACCCCTCTACTTCTCATCACTCATTCTTTATCGAAAGGCATCATTCAATTGAGGATGATATGAAGTTGTTTTGGGAGATTGAACAGCCCAAACCTGTTGACCGAACCGACCCCGAAGATGCCTATTGCGAGGAATTTTACTCGAAGACGCTTTCTCGAGATGACGAGGGACGATTTATAGTGAGACCGCCCTTCAAGGAAGGCGTTCCGATCGGCGACAACAGAGATATTGCATACCGCCGTTTCTACGCTCTGGAAACTAGATTCCGAAAGGACCCCGAGTTTTTTCATAAATATTCCGAATTCATGCAGGAATACAGGGACCTCAGACATATGTCTCCTGCAACAACTAAGTCCTCGTATCTCATCCCTCACCATGGCGTTTGGCAGGAGGGCCCCCACGGCGACATGAAGCTGAGGGTAGTTTTCGATGCGTCATGCCCTTCGTCATCAGGTTACAGTCTCAATGACGCACTCCTATCGGGACCCAAGTTACAAGAAGATTTGTGCAACATTCTGATCCGTTTTCGCCTCTATGCCATTCCTCTATGTGCGGACATGGTTAAGATGTATCGCCAAGTTGTCGTTCACGAAAAAGACAGAAAATTCCAGCACATCCTGTGGCGCGATTCACCCAACAAGGCAATTCAGGTAATGGAGCTCAATACCGTAACATATGGGCTTAAGTCAAGCGCATATCAAGCTCTTCGAACCGTAAGGCGACTTGTAGAAATCCATGGGTCAGAATTCCCCTTAGCCGCAAGTCGCGTTTTAGAGAACTGCTACGTTGACGACCTGTGCAGCGGAGCTGACACCCTAGAAGAAGCTCTTCTACTTCAAAACCAGTTATGCGGTTTATTCGCAAAAGGCGGATTTACCCTCAGCAAGTGGGCTTCGACCGAACCAATGCTTCTTCCTGCCAAAGAACTACATAGCGAATCTGTAGCCATCAGAATCGACGACTCCACCAAAATATTAGGTCTACTTTGGCGTTCATCAAATGATTCCTTTTCCTATTCGGTCAAACCCCCTCATCCTTGTCCGGTCACTAAACGGCACACGCTGTCGTCAATATCGCGTATCTTTGACCCACTTGGACTGCGTGCTCCTGTAGTCTTCATCGCCAAGTCACTGCTCCAAGAGGTCTGGAAAGCTAAGACCGACTGGGACGAAGACCTCCCACACGATCTCGAAGTCGCCTGGATGGAACTTACAACCGATTGGCTAGTCCTGTCTTCTATCTCGATTCCACAATACATCACTGAACCCCTAGCTGTTCGCCGCTTAGTTGGCTTCTGTGATGCATCATCCAAGGGATACAGCGCTGCTTTATACTTGCACTCCATGAGCTCAGATGGCGAAGTCAAGGTCTCGTTTGTCAAAGGCAAAACCAAAGTATCTCCTTTAAAGTTCACATCAATGCCACAACAGTTGCACAAGGATGCCTCGATGAAAAAGGGGACAGATTATGTCCACATTTCACCTTTCTTCGATGAACAGGGGATCCTCAGGGTGGGCGGCAGATTGAAGAATTCACCCAGGAAGATTTCAACCCATCATCAAATCGGGAGACCTCGTGATCCTTGTGGAAAGAAGACCACTTCTAGGACAATGGCCCGTAGGACGAGTCACATTCACCTACCCTGGTCGCGACGGAATCATTCGCGTTGTGGATGTCCTAACCCCCACCGGCAAGACTTTAACTAGGGCAGTTACGTCCCTTGTTCCTTTATTTCACGCTGAAACGGAAGATCGTTCAGCTAGTTGAATTTCCAAGGTTTAGTCTATTTATTTTGTTTATTTTTTATTTATTCCTATTCTAAAATTTGCTCTCTTGTTATTAGTAGTATTCTTTATTCTTTAATGGAAGTCTCTTTATATTTTGAAGTATTTGTCCAGCTATTCGACCTCACCTATTAGAAGTTTATTCTCATTATTGTATTTTTGTTTACATACCTTTCTCACCTCTGTGAAACTGTATTTGTAGGTTGAACTATTTATCAACAAACTTGCATGTACCATTGTATTATTTTGTATTTTTCTTTTGAATTGTAAATTAGCTTAATCTAATTTAGGTGGGCGGTTTGTTCGCGTAACTCCGCTCATTATATGTAAGAAGTGTACCCCGTGAGGTGCTGCCACCTAGCGGTGTGCCCAGGAACTATTTGCCCGCGGCAGTACGAGTCTGCACGAAAAGACAAGCTGAGAAGATATAGTCGCCTAGACAAAGCAGCCAGTGTGGAGCATACCAGTTTTTTCTCCCCAGATTCATACTCACAAATTATGGAGGAGTAAACATCCTAGCAACCCAGGCCGAGCGAAGGGAGCAGGAAATGGAGTTAGCCAGCCCACCATGATTTGGAGAGCAAGAAGGAAATGCAGCAAATAGCAGGGAGTACTCAAGCACAAACCATTCTCAAGGTACCTTTTTCAATTTCATCACTCTAAAGATCCAGCAAACCATCTCAGCTCAACCAACCCGAGCAACTCATCACTCATCATTTCTCCATAATCCAAAATTTAAGTAACCCACTAACCACAAATTGTTCCTGCTTTTGGCTTTACACCCCCATCCATTTAATTATATTTTCTGAAATAAATCCTGATTTTAAATTTAACCTATGTACAAATCTCTGCAGTCCTTCACCGTCAGTGGTCCACTCTAAACCATATAAAAAATGGTAGAGTGATCACTATCATAAACAGGGTGGTTAAATATATGTGCATCGAACGACCCACTTCGGGCACCGGGCGACACCCCATTGTATTTAGCCTTTCCGTGTCACGGATGACTTTTATTTCCCTAGCTTATCGTGGGAACAAAATTAGTTCTAAAAAATTCTTTAATCCTGAGGATGACTCAGTTTACCTCGAACCCGAAAGGGATATCGAGTCCGATAGCGGATCCTTGTCGGATCTGCTTGAGGAATTTCATGGTTTGTTCACTGAACAAACCGTGGTAGAAGAAACGCTGGGTACGATCGCGGAACCGGCTCAGGGGGCGCAGGGTACGTCTACGGAACCTGCGCCTGTTGAGCCGGGTACGGAAACGGAACCAGCGATAACAATTCTGGGTACGGTCTCGGAACCAGAATTATCTGAGCGGGGTACTGTAAAGGAACCGGCTCAGTCAGGCTACAAAAGACTATCTGGTGCGCAAAAGAGGAAGCGCGCCAGGCAAAGGGCTAAGGGGGAAGCTCCCGCCGGGGTATCAGGCTCAAATCCTCCCGAGCAGTAGAAACCAGGTATCCATGAGGGTCCTGGTGAAGCTGTTCGTGGGGAAATTGGTACTGGGCCCAGCGGGGATGCAGATCCCGAAACACCCTCTCCCGAGGCTAGGAAAAGGCGGAAAATTGATTCTGCCCAACCTAGCTTCGCTCAAACCTTGGCGGAACACAGGATCGCAGTGGTCCCGGTGAACTATCCAAGCACAACACTCAACGCCGGCCATATTGCCGAGTTTGGTGAACGACTGTTAACGCTGGTTGACAGTTTCAGTCTTGAGGGGAACTTTGGCCCGAGCTTTCAGGGTTTTACACTCCAAACGGGTGGAATACTCCTGACGTGTCGGGACATTGCAACCAAGAATTGGCTAGCCAGCGTTGTTGACCAATTAAAACTGGGCGATGCCTCACTTAGGATCGGCCGAGCCTAAAGAATTAGTCAGGATAACAAGGCTGGGGGACACTTCCCTGGACTTGTTCCTAGTAATCAACAACTCCTTCATAGACTGGTGGTGCAAAATCCGGAGCTGCGTGCGCAGATTCGGCATTGGACCGTCGAGGGCTGTAAGGAAAAGTCCGGGGGTGGTTTCTTTGCTGCCTTCAAAGCCCCGGAGAGTCATCTGGAGAAGCTCCAGTCTAAGAACCTTCGGCTGCACTATGCTATGACCATGGTGCAGCTAATAGTTCTTACGAACAGAAGGAAGAGGAAGACAGAGACACGAGCAAGTGCACATCGCAGACCTCCAAGGCCTCCGAGGGAGACATCATTGGCAGCTGGGAGACCCATAAAGAAGGAGACATCGGTGAGCACCACTGCGTCTGTGTCTCAACCTTCCACATCCTCCTCCCTTGCCCCTACCCCCTCCCCACCCACTCCAAGCCGAAACCAAAAATAGTAACCAAATCCCAACCAAAACTAGCCATTAAACTCACAATAAAACCCAAATCCACCCCCACCCACACAACCTCTTCCCAAACCACCACACCTGTGGTTCCTGAGGCAAAGGAGAAGACGACACCTGCAAGGGGACCGGAAACTGGAGGAGCTGCAGTGGCAGACGGCGGAGATTCTTCCTCGTCAGGCGCCTCTTCTGGGAACACCAATCCCAAGTAGTATGCTCCGGCTGCTGCAGATAAACCTCCACCACTGTGTTGCGGCTTCTGGGCTGTTACAGCGGTTTTTGAGAGGTAAGAATATTGACGTTGTTCTTATACAAGAGCCATATGTTTTAAATGGTAGGGTGCGGTCTCTGGCGTGTAGGGGATACAGACTTATAGTTCCTTCCCAGTGCAGTCCCAGGGTCTGCATCCTCCATAAGACCAGTATCCCTCTAATCCCCTTGTGGCTTTTATGTTCCAGGGATCTGTTAGCAGCCGGGCTTTCAGCCCGAGGGGACGGTGGACGTGAGATTATCTTAATCTCCGCCTACCTACCCTTCGAACAACCTGCCCCCCCCCCCCCCACGGAGGACGTAAGGAGAGCGGTGGAGTACTCCAGGGGTAGGAAGGTGCAGATGATTGCGGGGTGTGATGCCAACGCCCATAACACTATATGGGGGAGCACAAACACCAACATAAGAGGTGAGTCCCTTCTAGAATATATTATTGCTAATGATCTATAAGTTATAAATCGTGGAAATGAACCTACCTTTGTCAATGTAAGAAGAAGGGAGGTCATCGACGTTACTATAACATCTGTTGGTATTGCTGGCTTGATCAGGGGCTGGCATGTATCAAAAGAAATATCTGGGTCGGACCATAGATATATTAGGTTCGACATAGTCTTTGATAAACGGGAGGGTCAAATTTTTAGAAACCCGAGGTCAACTGATTGGGCAGGCTATGGGCGTGACCTATCAGATCGTCTACGTTCGTGTCCTAATCGTGCCAGGAACACCTGGCAACTTGAGGTCATGAACGATTCTATTATCGACTCAATTATTCAATCCTTTCAGAATAATTGCAAACCCGTTCGGAAGGGAAGGGCTAACAACCCAGCCTGGTGTAACGAACAACTAGAAAGAATGAGAAAAGATGTCAGGCGACTATTCAACAGGTCCCGGGCATCAAATAACTGGGATCAGTATAGTAGACGACTGACGGAATATAACCTAACCATACGGAGAGCCAAAAGAAACTCGTGGAAAGCATTTTGTGCTGACCTTGAGAATACATCTTCCAGTGCACGCTTGCACCGAATCATATAAAAAAAAACCCTGGATATCTTGGGGGCACTGGGCATGGGCGGGAACCTCGCTCCTTGCGAGGATACCCTCAACATGCTTATGGAAACCCATTTTCCAGGTTGTGAGAAAATAGACCCGAAGCGAAGGCCGCTCCTGCCAACCTCAAGGAGGAGCAAGGAGGGTTGGGACCTCGCAAAAGGTATTGATAGGCCTGAAGGTCTTAGATGGGCCCTAAACTCTTTTGGGCCATACAAGACTCCGGGACCTGACGGCATTTTCCCTGCCCTTTTACAAAAGGGACAGGATATACTGTTGCCCTACCTGCTCATACTACTCAGGAGCAGTCTTGCAATGGGCTATCTCCCTGGCAGGTGGAGAGAAGCAAGAGTCTGCTTTATCCCAAAGCCAGGGAGGAATACCCATAATGACCCTAAAGCCTTCAGACCCATTTGTCTCTCATCCTTTTTATTGAAGACACTGGAGAAACTGGTGGCTAGGTACATCCATGGGAATGCCTTAAAGGCGAACCCACTTAACAATCTCCAGTTCGCATATAGAGAGGGTAGATCATGCGAACTGGCGTTACACCATCTCACTAATAAGATAGAGAAAGCGCTCGAACAGCGGGAGGTCACTCTTGGCGCCTTCATTGACATTGAAGGCGCCTTTGACAGGACCTCAACTCAGGCCATCGTGGAATCAATACAGGGGCTTGGGTTACACAGGGCTCTCGAGGCCTGGATGGAAACATTCCTGGACTCTAGAGTCCTGGAATCATCCCTAGGGGGATCCACGGTAAGAGTGAGACCTGTTGCTGGAGATCCGCAGGGGGGTGTACTTTCGCCCCTATTGTGGAGTCTGGTGATAGACTCATTAATTGCCGATTTACAGGGCCATGGTTTTTATGCGCAGGCTTATGCTGATGCCATAGTGATCCTGATTAGTGGTAAATTCCTGAATGTTATATCAGAGTTACTTGGTGCAGCACTGCGTAGATCCACGCAGTGGTGTGATAGAAGGGGACTTAAAATTAATCCGTCCAAAATAGTGATAGTCCCCTTCACGAACAAGAGGAAACTTGACGGTCTCCAAGAACCAGTCATTTCTGGGTCAAGGATACCTTTTGTCAAGAAAGTCAAACACTTGGGAGTGATATTAGACTCAAAACTCAAGTGGAATGAACACATAATGTATGTCTGTGAAAAGGCCAAACGGGTGCTCTGGTCCTGTCGGGGCGTGGTTGGGAGGTCCTGGGGGATCAGGCCATCGGTGGCGCACTGGATATACACCATGGTGGTAAGACCCACAATCACCTATGCGGCGCTGGTATGGTGGCATAGGTGTAAAGTGGAACTTCACAAAAAAGAATTGGATAAAATACAGAGACTAGTCACTGGAGCCATGAAAACCACACCCACCAGGGCGATGGAGGTATTACTAGATCTGCGGCCTCTGCACTTAGAAGTGGAGAGGTTGGCCAGAATTTCTGCATATAAGCTTCAAGCGCAGAATCTTTCAAGCATGATACCCTGTGGAAGTTTTAAGCAAATCCTCGCAGGAAATGATGGACTGTGTATGCTACAAATGCCTTCGGACAACATGTTACCCGTCTTTAGACTGGACAAGAGGTTCGAGGTAATCAAAGCAGACAGAAATACTGCCCGAACCTGGCAGTCTAATCTCCCGGTTGGGGAAATTCACTGCTTCACCGACGGCTCCAAGACCCCGGAAGGAGTCGGAGCCGGAATATGGGTGGCAAGCAGAAAAGAATTGAGGATATCAATCCCGTTGGGGAAACATCCTACGGTCTTCCAGGCAGAAGTCATTGGCATAAGGACCTGCACGGAGATGCTGCTGAGAAGCGGAATTTCTCGTGCAAGGGTCAATATACACTCTGACAGCCAGGCAGCAATATCAGCCATCGAGAGCACCTGCATTAAATCCAAGATTGTGGATGAATGCAGGAAGATGTTAGATCATTTAGCTGTCAGTAACCGGGTCAAATTGCACTGGGTGCCAGGACACTCAGATATACTAGGGAATGAGGAAGCTGATAAGCTGGCAAGACAGGGGGCCAAGGAGTCCTTTTGTGGGCCAGAACCAGCTTGTGGAATATCGCTAACCCTAGCAAAAGGTATAATTGATGACTGGGCGAGGCTACAACATCTAGGCGTTTGGCAAAGAGTCCAAACGCAAAGACAGTCAAAGCGTTTCCTAAACCAAATTGACAGGAAACGAACAAAGATGCTTCTGTCCCTACATAGGAAAGCTATGAAGGAGACTGTGGCTCTTTACACAGGTCATGCTAAGATGAATAAACATCTATACAATATGGGCCTGGCTACAACCTCTCTATGTAGGTTATGTGGGATAGAGGAGGAAACACCCGCACACATAATATGTGATTGCACGGTACTCTCACGCAGGCGCTTTATGCACCTAGGATCTGTTAGAATAACTGACCCAGGAAGAGACTCTGAGCTCACACCTCAGAAGATCAGAGGGTTTGTCAGGGACGCAGGGCTGCTATAAGTGACCCAGCAGAGTGTCAGGGGCACAATAGATCTTTTAGGTCGAGTTGCTTTCCCCTGAAAAATAAGATAGGGGCCCTGAGTATATCTATCTATCTATCTATCAATATAGTATATAAAATACTATCAATCTATATATATAAAAATCACGTGTTCTGTCTGTTTTTCTGTTTGTTTGTTCCTTATACAAATCCACATCGTTTGACTGATATTGACCAAACTTCGCACATAGATACGTCTTGATCCGGGAAATCTCGTAGTCTAGCTCAAAATCTTCTAGGATTCACAGTTCGGGAGTTACGCCTTCAAAAATGTCATTTATGAAGGAGTAAATTCTCCGAAATAGCCATTTTCTTCCAGTGTTGCAACTTTTTCAAAGAAGAACGGCAATATAGATGGAAATTAGCAAGCCAACAAAACTCATTTTTTTTTTAAGTTTTACTTTCTTTTTGTTTTTGTTTTACTTTTTTTAAGTTATACTTATTTTTAAAGTTTTATTTTAACTTCTTTTCAAGTTTTACCTATTCTCAAAATAGCCTTATATTCTCAGAATTTGGAGAAAAATCATATTTCTGTTTAAGAAGTATATATCAAGTAAGGCAACACTGGGCTCCTAGATGTTATTCAGTTTTGCGACAGAATTAAGCTTGCAAATACATTTAAACGGTTTAAGTTTTTAACAAATCTTTTTTGAAACATTTCGTTAAAACTATGTTTTAAATCATTTCAGTTTTAACCTTTGTTTGTTAAATTACAAATTACAATTTAAATTACATTACGTTTGCAAACGTGTGTATCAAACTTTTTTAACTTTGAACTTTTTTAAGTTTGAACATTTTTTAAGTCTACCTTTTAGCCTTTTAAGTCTATCTTAAAGTAATAAAAAGTAAATATATCGTATAACATAAATTTATTTCTGTTGGACAACACTGGGCTTAGAAGCCATTTTTCTTTTGCTATAAAACATTTACATTTTAAGCTTGAACATTTTTTCTTTTTTTAGCCTTAGTGTTTATATCTAACATTCATACATCTAACTTTTTAAGTTTCATGAAACTTTTTTAAGTGTCTGCAAACTTTTTAAGTTTTCAAACGTGCGTTAATCAAACTTCATAAAGTTTGCTAAAGTATCTGTATCAAACTTTTTTAAGTTTGGTGTTTTCATTTATCTTATAGCCTTAAGTAAGTCAAGTAAGTAGAACTATAAGTTTAACTTCCATTTCCTTTGTTTACTATTTTTGTTACTATGCTATTTTATTGCTTATCAAAAACTATGCCTTTAATAATTAATTTATGCCTCCGTTTTATCACATGCATTTGCTTAGTAAAAGCTTGCAAATACATTTAAACGGTTTATGTTTTTAACAAATCTTTTTCGAAACATTTCGTTAAAACTGTGTTTTAAAACATTTCAGTTTTAACCTTTGTTTGTCTATTTTCATCTTTTAGTTATGCCATACATGGTGTTAATATAGAATATAGAAGTGTTTAATTGCTTGGAAAATTAACCAATAAGAGAATTAAAATTATGAGATGTGACAATGGTAAGGAATATTTAAATAGTATGATTTGTGCTTTTAAAAAGAATAAGAGTATCTAAATTTATCCATGCCCTCATACATTCACAAATTAAAGAGAACTGCTGACCAATTTTTTAGAACAATTATGAATATATGTCATTGTTTACTGGCAGAATCTATTGTTGTAAAAAAGTTTTGGCCTAAAATTGTTTGTGGAGCAACTTATTTGAAAAATCGCACTTTAGCTAAAACCATTGAGCATAAAACATCCTGTAAAATATATTTGGAAAGAAACCAGATGTTTCTAAGTTACGTTTATATGGTAGTAAAGTTGTTCTTAAGAAACCAGAACAAATAACTACTTTTAAATGGGGTAAGAAGGTGAATATTTGCATTTTAATCCGTTATAGTGAAGCTCGGGAGTACTTTTGAATAATAAAATCATAGTCACTATGCATGTTGATGATGATGATTAGTTAATAGTTAGGTTAGTGGGAACTGATGAAAAATTTTAATGAAGAAAAGGAACCGGACTTGATTAATTTTTAGATGAAAGCCTTGGATAAATACAAATGTATAGTTTTAAACAAAATAATACTTGGGATTTAGTTGAAAATAAGAAAGTTCTAAATGCAAAATGTTTACCAGTTGGACATAGCGACTGCATTCTTAAATGGTAAAATCAATTCGGAAGTGTATATTTGAGGAGATTGGTATCAAAGTTGGACAACTCCATTTTTTTCAATTGAAAAAAATGGAGTTGTCTAACATTTGAGTCAAATGAATATATTGGAGACATGCTTACAAACTCATTGTGTAAAGAAACATTTGAGAAATTCAGAAATATGTTAAATTTGATATTTCATATATTGTTCACACTTCCTGCCTTAGGGAGGAACATTTTTGTCGGTTATACAATTTATAATGTAAAGTGATGTACATCTTGCTGTTTGTGTGTGTAATAAATGAATATGAACTTGACATGCTTTTATGAATCTCCCACACTTTTACTACTTTTAAATAATTTCTTATCTCAACAATTTTAATTATAAAAAGGCACATTTAATTTTAAAAAATATGGTAGTAATACCCATTATGAATAACTTCCAGAAGGAATCAATTACATTCTCTTCTAGATTTGTACCAAAAATATTTACTTTATTATCATAAATTATTCCTCCAAGCCCTCAATCTTAGAACCTTTAAAAAAATATGTTCCATTAAGGAGAAGGCAGCAACCATGGAGTTTTATATCATTTTTATTGTTTCATAACGTTTTGTCCATCGCAAGCCTTACTTAATTTCACTTTTAATATTTAAATTTATATCATTTTAATTTGCTGTCATGGAATTGTCTTTAAACCATTTCCTTCTTATTAAAATGAATTCTTTCATTTATCCCCCCCCAGGTGAATTGAATTTTCCATGCAATTTTCTATTAATCTAAATATGCCAAGCCTCTTTATTATTGACATATTTACACCCAGCAGTTTTATTATATTTTTATATTTGCTTTCTTTTGTCTGAGATATTTATATCCTCTGACTACTCCATTATTTAAATACGCTTGCAATTTGAGCACAATATTGTTGCAAAATCAAAAAAAAAGGACCCTAAGTGGCAGATACTATAGAGGAATCTGATTCATGACTGTACAGCACACTAGGGAGAAAGTGTGGTCAGTACTATGCTCCAGCCGCCTGATTTTCCCCTAGGCTGCTTCGACACCTCAAGCCATTAGCACCCAGGGTATCCATTGGTAAATTTATTAAAGGCTGGGTTGGCCTAGGGACTGCCAGTGAGGCCAAAATCAACCCAAGAACGAAGACATTAGAAGAAAAAATCTTTATTTTTTGCTCGAGATTCGATCTCAGGTGCTCCAGTTTATTAGTCCAGTGCTCTACCACTGAGCTAACCTCGACCCCTCGCCAAATCAAATTAATCCCCCATTAATTTATTTAGTATAAGTCCTTATTGAAATTCCCAAATAGCTTTAATTCATTGTTGTCTATAGCTGCAACAAAAATATCTAAATTTGTATTTCATAGATACCCCTATTTCCTATGACAAAAGGGCTATCCTTAAAGAAGAGCTCATAAACCTTAAGATTTGAAAGAGAAGCTTTAATATAACGGAAAATGTCAACAACAAAATGTGAGTTTATTTGGAACAAAAAGTTTTTAATACTTTCCTTTTGGCTCAATTAACATAAATCCTGCATCAATTACTTTTTCAATCATAGAAAGAAAAACCTTAGTTACAGATTATTACATGAAAAGGTATAGAACATAACATATTAATATTATATTTAAAAAAACAAAAACAATACAAATAAAGAATAGTTTCAGTTATACTAGATTAAAACTTATAACTAAGTAAGTATAACCTTAATTAAATGCTTCATTTTGTTGCTATTTTTTAATATATATTTATATATGGACCACACATTATTTTCTTTAAAAAATTATACACAGGTAGTTTGGTTAGGATTTTCTTTAAAGTGGTACTACAATTACATGATTCCAGTATACTTTTTAAAATAAGGGTTAATTTATTTTCCACCCCACATTCAGTGAAAATTTGAAAAATATTTTTTTTAACTGAGCTCTCAACTTATAAACTTACTTTCTCATAATTTGAACAAGTGTCATATAATCATTCATTTTAATATATAATATAAAGTAGGAGTACCATGACATGCTGGGTAACAGGTATTTAATATGAAACATGTGTAGCATGCCAAACCCGGTAACACCTATTTAATATAAAGTAGGTGTAGCATGGCACACCGGGTAACAGCTAGTATAGTATATAAAATACTATCAATATAGTATATAAAATACTATCAATATAGTATATTTTCATGTTAAAGGCAAACTTGATATAAACTAGTGTTGTCTAACGCTTTACGGAAGCGAAGTATTTCTTAGGGTTGTAACTCCTCATATTCTTATAAGGAACCGAATACTTCAAGTTCAATAGTTAAAATAATTTTCTGTGTAGATAATTGTACAAGTCTATGAACAATTCAATCATTAAAGGCAATCCCACAAAAATATATTTATTTTCAACTAAACCTAACCACCGGACCGGCACTTAAGCGACTACAGAAAATCAGATCAACTCAAGTCATTGCCTCAATGCAGCAAATAAAATATTTTGTCCAATATGGCATTCTTTTATTAATTACTGAAATATTATAGCATAAAAGTTTTTAAATAATTATTATATTTTAACATTTTAGATATATACATGATTAAAAACTCATTAATTACATTTTTATCCTTTGTTCACAATAATTTTTGTTGAAAGGGGGAAAACCCAATGGTGCATCCTATTCATAATATAATATCTATATATATAAAAATCGCATGTCTGTCTGTTTGTCCGTTTGTCTGTTTGATCCTTATACACATCCACACCGTTTGACCGATTTTGACCAAACTTGGCACATTGTAGGTCTTGACCGGGGAAGACTCGTAGGCTAGGTCAAAGAAGTCTACCAGCTGTCTGTCTGTAAGTTTGTTCCTTATACTAATCCACACCGTTCGACCGATTTTGATCAATCTTGGCACAGAGGTAGGTATTGATACGGGGAGAGTCGTAGGCTAGGTTATCGTCTAGGACTAATAGTTCAGAGGTCACGGTTTCGAAACTGTGAATTCGAAAAGTTACAGATTTGTGTTATTAGATTTTAATATTACTTACTTGGTTTCTAATTTATTTGGGCTTTTCTAGATGCACAAAGTAGGTGCAGCATGGCACACCGGGTAACAGCTCAGTTCATAAAAATACTCCAGTGTTGCTTACGTGTAGTACCCAGCAATGAATGTCGATTTTACAATACAGTAAACATTTAGTGGCTAGGAAAATTTTCTGATTCAAAATTTCCCGGAAAACCCACAACTCTACCAACGATATCTATGTAGTTCATATTCTAGTATGTTACATTTCTTAAAAAAAAATTCTCAGTAAATAAAATGGTAGTTTAAGTGAAAAACGTTACCCTCAAGTCGCAATGGTGTCGGTAAAAAATTAAGTCACGCCAAGAAGTCTCTCCGAATAGAAGTGATGTTTTAAAAATAATTATTATATTTTAACTTTTTAGCTATATACATGATTAAAAATTCGTAAATCACAATTTTATCCTTTGTTCACTACAATTTTGCTTATTATTTTTTTTGGAAGAGGAAAAACTCAAAGGGGCTTCCTATCCTTAATATAATATAGTTCATAACAACAATCCAGCGTTGCTTACTTGAAGTGTATAGCTATTAAAGTCTATTTTACAATACCGTGAACATTTAGTGGCTAGGAATATATTCCGAATCAAAACTCTACCAATGAAAGCTATGTAGTTCATATCCTAGTATGTTACATTTCTTTTAAACATTTCTCAGTAAATAAAATGGTAGTTTTAGTGAAAAAAAAGTTCCTCTCTCAGTCTCAATGGTGTCGGTAAAAAAATTAGGTCTCGCCAAGAAGTCTTTCCGAATAGAAGTGATGTTTTTACAAATTGCCCTCTCTCCCCCCCCCCCCGCTCCTTGTTTCCCCCATAGTTAAGATCGACCCTAATGGAGCTCCTCCACCCCCCCCCTAGGAAGAAAGGGGAGGAATTAATGTCCCCTCGGTAAGTTTAGATTGATGTCTATTCTGGGGGAGAAAAAAAAAACGATTGTTTTCTGACCCTTCCAAGTGGGGAATATTGTTTCTCATAAATAGAAATACATAGGCTGGGGGCCCGGTGGCCGTGAGTGTTAAGGCATGAGCACTTAACAGTCCATGCTATGGGTCGAGGGTTTTCTTTGGGAAACAGAATAGACATCAGCCCTATCCTGGCAAGAAAAGGGTGGTGACCCGTCCATTTCCATTTACGTAAAGTATAATGGACGTTAAAATTTAAATAAATAAGCCATAGGCCAACGGCCATAGCCACGTTGAATACACCGGTTCCCGTAGATCACCGAAGTTAAGCAACGTCGGGCGTGGTCGGTACCTGAATGGGTGACCGACCACGTGCTTTTTTTTTTTTTTTTTTTTTTTTTTTTTTTTTTTTAACGGCGCATCAACTATTTGGCTATTAGCGCCGACCCGACCACGTGCTGTTGGCATTATAAAAGGGTGGCAACCTATAGATAGCCCGGCACTAATGGCCAAGATGTAGATGCGCTGTAAAAAAAAAAAAAATAAATAAATAAATAAAAAAAAATAAGCCATAGATTAGGGGTGAGATTTCCATCTGTTAATGAAACAGTTTAAATATTTTTCACTTCTAGGCTATTATCTATACACAGCCTCACTTCCTAAGCAGGAGTTTTTTTAGTGGGCCCTCGAATAAAAAAACACCCCATCACGGAGAGACTCGAAACAGTATAATAATACTTTTTTTTTTTTGGATTTCTGAAGATAAGGTTTAAACCTCATTTGAATAAAGAAAACTTTCCTGATCTTTAAGTAAGGAGCAGTATTAGATTAATAGTAATAGGAATGTGTGATAGCTCGAAGAGGAGGTGATACCATTTTTATACAGAAACACTTTCAGGATACAATCTTCGACTATTTATTGAGGACATCCCTTGGGAGATGTTTGCATGCAGTAGTATATGTACACTGTTCGCTGAATAGGATTCTCCACGTGTCCTCTCAAGATATGGGAGAGAGGAAGAAATTTCATTGGTCTCTTTTTTTCGGCTCCCGAATCGTAAAATAAGTGTATTTTAGCGTGTTTCTTCCCGCTCCAAAGGGAACAAAGCTGGTTTGCTCAATCCGACTAAGGATTTGACGCAATCTGCAATAATTGATGAAATGTCGTCGTTACATAACAGGTTGTCCTAAAAGAAACAGTCTTCTTAACGTTAGTTTGCATATGCAATTCTCTTTTGATTGGAATTGGCGTCTATAATTAAGAAATTGTAAATGTTTTTTTTTTTTTTTTTTACAAATTTTTTACAAATACTTCACACGTTTTACAGCATCCATGCCACGTCTATAGGAACCATTAAAATACTACATTTGTTTTTAATCCTATTAAGATCCCAAATTAATATGGTTGGCGTACAAATTAGTATAATAAAAAGGAAATTAAATACCATTTTCTAATGACCTGCGTGTATATACGTAATTGGGTCAGAAATACATCAGATTAGAACATATGCACAGCTTTTCGCACTCAACAAAAACTGTTCGATTTTGATGAAATACGTGGCAAAATTACTTTTTCTAAAATCCAGTTATTGTGCCCTGCAGAATCGTCCTACCGAAACAATGTTTTACAATTCAAGACTTCAAAGCGCATATGTTATAGTGGTTATAGGCTTCCATAAACCTTTAATAAATCTTGTCCAATAAACGCATTCTCTTCCAAACTAATATACATTTTAGTATTAGTAAAACTTATTCTAATCCACAGTCAACTAAAAGTTATAGTGGTCTTCCTTCATAACCTAGGGATTCATTGTGGAAAAAGGCTGTCAGAGAGAATCACCAAGACGTTCGAAATATAGACTTTTTTTTGAAAATCTGACGTTTTTTCTTAGGCGAATCCCTACTCCATTTCTTGAATTCGCCTTAACGGCGATATTATTGTATAGAAATACAATTGTATAGAAAGAATTACAAAAGAAATTATACTTATCATAGAAAGCTGTTTTGGAGTTTTCGTATACTTTTCTGAA
Source organism: Gonocerus acuteangulatus (assembly GCA_946811695.1). Classification (NCBI taxonomy): domain Eukaryota; kingdom Metazoa; phylum Arthropoda; class Insecta; order Hemiptera; family Coreidae; genus Gonocerus; species Gonocerus acuteangulatus. The sequence goes on from OX328128.1 coordinate 71,140,018, forward strand.
CATACGGAAACGGTTGCTTAATCGTAATAAGTGCAATGTAATCATTCGTCAGTGTAATAAATTTCCTCCGAAAAATGATTCAGACGTATATTTCGGCAGGACCTCCTCAATCGAGGAAAACTGTTCTTGATGTTTCTTATGTGTTATTTTCTTTCCACTGAAGGTGAAATATTCTAGGATTGACAAATATCACCAAATTTAAGAATTATAGCTAAGATGACGCAGTTCTTGAGAGTCAACGACTTTTCAATAGATAATGCCAAAACAATAATGGAATATAATCTTCGGACTTTAAAAGTTTTTCAAGTTTGTTTCAATGAGGTTCGATTTTATAAGCTTGTTGTTCGAACTCTAATACTACTCCTCAATTTCGCTTGTTAGGGAATTCGTACTATGTTGAACAATTCGGTGGGCATCCGCTCAGTAATGTATGCCTTCTCGACACCATTCATGGTATTTCGACAGAAATCGGATATTTTGATTCAGTTCCATACATTGTGAAAGGTCGTTAGATTTCAGAACACATAACTACGTTTCTAGAGATTTCTAACATCACTCATTCAAGATTTTTTTTTTAATTGTGCGTCGGCTGCCAAGGTCATTATCACTTCAAAGAAATTGACAATGCTTTCAACGGGGTACAGCACAAAGACCTGTATTCTACAAACACTCGCTTTGAAAGGAATTGCACCCCTTTTAAAAAGTTTATGCAAGAAGCTTCCCAAGAATTCTATAGCAAACTGTCCATCGACCAAAACCCTGCAATCATTAAATTGTATTGCGACACAAAGGGCACAACCTTCCAGACCAGCTTCAATAAACTCCAAACATGTTCCGAAGGTCATTTTACCACCCTGGGAAGAGCTGATTGGGTTCCACTCTTCATCAACTTGAAATCATATTAGGTCTCGGACCGACTCCCTTCCCTCCATATGATAAATTTCAAAATAAACAAAATGTCTTTCGCATAAGACCATATACTACAAGAGCAATAAGATTTCGAACTTTTTCATCCATACCTTCCTTTGACTAATGTATTAGTCAGTCGGTCAAAATGTTTTGTAAACATCGGACGCAATTTATTTTCCTGTGGCGAATCTGCCGCGATTAAAATTAATAGGGTACATTTTATCAGTGCAAGGACTGTCCAGATATTCTTATTCGGGTATGAATTACGTAGAGAAATATTATGTTTAATTTAAGACACATTTCGGGTGTATATAATGAGCCGTTCCTGAGGTTTTGGCCTTTAAGTCGTCAAACAGCGAAACAATCTACATTTTGAAAACTTTCGGCGCTTTGCGACACATTTTAACGACCTCTTATCAAAATTATGAAATTCCGACATCGAATTTTAGTAACCAACCCATAGATAAATGGAGTACCTCAACTGAAGAGGATAGAGCGAAATCCTAGGATTAAAAAGACAAACATTTCTTGAAGTAGAAGCAAATAAAGCTAATCCCCAATGTGAGTGGGCACACTAAACGACTCATTCATTTATATCCACTCGGAGTAATCGATTCGAAGACAATGCTCCGATCAAATCTTATCCGATTATTTATTTATCTTATCCACTTTATCGGCGGCGTGGGTTTTATGATCCCTTTTTTTAGAATGGTAAAGGTGTAGATTCTTATTTTGCACCAGTTTTATTTATTTTTCGTCTTTCCTCTCTTTTATCTTTTATAAGACAACCAATCCTAAAATTCTGTGCCAATAATAAATGGACCATGTTAATCAGGAAGGAACAAAACGACAATATCAAAGTTCTGAGAAAATTGCCTTTAAGTTTCAATATCACAGGTATTCTGTTAATTATTATTCTTCAAGTAATTTCCACTACAATATTCCACTACTATTTTCATGATGTTTCTATTTAGAATGAAAATTATGGGGGTTGTCGATTATTACTATTTATTTCTATTACTAGACCGCAACGATGGCGATTTGGAAGAGTGAATGTTTGTATTGAAACGTCAGCTTTTAAACGTTTAGAGTTTTAATAATAACAACTAAATGATGAATAAATTATAATAATCACATATATAATTTTGGAAAAAGTATATAACGAAATAAATTTATAGGAAAAGAAAACTTTAAAAAATAAATAAAATAAAATGAAAAATAAAGAATAGTTAAAAAAATAATATAAGTGTATTTTAGTTAAATTTTGTCATATATACCTCTATGATGTATGTATTTAAATATAGTGTCCAAGTATTCTACCATCAGAGCAAAAGTACTGTATTTTGAAATGCGGTTACATCTTCGTACGTTGTCGCATGTATTTCTACATTCTGTAGTGCAGTGGCTAACTTCTACTTGGTCACCGTCTGTGCTTTAAGTAATGTCCACATGTCCTGGTAGCCATACTATTGATATGGATTTGTTTAAATTTTGGAGCCGTGGAGTTCAAATGAGGTGCTCATTAAACTATGTTGTTCGGTTGACACGCCTTAAATCCAACCAAAAAAAATAGTATGTAGTTATATGTTTGCCTAACTCATCCACAGTACAGTTTATTAGGGCGTGGCATCTCGAGTTGCAAGTTTGGCAGCTAAGTCATCTAGCCGTCCTCAGAATTTGTTCATTATTTATTTCAATTATTACTGACAAAGAATTTTAGTAATGTCAATGAAAATTGAATTCAGAGAAGCTTTATATCTTTTTTGATAAGAGTTATCTACATCGGAACATATGTTATTCTAAAGCCAAATCCATGTACATAAGTAAGTCGTGAGGTGTACCTAAGATAGCCGACGGCTGTTCGTCAGTGTACTCCAAATGAGACAGAGACACAGGAAGATATGGATATGGAAACCCCAAACTCAGAACCTGGCACGTAAGTAGCTTCAATCTAACCTCAACACTTAGAAAATTGTTTATTTTTATAAGATCTTGAAGCATTTTTCTTGGTAATTTGATTGCTTTCTTCCTTAGTAGGAAATGCTTTGCTGTCATGTATGGCTCTGTATGAAAAAGTGTTTAGTTCAATTCAACACTTCAAGTATATGATACGGACTTGATATACTCGACTAACACTCAAATACTTAGCAACAAGACTTGGTAAAAATGTCGTTTCCCGCCCTCCAAACCGATTTCTTTCAAATTTTGCACAATAACGTATATTGATGCACTAAACACGAATACGATTTAAAAAAACGTCGGATTTAACTAGGAAAGAAGTTATTAAGCACTTAAGTTCACTGTTATGCAGGTTATGAGAGCTAATGTAAACAACTAAATTTGTGATGACTTTAAGGCATAAATGACGACTTTAAGGCATACATGCTATGCGTTTCCACTCGCTACGCTCGCTCAAGAAGATAACAAAACCCCAGTCAATCCAACTCGCTAAAATTAATAGAATATAATATTAAGTATAGTATAAAACTAGGCGTCATCAGCGTATTTGTAAACACGCGCATGCGCGGATATGTAACATTGGAAACAGAGAACTCTCATTTGAAATGTTCAGAAACCATTTATTCGAAAATATTGTCAATTTTAAGGGCATCGTCACCTGTCGCTTAAGGGCATACGTGCTATGCGTTTCCGCTCGCTACGCTCGCTCAAGAAGATAACAAAACCCCAGTCAATCCAACTCGCTATAATTAATAGCTCTCATAACCTGCATAACAGTGAACTTTAGTGCTTAATAACTTCTTTCCTAGTTAAATCCGACGTTTTTTTTTTTTTTATCGTATTCGTGTGTAAATACGTTATTGTGCAAAATGTGAAAGAAATCGGTTTGGAGGGCGGGAAACTGCATTTTTACCCAAGACTTCACAGACCGATGTGTTACGTACGTACTGTGAACTTACTGTCAAAAATTTGCTAACATACTGCCACAGAAGAAACAGTATTAATCTTCCAACCAATATGTAAGAATTCCTAGGCGATAACTGTTTGAATATTTATTTATTGGGGGGGGGGACTTCCGCTACCGAGGCGATTCACTTTACATAATTTTCACATATAGATCCTAATCATAAACACAAATATGCCATTGGAATTGCATACATACATACATAGTTATATAAACTTATAAATTTATATGATCTTACATAAACATGCGTGAGCGTATATAGAAAATAATTTCGGAAGGGGCTGGGAAAATTTCTGGGGGGGGGCGAGAACGTTTGGGAATAATAACAATCTAGAACTTGGAATAGTTAGCCAATTAAAATGCTATTACGCCCAATAACAACTTTTATTTCGGAACTATGAGATCTTATTTCATTTATTTTTAAGGTTTTTATGATACATTTTACCGATTTCGGAGAAGGCTGTATCCCTATATTCTAATGAAAAGAAGTATAAAAAACTAAAAAAACAAATAATCTAAATGTGAAATACAAAATATTGAAAAACATTCAATACTTTCGCTGTTTTACTATATCAGTGAATAAAAACGTTAGCCGTTAAAAATAAAGGTAAAAAAACGCTAAGCCGTCAAAAAAATAACAAACTAGTATTTCCAAAGTGACACAACTCAAAAATCGCGGGTTTTTAGTTATGACTATGAAAGATCATATGTATATAAAAGATATATATATATATATCCATATACTCAAGAGAAAATGTGTCTCTATGCTGCCTATTTAGGGGGCATAGCATTAAGACAGGAAGGATGACACAAGTGCTCTCTGGTGTACAAGCTCCATCCGGATGTGCCGACTAGAATATTTCACGTTATAGAACCCATCACGAAAATAACGGTGGTTCAGATTGTGTGTGTGTGTGTGTGTGTGTGTGTATGTGCTTATATATATATATATATATATATATATATATATATATATATATATATATATAACGTGATGGGTTCTAAAACGTGAAATATTCCAGTCGGCACATCCGGATGGCGTCATTTATATTCAATATAAAACAAACATTACAAATAAACAAATCAAAAACAGTTTGGTGACATATTCCTCCAAATACAATTATTAAGTCCCTTCAAAATTCTATTCGTTAAGAAATACATTTATGTTTAAGGCCGTAAATAGAATTTTAAACTTAAAAAAAAAATTGTTGCCATGAAATGCGCAAACTTGTTAAAATACAGGAGGTGAAAAATGAACCGCAGGTCTTTAAACTGTCTCATTTATCATGATACCCCACCCTTCTAAAAAAATAAAATGGGCAAGTCTGGAATCTGCCAAGCATTTAAGACACATTTCCTGCAAGATGTTTTCTTCTCTAATTTTTTCAGTAGATATTGATGAAGTCCCGGACGAATGAAACTCAGTCTACTGTCGTAAATATGGTTCCAAAAATTTTAAAGCAATACAACGAAACATACTGTTGTAAAGATTGTCGTTAACTTTAAAATGTATTATACTTACATGTTAGGGTACTTAGCTTTAACGCAGGTTAAAGAACCAGCTCTCAGAGATCTGGATCATCACTGGGTCAGAGATATGGATCATCAGCCCAGGCGTCAATTGATTTCTTGCCAATATGGTGACATGATTATCAACGTTTTTGGTTGACTAGAGTTTCGATATAAAAGAACGTTTCCTTGGGGAAACGCGGAGTACTAATGTTACTGGCATACTTGCTATGCGTTTCCGCTCGCTGCGCTCGCTCAAGGTTATATCGAAACTCTAGTCAATCCAAGTAGTTGATAATGTAGATCGGTAGAAAATGGCCGGATAAGCAATTTAGCATCTTTTTCAGTTGTAGGTAAATCCCAAAGGCGCATTTTCCTAGTAGGAACAAGAACAGCACAGAGGACAAAAACAACACTAAGAACTCAAACAACAAAAAATGAAAACAAATCGCATAAGAAACACAAATCTACAAGTGAATTGCGTTGAACAGAAAATAAACAAGATGGTTACTATAAACAACGGCCAATAGAAATTCCCACAGGAATAGGCCAATACAAGCGCTAATGAGATATGTGCCTGCGCTGATGATCCAGATCTCTGAACGAGACTCAAATCTCTAACCTGCTTTGAAGCTAATTAGCGATGTGATGCCTGAATTGCTGCAAGTTGCCAAAACTTTGAATGGGTTTTAAATTGATTATTTAGAATTACTAGAAAAATAAATTGTTATTTTATAATTATTTATGCGCCCAGAGTTAAATTTAAAATGCTTTAAGAATTGAATTTTTTTTTTTTTTATAAAGAATACAAACTTTTTTTTGGTTTTGTGTGTTTAGCACTTTCCTCCGAAAAATAAGTAGCTATTTTAAATTATGTTGAAATTACAGCTTTACATGGCGTCAGTTAATTTTTTTGAGCAAGAAAATGTGTTCTTTTCTTGGTGGGTGGGGGGTGGGGGGGGAGATAAAGCATTACTTTTAATAATTTATATAGGAGTTATGAAATATCGCCTTTTCACAATTGTGTTTTAGTTTTTTTCTCGGAACGGAAGCAAAAACGAGAAATATGCCAAAGGACTTCTTTTCTTTATTTTTTAATACAGCATCGATTCCCGAAGTTTGGCCGTTTTTGGGGACACCCTGTATATATTAGATTGATTTCATTTCATTTTCTGAACAATTTCAATTTTTTGAGGTACCCACATAAAGTTACTAATTAAAATAAATATGATCCCATTGAGATCCCAACTTGAAATTTACACAAAACTGAGATATAATATCAAAGAAAAATCACATTTTTTTTGAAAATTTTTAGACATACGTTTTAAGAGTAATTTCAATTTTAAATTTTGAAAAATTACCTTAAAATTTCAATTTTTATAAATAAGTCGTGATGTATATCATTTTAATCAGAATTTAATACACTAACGAATGTTTTTTATCGAACGTTTCTAGCTCATTTTTTTTTTGGGAGTTATGGTTATAATTTTATGATCACGTGTCTGTCAAAAAATCTGCATTTTTAAAGTTTCATAACTCGAAAACTAGTAAAGATAAATTTCTAAAAATTGGGGTTTTTAATTGTTGTATGAGGTACTATTGATGAGCCAAATTTAAAAAAAATCAAAAAATGTGAGGGGAGAAACTTTGGACCACTTGATATGGAATGATCCTAATACGTAAGTACGTAAGTATTCTCTGCGAGTTACAGAACGAAGGTGGCCCCCAGATACATTTAAAAAACACACAGTTATACTTGAAAATTTTGTTTTATTACCTCTGAAATATTTTGTTTACAGTTGTCCCAACAAACAACTATTATTTTCTATTGATTTCTTTATTGGTCATTACATTCTTTATATGAATCCCATTAAGATTTCCATATTTCTTAACTTATTTTTTTCCAGAGTCGGAAGTTTGGATTTGATCCATGAGGAAGCCAAAGAGCTAAATAGGTCTATGGACCTGTCTCTCGCTTTCTGGGGACACACCAGAGATCAGTCCAATATGATACCAGCAACGAAGCTCAAATGCAAATTAGAAAAGCCAAGCAGAGCCTCTGAAACAGCAGTTTTAATCTGGGAAAAAATGGATCAGGTAGAACTAGAGAAGTTACAGCAGGTCGAAAGGATCCTGATGAAGGAGGGTGAAATAAGCACCGATGCGCTTTTCAAATATCTCAAGAACATAATCGAAGGAATAGGTTTCACTTTGGAGACAATTTTATCCAATGTCGATGCGAGCGATACGATTCCAATGGTGACCAACATAATGTCGGAAATTCTCTACATATACAACCAAAATGAGCCTCCAGAGATTTCAGAAACCGACGAGTATTCTCGCATATATGATTATGAAGAATATGCCCCTTTCGCTGCAATGGATCAAGAACTCCCGTCCATCGAGAGTGATGACGAAGAAAGAAAGGAATTCTCAAGAAAGATGGAAACTCTATTAGAAAAGGCAAAGGACTTAGATTTAGGTGAAATAAAAGTTCCATCGACGCCTCATTTGTCAGCACGCTCGAAGTTGGCAATAGTCGAACGAAAGGTTAAATCAAAACTTAGGTTAAGAAATATCAGGAAGTTAATAGAGTTGAAAAACAATAATAAAACTCAAGCACTTGAATCAATGAAGGAAGTTTCTCAAGAAAACTCTAAAGGAAAATCAAACAAACCAAAAAGAGAAATGAACAGAAAGTCGTCGACTGTAAACTCTCAAAACCGTCCGGTATTCAGAACAGCAGTTAAATCTCAGAGTTTAGAATATGAATCAACATTGAAACAAGCTCCTAATGTACAGAAAAGGCTTAAAAGAGCTAGTCAAATTAGAAAGAAACTAGTAGAAGAAAAGGCTAAACTAGAAAACATTGTAGACAACGAAATAATAGGACACAATGTTCCCAAACCCGAAACCATAACAAATGCACAACTCGACAGCAAAACCAGTTCTGCCGAAAGTATTCCTAAAAATAAAAAAACTGATAATGCACACAACTCAAGGAAAACGCAGTTACATAAAAGAAGGTTAATTCATCCTCATTTACGTCAGAACCACAGATCTAATCATTTTTATCCTACAAACGATAGCAAACCAAAAGTGGATTATAGCAGTGACGACAACATAAAGACCGACGAAGAAATTATATATAATCAAGATGGTGAAAATTTATTTTACAACCGGCGGCTAGAAAATAATGTGAAAGTATTCCAACAAGCGCAAAATCGAGGGTCAGCAAATATCATTGCAAGCATCAGAGACAGCATACTAGAAGACTACCATCTTCTAAAGGAAGAGCAGGAAGAAGACAAAACATCCGCGAACACCACCAGCGATATTGCAAAGGTTGTTGAAGATACCTGTGAAGAGTTCGTTGGCAGTGAAGACTCAAAACATATTAACATCCTTAGTGGGGGCGATGAAGACAAAACACTTACAACTCAAACCCCTACTATAGATCAAGAAAATGTCATTACAAAATCCTGTAATGAAGAAAGGCCTTGCAGTCGAGAAGAAATGCTGTCCGAAATGAAGAAAATTCTCAGAGAAGCATTGACTGAAGTGGCCAGCACGAATTCAGTTTATCACTTTCTTCATAACAACAATCTTGAGCTCAATGCAGATGGAAGCACAAGACAGGACCGAGGAGAAGCTATTTTAGAAACGAAAGCCATGGAATCTCAGACAAGCACCTCAGGAGTCAACATTCGTGGAGCCAAAAGTCAAACTGTTTTATGCAACTGTTGCGAACGCACAAAAGATGAAACTACAGTAGATATTGAGCGCAAAGATGAAGATGTTGTAGATATTAAAATTACCCAAGAAGGATCACTTCCTCCAACTTGGTCTATCGCTGGTGATCATGACAGACAGATGTCGACAGAAATATCAGTTTCTCAAAATGGTTCTGGGCCAGCTGTCAAGGTTTCTGTGGTAAGTAGAGTAAAGAGCCAAGAGGATACTGGTATATTGTACAAAGAAACTGGTGAACTCCAACATCAGGACAATCTCAAAGAAGCAATGACAATTTTAAAAGACTTTCTTAAGGTGGCTGCTCCAGAAAATAACCCAGGAAAGGAAGACATTTCTGAAACTTTTGTAGATAAAAAGTCGCCAAATGCAACAACGAATCAAGAAAATGAAATTTTTATCTCAACAAACGACATAACCAACGATTTCCCCTGCTTCGTGGAAAATGCTCTGCCTTCGACCTTTCTTCCTGCGGAAATCGAAGATAAGCCTCCAGTGAGTGTGAACCTCGCCATGCTTCTGCAGGGATGTTCCTGTACAAGGGAAGACTTTCGTCCTTGCGGACCATTTCAGATCGGAGGCGTTCTACTTTCTGACCAATTGCCATCGAGAATAGAAGGTGACATAGGCGATGGAAACGATCTCCAATACCCACAACCCTGGTCGGACTTCTGGCCAAGCCAAGTCTGGAGGGAGAACTTCACCTCGGCATCGCCAGCTTTCACGGAGAGCGACTCGCTATACGTGAATACGAGTGACGATACCCTGGTGGCAAATCGGGAAGATGAAAATTCCATTCAGCCTCCAACTGAAATGTAAGCTCCTCAACTCATCAATTCACCATAGTACATTTTATTGGAATGTATAAAGTGTATAGGAATGGTTGGTATTCGGCAAAGTGAAAACGTCAGATTTTCATTAAAAAAAATACAACATTTCGGAGGCTATGACATGCTCTTCGGCAGCCTTTTTCAGTAATAAAAGCCTAGGCGACAGAGGACTTTTAGGTGACCATAGATTAAGCCACCCACGCATTAATTGCTAACGAAGGCTTCCAAAGAGCATGCCGAAAAGTTTGAAATTGACTTTTTATCACCTCAACGGGTAAGTTAGTTTATGGCTTAGAGGAAAGAATACAAAAAAAAATATTAGATCAAAAAATATGCAAAATCTATTTTAGAATTAAAATGAATTCTGAGAAATTATTAGAAAAAAATAAAAATAAAAGCTTTCAATATATTTATATGTGGCAGAAGGTCAAATAAAAAAAAACGCCCACTTTTTAAGCTGTTCATTTATTGCTCTCTAGGTATTTCACGTCTCAATGACGCCACTTCAGGAGCACTTAATATATTTAACTAATATAAAATAACATTACAGCAGTCTAGACATGGACCTGCCTGCGGAAGGTAATCGCAGCTGTAAGCTATAATTATATTTTATTTTATAGGGCTCCTGAAGAGGCGTCAAAGAGACGTGAAACATATAAAATAAAGATGAAGGGAAAAAAATGAAGGGTTTTTTTTTTTTTTTTTTGTTTTTTGTTATTTTTATTTTTTTATATAACCTTCTGCCCCATTTAAATATATTGAAAAATATGGTCACCAATGTATAATAAAAGCTATTAGTGTAGACGAGGTTTATAGTTTTTTTGTTATTATTTTCTCTTGAGAGGATATTTGCTTGGAGATCTAAAAAACTCAAAAGCTCTGAGGACAAATCAGTGAATCGACTCTACGATGTTTTCATTCGTTCAGAGGACAATAGTCATCGGCTTGCTCCTTTTTCCATCCACCAGACCAATGGATTGTTGGGATTATTTTGTGAAAAATGACATAGAGTGGGAGTGTGTTGTGAACAATGAAGCCATAAAGTTTTTTGTTTTGTTTTTTTTTCTGTAAAGCTGCACTCCTGAATTGAAAAGACATATTTTTTTTTTTTAATTCAATACCCAAGCTAGCCATCCCTGACCCCCTGTGTTTTTCTAAGCTAAATAGTTCAAGTGTATTCCTCTTTGCCGCCGTTTTCTAATAACAATAAAATGCTAATTATATAAAGCGGAAGGTCCAAAAAAATTAACTAACATGTAGGGTCTCCCCTTAATACTGTGGCTCAGATTCTCATACTGAAGATGCGGCTTCAAGGCTCACCTACAATAGGCTGATTTTTTTTTCACTTTAGTGTACTTCAAACAACACTAAAGTTCAAAAGTATTACATCATAACTATGAAAGAACTGTCAACTTTTATTTCGAAAAAATTACTGTTCCAACCTATACTTTTTTTGGGGAGGGGGCTTTCTTGTTAGACTTTTTATTTTAATGAAAGAAGGGTATTGTAGTTCCAGTCATACTACAAGTTATTCTCCAGTTAATAGATAATCAAAGCATAGAGTTTCTATGAGGCACTCCGTGTCTATGGTCGTGAGTTCAATTTTAACTATAAGTGGTAGCGTTTCTTTCGAAAATAAAATAAAATACAGAGTAAAAGTTCTTTCGATAAATCAACTGTAAGAACCTCTATTATAAAGCACTACAATGAATATTTTGGACAGAAATACTATATATAGGCTTGCCATACGTCCCGGTATTTTGCTCTTGTCCCGGTGTCCCGGTCGGTTATAACAATGTCCCGGAAACGATAAGAAGTAAAAAGTAATGAATTTTTATATTTTTTCGTACAGTGACAAAGAAGTACACTTACTGTAATCTGTGAGCAACTGGAAATATTTATTAGGATATTTATTGGAAATATTTTGACCGCTGCCAGCGGCCAGCCCTTCTACTATTTGGCTGGGGGATTTTATTAAGTAAATTAAGTAGCAAAAATTATTTTTTTCTTTGTAAAAAGCGGGTAGAAAGTGGGTATTTAGAGTTGCAGATTACCCACTCCTGTTACTTTCCAGGCTTAAAACTCACCATTATGCTTCTAATTTTTACCATTTGTATTCCACTCCCCCCCCCCCGCCATCCCATATTAATGTGATTAATCCATCACATTAATATGGGATGGATTAATATCCATTCCATATTAATGTGTCGCGGTTTCACTCACCAAAAATATGGCAAGCCTAACTATATAGAATGTTTTTAGTCACTATAGAACTATTTTAAGAAAACTTATATATTAAAGATTTCATTATTATTCCTTCGATAATTTCAAAAATAGTTTAATTTATTTCAATTTCGTTGATTACCCTTATTGGATATAGTTTTTTTTCTTTTTTCTTTTTTTTGGGGGGGGGAGAGAAAGAGTTCTTACTGTATGATACATCTCAATCCTCCAATCCAAAATTTTCCAGGTCGACATGGGAATCAATTTTTTAGTAGGAAAAACAGGGTTTTATAGAATAGGTATAAAAAAAGAACAAATTTGCTATAAAATAACCGTTTTAATCATGAAAAACTGGCATCTAAAAGTTTTATTTTAGTACAAACCTGTCCTTCTTCTGAGGGATTTGGTAGACAATTTTAGCACTTTCCTCCGAAGGAAAGTAGCTATTGAGGTTGGACTCATGACGGAATTTTTGAAAAATTTCTTCGAATCTTTATCGATCCTACCTAGTAGACACCGAAAATGACCCCCGTTAAAATTTATATATATCTATATATATATATATATATATGCATATATATATATGTGTCTGTTAACACGATAGCGGCCAGAGTTTTTGTTTTTTCTTCATGAAACGTGGTATATAGCGTTCAAATAGCAAACGATTGAACGAGTTCGTTAACCACCAAAATCGGTCCACCGGGAGGGGGGGTTTACCCCGGACCCAAAACACTAATTTGAACATACCAGCCGTAGTTTTTGTTATATTTCAACGAAACTCGGTATTCGTTATTTTGATCTAAAGAGAGAATTCCGTTGTAAAAATAAACTAAATAGGTTCATTAGAAGGGGGGGTTTACTCCGGACCCACAATACCAATTTGCACAGCCAGCCATAATTTTTGTTACATTTCAACGAAACTTGGTATTCGTGGTGGTAATCAACAGAGAAAAATGGGTTGTAAAAATAAACTAAAGCGTGTTATTTGGAGGGGGGGGGGGGGGTTTACTCCGGACCTAAAGTACTAATATACTCATAACGGTCGTAATTTCTGCTGTATTGTAACGAAATGCGGTATGCGTCGTGGGTATCTCATGAGAAAGAAGTGTTGTAAAAATGAAGTAAATCGGTCTATTGGAAAGGAGGGTTTACTTTAGGGGTCAGCCAGACGTAGGTTCGCAAAGGCGCTACAAGGAGCGCTATCTCCCACTATGGGAACTGTATCCTGTTCCTGCGTCAGATCAAAAGACGGAATGTGAAGTTTTTGTGTATTTATTTTGGTATATTTCGACGAAACTCGGTATTCGTAGTGGTAATCTACAGGTAAATATGTGTTGTAAAAATAAACTAAATCGGTTCATTAGAAGGGGGGGGGGTTTACTCCGGACCCAAATTCCTAATATACTCATACCGGTCGTAATTTCTACTGTATTGTAACGAAACGTGGTATACGTCGTGGGTAACTCATGAGAAAGAAGTGCTGTAAAAATGAGCTGAATCGGTCAATCGGAAAGCGGGGGTTTAATTTGTAATATACTTCAATAGAAAAGCCCGCCAGACGTAGGTTCACAAAGCCGCCGCAAGCGCTTTCTACCACTAGAGTAACTGTATCCTGTTCCTGCCTTAGATCAAAATACGATAATATGAGGTTTTTTGTATTCATTACGTAGTGCAATAGGTACCATGTGTAAACATAACTCTGGAAGCAAATTAATAATTGATCAGTTACTCATTACAAATTTAAAAGAGAACTATTCATGTTTTTATTTTATTTATGTAGGATATTTTAAGCAAATTGTTCTGGAAAGCAGTCTACACTACCCAAATTCTGAGGAAAGTGCTTAGTTATGCAGCTTCTGCGTGACGGACTTTTTAAGCCTGAGATTTATGAGTGCTCAGACCTGTCAAACGTAATTCCTGGCTAATTACTTATTTCTTTTCATTATTATTATTTTTCTTGTCGAGGGAAATACAAAGTTCTTAGGGAAGGAAGTCAATATTTAGTTGAAGAGTTGACCTTAGTTCCCTAAAAATGTATATCAGAAACTTACATTTAAAATGTATATTTATTTAAAATTCGAACACCTTAACTGAAATGATTCGTTTTTTGTTTTTGTTTTTTTAATTATAAAGATATTAATGTTATCAAGTAAAAAATATATGTATATTTACAAATTAATGTAAGCGGTCTATGATGATATAGTTGATGAGTAGATCATACGTCAGATTATGTCCCTCAGGGTCGAATGTTTTGTTATATTGCAACAAAACAAGACATATATCAGCTATAAGACAAAACACAAATGCAGAATTTATAAACAAAATAATTAAACCAATAAATAAATATCCTAATCACGTATAAGAACATTTTTTTGTTAAGACTAATTAGTAACAGAGCATTATAAGCAGACAAGTGAAAAATGATATTCCGCTGAATACAAAGTTGAAACCAAAAATGGTATTCAACTGTATAACAAGAGAAGTCAAAAACGATATTCACGCCCGCCTTACACGACAAAAACGAACCGTTATTGAAAATTAACCGTATCGCTAATAAAGAAATAGACAAAGCACGCCATTACTCAAAAACACACATTTAACTTCGATTACAATAACATTCTCCCTACAGAACGAAAAAAAAAGTCAGATCTCTGAATTTGTACACACACGCACTTAAATACCAACAAAAGGAGTTAGAAAAACGACAACAAGACACTTCTCCTATCAATTCCAATATTTTCCAAAAACTCCCGGACCCCCTACCTGGTATTTTCACAAGTCCTCTTTTTCCATCTGGGTGTCCTTCCATTAACACCTTTTCTCCTTTTCATCATTCCAATGATCACTTAACTGCTAACATTGGTATTTCTCTGAGAGCCCCCGGCTCTCATTGGTATGTAGTATCTTAGTCAATTGTCGGTTCATTTGTACTTATTTCAATGTATATTTATTATGTTTTTAATTATCTGTCCATACTCTGAACTAAGTTCGAACAAAAAACCTGTACCTAATTTTTATTGTTCATTTATGCACCTGTTTATAATGTTCTGTTACTTATTGGTGATGTTGCAGCAATAGACTGGAAGAGGTTGGTTGCTAGGGAGCATCCATCGAAAAGAAGTACTTAGCAACCAGCTGATAAAAACAATGAATGTACTTGTTTTGTTTTTTCAGTGCTTAAAAAGTTTTCTAACCATCCAGTTCTGATTAATTTATTTTGTAAACATGGTGCACAAACAGAGTCAATAATGACTATTGAGTGAAAATATAAGAAGTGTAAATATGTGAGGTTGAGTGTAAATATGTGAACTGTAAATATTTATTTTTGTTTATAATATAAGTGTTCAGTTTTGTTTCTATTATTCTTTCTTCATTAATACTTTGTGCGAGATCACGCAATATGACGGGACCTTTTGATACATGGACGGGGACAACTAGACCAAATCCATTTTTGACATTTTATGTTGTAATGGGATTGAAGAGTATTACTAAAATGGTTCTTTTCAGAGCTACAGGAGACTAAGTCCTAACTTTATTATTTTGCCACTTGTAACAGTTCTTGCTACACATCTGGTAGACATTGTTATTAGTTTTCAGAGCACAAGTAAGCCAAGTCCAAGTCGTAACTACTTTATGAACAAAACTGACCATAAATGTTGTCAGTGATATTTAAAATTATGATCAGTGTTTAAGTTCAAATCTTTTTAAGACTTATACTGGTCAATAGAATTTATAAAACGTCTCTGCAATTAATACGCATAACATTTTCTGAAAACTGTATAACATGGACTTGGTCTAGTTGTGCTCTGAACCCTCCATATAAGTATATTTAGTATAACCATATTCCTTAAAACCGTCAAAGTATTAACAACAAAATGTTCTTATAAGTGATGTGTATTTGTAGATCTACCATATTTCTTTATTGGTTTAGTTATTGTGTTTATTAATTCTGCATTTGTGTTTTGTCTTTGAGTTGACGATTTTTTTACAAAAAACGTATTCATGTTTTCCCAGCCGAATCCCAACTATTCCCTGACTGCTTATTTGTCTATATTTTTTATTTATAAAAGTAATTTTAACGAAGCAAATTTTTCAGGAATGGAGCATAAATTAGCCATGTTGCTGGGTAGGTAGCATCAATTGATATTTGAGTTATTTTAGCACTTTCCTCCGAAGGAAAGTAGCTATTGAGGTTGGACTCATGACGGAATTTTTGAAAAATTTCTTCAAATCTTTATCGATCCTACCTAGTAGACACCGAAAATGACCCCCGTTAAAATTTATATATATCTATATATATATATATATATATATATATATATATATATATATATATATATATATGTGTGTGTGTGTCTGTTAACACGATAGCGGCCAGAGTTTTTGTTTTTTCGTTACGAAACTTGGTATATAACATTCAATTAGCAAACGATTGAACGAGTTCGTTAACCATCCAAGTCGGTCCACCGGAAGGGGGGGAGTTTACCCCGAACCCAAAACACTAATTTGACTATGTCAGCCGTAATATTTGTTATATTTCAACGAAACTTGGTATTCGTAATGGTAATATAGAGAGAAAAGTGAGATATAAAAATGAACTAAATCGGTTCATTAGAAGGGGGGGGGGGGTTTACTCCGGACCCACAATACCAATTCGCCACTACCAGCCGTGAGTTTTGGTATATTTCGACGAAACTCGGCATTCGTAGTGGTAATCTACAGGTAAATATGTGTTGTAAAAATAAACTAAATCGGTTCATTAGAAGGGGGGGGGTTTACTCCTGACCCAAATTCTTAATATACTCATACCGGTCGTAATTTCTGCTGTATTGTAACGAAACGCGGTATACGTCGTGGGTAACTCATGAGAAAGAAGTGTTGTAGAAATGAGCTGAATCGGTCAATCGGAAAGCGGGGGTTTAATTTGTAATATATTTCAATAGAAAAGCCCGTCAGACGTAGGTTCACAAAGCCGCCGCAAGGAGCGCTTTCTACCACTAGAGTGACTGTATCCTGTTCCTGCGTTAGATCAAAATACGATAATATGAGGTTTTTTGTATTTATTACGAACTGTAATAGGTACCATGTGTAAACATAACTCTGGAAGCAAATTATTAATTGATCAGTTACTCATTACAAATTTAAAAGAGAACTATTCATGTTTTTATTTTATTTATGTAGGATATTTTAAGCAAATTGTTCTGGAAAGCAATCTACACAACCCAAATTCTGAGGAAAGTGCTTAGTTATGCAGCTCCTGCGTGACGGACTTTTTTTAAACATTCATTCATGAGTAGAACCTCAATTAGTGAATTTCCCAAAGAGATTAATGACGGTCGCTAACCCTTGGAAAGAAGTATCTTCCATTACTCTGAATACAGAATTCATTTACATTTTATTCAGGAATAGCCGCTACCCGTCCGGATCAAAGTCGGAAGGCCTGACTGTAATTAATTTGTCGAGGTTCATCTCTCGGGGAAAAAATTAAGATATTTCTTAGCGTTTCTTCATCATCTGGCCAACCAAATTCATGTCTCCCGTTGCATTTTGTTATTGCCGCATTATATCTCGTTTATCCAGAACTTCAATCCGGCTAACTTTCTTCTTCCGAGATCTAAATTTATGAGCTAATTGCGTGGCTGAGATATTCCATTTCACCAACGACATTTTGAATACTATTAAGCTTTTTCAGATCACACTCATTCATTAAATTATAGAGCCCAAAAATAAAACTCTCTAAAATATAAACATTTTTTAAATTTGTTACACTCATTGGCTTATGGAATGACCTCAATTTACACAGCTTCTGTGAGTAAGAGATGTTTGTGAATAAGTGTGTTTAAATGAAGAAAAAATTATTTTATTCACGCAGTGTCCTCTTATTAAAAAATGATACTATTACAAATCATGTTTTTAGAACTTTCCTCCGAAGGAAAGTAGCTATTGAGGTTGGACTCATGACGGAATTTGTGAAGAATTTCTTCGAATCTTTATCGATCCTGCCTAGTAGACACCGAAAATGACCCCCGTTAAAAATTTTTTTTTTTTTTTTTTTTTTTTACGGCGCATCTACATCTAGGTCATTAGCGCCGCGTTAAAATTTATATATATATTTATATATATGTGTCCGTTAACACGATACAGGCCAGAGGTTTTGTTTTTTCGCCACGAAACTTGGTATGTAGTATTCCCCCATCACCGTTTGAACGAGTTCGTTAACCAACAAAATCATTCCATGTGGAGAGGTGGGTTTACTCCGGAGCCAAAGTAGTTATTTGTCAATTCCAGCCATAATTTTTGTTATTTTTCAACGAAACTCGGTATTTGTCGTGGCCAACCGAAGAGAAAAATTTGTTGTAAAAACAAACTGAATCGGTTGACTAGAAGGGGGTGGGGGTTTACTCAGGACAGAAATTACTAATTTCCTTATACCGGTCGTAATTTCTGTTGTATTGTTACGAAACTCTGTATACGTCCTGGCTATCTAATAAGAAAAAAGTTTTGTGAAAATGAACTAAATCGGTCAATTGGAAGGGGGGTGTTACTTAGTACTATGTTTGAATTGAATTCTCCCGCCAAACGTAGGTTTTTGCGAAACTCATCAAGATCAATAGATGAATATGTGTATTTATTACGTAGTGTAGTACCCCGCATACACAAAACTCTGGAAGGAAATTAATTACAAAAATTATAATTGAAAAAGGTGCTCATAAAAGCCAAAGAGCTGAACAATTTGTTTTTATTTTATTTAACCATATAGGTTATTTTAAGCATATTATTCAGGGATGCACACGACCCTACCCAATTCTGAGGAAAGTGCTTAGTTATGCAGCTCCTGCGTGACGGCCTTTTTTTTAATTTAAAATTTTAATTATTATTCTAACTCCGGTGGTTTCCGCAAAGTATAGAAAATATTATTTTGACAACATATTATACACATTGCCTACGAATTGTGTAAAATTCCTAGCTATTCTATAGAATACCTGTTGCTTCTTCGGCATTGTATAAAAATAAAAAGATTTTGAGTTTACTCTATAGACTTTATAGGTAATGTGAATAACTCTAAAAGTTGGTTGCAAACTAGCTTTTTTAGTACGGTAAATAATTTATTTCATAAAGTTTAATAAAGTGAGATTGTTATTTACATACTTGCAGCTACTCGTTGCAGCAGGGATGAGGATTGTTAGACTTAGAATTACATTTTCATTGCTCTTTTACGATGATTAATAAGAATAATAACTATTTGTTATTAAGAACAGATTTGTGATTAACGAGTGATTCATCTCAGTAATAGCGCTCGAATATTAAATAAATAAAAAAAAAATGTTTGTACACATTTACATCTCTTAATCTTACTCTTTACACATTTACACTTTTCACAAATGCTGTCTTTCATACAGGATGCCTAGTAAAGCGGAGTAGGCATTCTATAAAAAATGCCTAGAGAATGTATGAAATAAGCTTCATTTAATACATTGCCGGATGAATTTATGCATTGTATATAATGCCTAGGCTTTCTATACAATGCCTGATTTTATACTTTGCCGAAACATATATAACAATAATAGTCTATTTTCAGTGCTTCTGAACCTCCCGCACCCGATGAGAGGTCGGTGATGAAGAAGGTGTATTCCAGTGCAGGGAGGTTTCTTGCTGAACTGGTCAACTTTCTCATGTCTCCGTTCAAGTACAGCTACTTTGCTTTGAAGTCTTCGGCAGGCAGTAAGGAATTATTATTAAAAAAAAAAAAAAAAAAAAAAAAAAAAAAAAAAAAAAAAAAAAAAAAAAAAATCGTTTAGAACCTTCTGCTCAAATTCAGGAACATAAATATGCTTTAGGTCCACCCGACAAACCTATGTAATGTACTCTATAACATACAGTCTTTTTATTCGTACATGGCCACTGCCCAAGTGCGAACGCCACTGCCCATGCGCGAACGCCACTGCGCATGCACGATCGCCAGCAGGCACATTTTGTAACACTTTTTTTGTAACGGTTTCTTCCAGTTTAGTCACAGCTGAAGCATATTTATGCTAAAACACTTAATATAGGATCTCCCCATCGTCTATTGTCTATCGCTTTAAATTATGATGTGGAAGATGTGGGTTCGAGTCCCGCCTGCAGTAGGTTGGGTTATTTAATCTAGAATGAAATCATTCCCTGCTCCACCATAGATGTGAGGAAGGGCCAATCCCCATAGCCCATAACACGGTGCTTATCGGTTAGATGCAAATTTTTCATAAAAATAAAAACACTCAATTTATCAATACAATATAAAGGGACTCGGGCTGTCTCTGATACACTTTCTCACTGCGGTCCTATTGGATCTATTGTGATTTGAGTCCCTAGATTACTTCCTTTCCAACTTGCAGCTCCTCGCATAAAGCTTGAGCTCCTTGGGAGTAGCCTCGGGTATATCATTGGGCGTAGCAATTGCCTTCCCTATGCAATGTGAGCTAACGCCTCACATTCACAGAGTACATGCTGTAGCCTGTTGTAGGCTAACGCCTCACATTCACAGAGAACATGCTGTAGCCTGTTGTAGGCTAACGCCTCACATTCACAGAGTACATGCCGTAGCCTGTTGTAGGCTAACGCCTCACATTCACAGAGTACATGCTGTAGCCTGTTGCAGGCTAACGCCTCACATTCACAGAGTACATGCTGTAGCCTGTTGTAGGCTAACGCCTCACATTCACTGAATACATGCTGTGAGGTTTCCTCTTCCTCGAGGCACCAGCGACATCGTGCACAGGTGTTTTCTTAGCGGACCATGTCCTGTGAGAAGTCCGACTATCCTTCTTAGATCCGTCTTGGCCAATTGAAGGAAGTAGTTTGCCCTATGCTCAGAAACTTTGGGCGAAATACTAATTTATTATTCAAAACAAAACAAAAAAAAAGAAGAAGTTTTGTGAGTATTATGACCTGAAATCGACTATCCCCAATATAGTAATTTCCAAGATTTTGGTGGTCTCTTAAGACTTATCTGTTATAATGAATGAGCATTCCTTAAAATGCTCAACTTTTTTGGACATTACGCTTTACGTTTAAGAAAATTTCGAAAATAGGATCATTTATCGATTGCTAATATTTTTTTTTTTTTTTGTTCTAGGAATATATTCAAGAAACAATGAAGATGGAATACCTGGGGAGAGTTCGAGCTCTGATGACATAACTTCAACATAAGAACAAATAAACGAAGAAAAATACAGAATGTGTGTGTCCATTAATCTGTTTAATAAAGTCATGGGCGTCTGAAGTAGAAGTTTTTTTTTTTATGTGTAGACAATTAACTTCAAATAATAAAACAGACCCGATGACTGACCTTGAAGTCACCAAGTAAACAAAGGCGAAGAAGTATTCTCGCTCGACTACAGATTGGACATACACAACAATTCCACATGTACATGTAAGACGACATATAGGCGAGGAGGCATCTGTAAAAATGTTGGATGTTGAAAGAGGGGGAGGAAATTTTTGCAGGTATATCTTCGAAACAACTCGTATTACATTGATTAATGTATGCGTAAATCAAAAAATTTCCAGAACTTTTTTTTTTTCAAATGTAAGACAATCAGAGTTTGGGCACTAATAGCTCAGTATTGCGGGTCAATCCATTAGAAATCACCCAGGCCATGTTGCTCGACATTTTTTGATTTTCCTAATTTTTTTACCAGTTATTTCCCTATACGAGGTGAGTTCAAACCTGCAGTAAAAAACTTTTATTGGTCATAGTTTTTTTTTTTTTTTTTTTTTTTTTGTTTTTGTTTTTTTTGCCGGCCATTTTAAATTTGTATTTTAACTACTTTTGGTCCAAAAACAAGTTTTACCTAAATGTGTCTAACTCCCTTAATTTCATAGATATTAAAACAGAATAAAGACTAAAATTATCAGAACGATATGCCCTTGATTTTTGTTCCCACATTGTGTTTTGTAAATAGTATGGAAATGGAAGAGAAAAAAAAGATTGAAATTTAACGTAAAACAGGAGTTTTAGAGCTGCAAAATTTTTAGAAGGAATCACCTTCATTTTTTTTTTCTTGCATAGATGTATTATATGACTACTTGCTGCAGACGTTTCAAGCTTGAGAACTTTTTCCTTTTTTTTTTATATAATTTTTTGCCATAATCGTATTTTTTTGCGATGTTTGAAGTACAATATCTCAAAAGTGCCCGAGTCGAATATTATGAAATTTGTACAGATAAAACCTCTTTAGGACATAAACATATGATATCAATGAGACAGATACTCTACTGGTTATAGAGTTATAGAGCATCAAAGTTGGGCTAAAATTACATTATACTCACACAACATTTAATGACAATTCGTAGTATAAATTGATTTGCCTAGTATTTAAAAGGAACAAAATGTTAATTACACAATCAGTAATATTCGCTATTACCACAAAATCAAATATTTAGAAAAGTTTAACTACATATTGGGGACAAATTTGGTTATTGAGACTAACTGGTTCCAGAATTACAGTCCATCAAAGTTGGACTAAAATTACATTATACACACACAGAATGTAATGATAATAATTCGACATTGTAATGTTAAATACAAAATATTATTAGAACAAATTGTAATAGAACAAAAAGAAGTATATATACATTTCATGAGTTAGTTTTTCACATCATGTCACTTACCCACGCAGTATTCGCAGTTAGGTCCGAAGAAAACATGAATCCTATGGCTATCGTCTGGGCACATCTTGGCAGAAACCGCGTTCTTGAGTGCGTGATGTGAGTCGCACTTGTCGTCCGCTGGATAGAAGGCGAACCTCCTGCCTGGGATAAGCGGCGAAACTCTTTTCGCGGCCAACTTCAGTACGGGCATAACCTTGGGAATGGCCGCTTCGAAGACTGTGTTCTGGGGGAGGATCACAGCTGCACGGATCTCTTCCAAGGAACTACACTCACTCTGCAATGATAGCACTGCAAGGAGCAATACCAATATCATGCTGTCCAACCTGAAACACAGTGAAAGAATTATGATAGTTTTCAATCAAGGGAAAGCTCGCTTTATTAAAATAAGGTACAAAATGGGTTACAGGCCATTCAGGAAATTAAGGACACGAGGCGCTCAGTCACTACTTTTAAAATGAATAATATATCTACATGGAATAATAGACGGATAATACGTCTATATTAGACGTGTAGAATAGACGAATAATATACACAAACAGGGCTCCAACTTGCATCCACCTTGAGACTCCAAGGCGTTAGCTACCATAGGGAGACCCAATTGTTAATTACTAAGTTTATATAATTTTATATTTTACTAAATTAACGCAACTAACCGTAGGGAACTAAAACAATTATACAGTACCCCTTCACAATTACAAGGGTAGAGCGACTTAATAAAGGACTGAGCTGTGGAAATACTGGCGATGATAGAAGAGGGAAATCAAACTCGTTAGTAGAGCTGTTATCTCAGGGGATATGGAGGACATTTCGTGATAAACTTTCATGAGGCCTCGCGATCACCAGAAAATTGACCGTACATTATTTTTTTATAGTGGAGATGGAGATAGTTGGCCGTTGCAGAGAAATGCTAGGGATT
This sequence comes from Gonocerus acuteangulatus, assembly GCA_946811695.1. NCBI lineage: Eukaryota > Metazoa > Arthropoda > Insecta > Hemiptera > Coreidae > Gonocerus > Gonocerus acuteangulatus. The sequence goes on from OX328128.1 coordinate 71,163,728, forward strand.
CGGCTAGGAGAAAAAAAACGTCAGACCCTTTTCTAGCGAGGATAGGGCCAATGCCTTTCCTTTTTTTGAAAGAAAAGCCATCCCTAGTGGGAATCGAACCCACGACCCTTGGGACGGAGTGGTAAGTGCTCACGCCTTAACGCTCACGTCCACCGGGCCTCCAGAAAATAAATATATAATAATAGTGATCGCTACTATGGCGATTTCACTCCTTCAAGATGGTACCTGTAAGGTCTAATGAACCAGCATTGTGATTAGAAATTTGATTCACTTATTCTTATAAACAGGGGTATGGAAATGTCTGTAATATGCCTGAAAGCCAATGGTTATTCAACAGATGTCTTCAAATGAGATTGTATAGTTTACTAGCTGAATACCCGTGTTTCGTCACGGCAGATAAGTAGTTATTTTATTGCGTTAAATAATGTATATTCAAAATTAACGCAACTCTTTAATTTTGTGTAGTTTATTATTGCACGGTTCCCGTCAGACTATTTGTTATTCATCAATTGATAAGAAATCAAAGTATAATATTTCTTGACATTTGGCAGCTCCGGACCATTGTCAAGAAATAGATAACCCGTTATTTATATGTAGGTTAGCAGTAACAGCAGTTTAACTAGTACAGGTTAAAATTCTTTGTCAATGAAAAATGTACGTTAAAATTTAAAAATTTACGTTTCCAAGATGCCATTTGGAAACACCCATTATATTTGCCAGCATTACCAAGAAGTGGGCATGCTGATGGGTGAGGAGGCTGTGCAAGGGTTCGGGATATTATTACCTCGGATGGACCATCACCAGGTATAGAGAAAACTCTCTGGGACAAAATCACAGTTTATTTCTAGTAATTCAAGCTCTGACATCATAGTTGAAATTAACCTCAATTAAAAATAATACAATGAAATAGACACACTACAGTATAGATAACAGATGTTCTGTTATCGTCCTAGCAAAGCATGCTGCCTAGGCTTGCCTGCTCTAACCAACTAAAACTTTAAACCCCTCTAAAAATACTTAAAAATTTGAATATCAAAAAATCCTTTCTTAGCGAGTGTTTACTTGCTATAGAGAGTGTCCATGCAAAATTTCAAATTTTTCTGTCAAGTGGTTTAGGCTGGGCGATGATAGGTCAGTGAGTGAGTCAGTCAGTGAGTGGTATTTGACAAAAATATAGTAGATTGTTGTGTAAGTAGGAGAATATTGTATTTATATACTGGCTGCTGACCCTCAACAATTCCTTCATGTCTTGTGGAATATTTAGTTTGTGTCGTCTTCTGCATTCCGTAAGTAGGTGTTTTACAGTAAAGTCTCTATCGCATATATAACAGGTTGGTTTGTTAAGTCCTGTCATGAGATATTCGTGTGTTACTCTTGTGGGGCCAATTTGGAGTCGAGCAAGTACAATTTCTTCTCGTCTGTTGTCTCGGTAGCTGGATGTCCACTCCTAAGTAGTAGTTTTTATTATACGCAATTTATTGTCGGTTAGTAGAGGCCAGCTATCTTGCCAATAATTTAAATTGATAGGTCGAGCTCAGGTTGCCTTGTGGCAATTGTTCATTGACCGTACATAAGACAATCCTAACTCAATCATGGCATGGAGATCTCATAGTTTAGGTGGCTGGGAATAGGTGACGGAGAAACTCTAATTCTTGGATAAATGGGTGATTTATGATTTTTTTTCAGGGGATGTTTTGGTGAAAAGAAATTATCAGTTTCTGCCCATGAATTTATGTCATTGAAGCGACCTTTGAACTTATCCACTCATCTGTTAGATCAAAGGGCTTAAAGAAGAGGTCAAAGGCAATTCTGAAGTTTTTTACTGAGGTGTAATATTTTATCGGTATTTTATTAGGAAAAAAAGTGAAAAAGAAGCAGTAGCTAAAAGGTTCAGACGAATAATCATTTATAGTTCATTTTTACGATATTGGGGCTTTTAATAAATCACAATCAACTTATCTTCCATTACATTTATCTTGTGTAATTAGTCGACTCCAGTCGGAGTGTCTTCACAAAAAATGGTTATAATAAGGACACGATTTAATAATAACACCATTTATATGGCAGTACCACATCAATTAAATCATTCAACGGTATGGGTCTGAAAATGATAAAGACTTCTAGATTACAGTGGGGTGCGGAGAAATCCATTCTTTCAAAAATATTGGATGCTTTAATCAGGTCCTGAGTCCATTTTGGATGCTTTATCTTAATAAGTAATATCACCCGCACTGGAATAAATTTGAAGTTTCTCTGAGTCCCAGGACACACTAATATCGAAGGAAATGATAAAGCCGATATGTCAGCGATCGAGTTATAAACGATTCTTAAGGAACATTAAAAAAAATGTCGAGAGCACCCCCTAAAGAACGTCGAGGATTCTGTTCTCGACATTGCACAGGCGTCGCGTATTAAAATCCGCGAGATAATGCAGCTCTTGCGTATCGGACTTTTCTGTTGTGAAGATACTACCTTACTCTATAAATAAGTTATCATTTAATGAACTGGTTTAGCATTAACTCTAGAAACGACGATTGGATTTGCTTTCCCTCCACCCTTCAAGCACCAATGGAGTAAGCTTTTAATACAATTCTGTGTCTGTGCTCTTGATCAAAGAGAATTCAGTCATGCGTTCCATGTCGTTTGACTGACCGCTTCGCTATTAAACATCATTTCTAATGTACCCTTTCTATATTTCATGACATAGTTTCCAGTACTGCAAAAATGAAACTATGAAATGTTACCTAAGATTTTAACGTACCCTGTCCAATAATGGTGACCTAAATAAATAAAGATCAATCTATAACTTCATTCATAATATTAAGCTTTGTGTTTCGTGCGTGCAAAATCATAAGTAAGCCAATCATAGCTTTAGAAAATATTTATAACTTATTACGAAATAAAAAAATATAGTTATTGTTATTATTTTTTTCAGAGTATGGCTGAATTTCAAAGTTATTAAAATAGTAAAAAAGTCCGTTACGCAGAAGCTGCATAACTAAGCACTTTCCTCAGAATTTGGGTGTAGTGTAGACTGGTTTCCAGAACAATTTGCTTAAAATATCCAACATAAATAAAATAAAAACATGAATAGTTCTCTTTTAATTTTGTAATGAGTAACTGTTCAATTATTAAATTTGTAATTAATTTGCTTCCAGAGTTATGTTTACTTATGGTAACTACTACACTACTTAATAAATAAAAAAAACTTCATATTTTCGTCTTTTGATCTGACGCAGGAACAGGATATAGTCCCTCTAGTTGTAGAGAGCGCTCCTTGCGGCGGCCTTGCGAACCTTATTCTATTGAAATATATTACAAAGTAAACCCCTCTTTCCGATTGACCGATTTAGCTCATTTTTACAACACTTCTTTCCCATGAGTTATCCACGACGTATAGCGCGTTTCGTTACAATAAATCAGAAATTACGACCGGTATGAGTATATCAGTAATTTGGGTCCGGAGTAAACCCCCCCCCCCTCCTAATGAACCGATTTAGTTTATTTTTACAACACAGTTTTACCTGTAGATTACCACTACGAATACCGAGTTTCGTCGAAATATAACCAAAATCACGTCTGGTAGTGGCGAATTGCTATTGTGGGACCGAAGTAAACCCCCCTTCTAATGAACCGATTTAGTTTATTTTTACATCTCACTTTTCTCTCTAGATTACCACTACGAATACCAAGTTTTGTTGAAATATAACAAATATTACGGCTGGCATGGTCAAATCAGTGTTTTGGGTTCAGGGTAACCCCCCCCCTTCCGGTGGACCGATTTTGGTGGTTAACGAACTCGTTCAATCGTTTGCTAATTGAATGCTATATACCAAGTTTCGTGACGAAAAAAACAAAAACTCTGGCCGCTATCGTGTTAACAGACACACACACACACACACACACACATATATATATATATATATATATATATATATATATATATATATATATATATATTAATTCTTGTGAAAGATGACCCGATATCTATTTTCCACTTTCGTGCCTTTTCGCACCTCTTCAGGGGCTTTCCTATGTAACAATATTTTTTGTAAATCCTAAACTTTAAATTGTTTACACTAATACACATATCCTGTCCCTAAATAATTTACATTTCAACATATAATATTTTAACTTAATCTTAATCCCACCTTATCAAGAAGTCCTCTCGTCATGTTGTCTAGCTTGAGTCAGGCGTAGTACTGAAAAGTCATCTGTGGTAATTAATATGGCTGTTTGTATCGATTCTTTAGCTATTTTCATGGTATCGATTATTGTAAATACCATGATACCATGAAAATAGCTAAAGAATCGATACAAACAGCCATATTAATTACCACAGATGACTTTTCAGTACTACGCCTGACTCAAGCTAGACAACATGACGAGAGGACTTCTTGATAAGGTGGGATTAAGATTCAGTTAAAATATTATATGTTGAAATGTAAATTATTTAGGGACAGGATATGTGTATTAGTGTAAACAATTTAAAGTTTAGGATTTACAAAAAATATTGTTACATAGGAAAGCCCCTGAAGAGGTGCGAAAAGGCACGAAACATGTCGGGCGAAACATAACAAATAAATCAGTTTATGTGAACAAAGAGTGTACTCGTTAGTCAACATTTTGTTATTGTCAGAGCTAAATGTGCGTTTGTAATATTGATCAGAATTTTCGCTATGTACTATGTACATCAGGTATGGGCTACCTATGACATGTTGTGGGCCAAAAAGTAGTGTGTAAATACGTTCGCGGGCCGCTTAGATAGTTCAAAATAAAATATAGTCGAATTTTAAAGAAGTGGCCATGATTTATAGCGATAGATAGCAGACATGAAATAACACGAAAATGTTTTTATAATACAATTTATTTAAATAACAAAATGAAATGAAAAAAAGTATTATTATAAACCAACAGGTCTAGGAGCCATGCTTGATTGAATAATAATCATTGCATGGGCATTGAAAAGGGTCTTAATCCCTGAAAACTTCTTCCAAAGAAAACACCTGTGGAAATTTTGGATTTTTTTTCATCCTTCTTATTATAAACTAATTATTAAAAACCACGAAATTTAAATAGCAACACGAAATCAATGAGACACTTGAGCTTGAGTTTTGATGTTTACAACCTTACTCGCCGTCACTCGGCTTGCTCGCTCACTTGATTCCGCAGGAGCAAGCAAGTGACAAACCCCAGCTCACTCGATCTTCCTTATTTCGAGTGAGTGTAAGTGTTATATTTTTTTTTTTTTTTTTCATAATTGAGTTTTTGAAAATGTCTCGCGGGCCGGTTGTTGCCCATTTATCAAGATTTATTGATGTGTAAACCTATTTGGTGAATACTAACAATACGGAAATGACAAATATATACCAATACTTATTATTCGGACAGCAATTAATCCATAAGCTTATAAAATTTGCATGTATATTTGGAGCGTATACCCAGATTATAGTCTGAGCTTTATTACAGCAGGAAATTGCTTTGCCATGAATCAGGGGCGGCGAGAGGCAAAACCTGAAGGATTTAGGCAAAATGAATTCCGTTTTCCCTCAACGGAATTTAGCCTATCCAATTTTTCAATGGTCACGCCTTGTGACAACACCATGAATACCCGTGTCAAGGATGCGGCGTATCGATTTTTAGCAATACTACTTGGTACAATTGAAAATTTAAAGTAAAAAAAAAAAAAGCTACAAGTAGGTACTCTTTAATTTTTCTTATAATTCTTATTTTATCACTCATCTTTCTATATGTTATTTTATCTAACAAAGATTCTTTTTTTTTCATATTAACTTTGTACATTTGATGTTGATAATGATTTCCATTGTAGACAAAATATTGATAGTTTCTATTCGCAAACTACGACTTACAAATTCCTTCAGGTATAACCATTATATCCTCGATACAAATGCAAACTAACGAATGTGCAAATCACCAATTTTCAGAGTAGAAAAGCATTTATTCATAACTTTTTTTTGGACCGTCAAATATTCGGCAGATTTGACCTTTTGATAGTGGAATACTTGCCCTTTAATAGAGTGAAGTCTGATTGAAGAATTTGCCGTAAACAAGTCCAACAGAAATTAGTAAAGATGGACAATGAAAGATGCATTTTTTCACATTCGTTACATTGCATATGTATCGACGATATGGAATCGCGCTACGATAAAGCAGCTCCTCCGCCTGATTTTTAAATTGGAGTAGGCATTATTTGTTTTTAAGACTCCAGGATAGAGCCCTTTAGTTGGAATCATGGAAAAACAAATCTGCCAATAGGAAAATATTATTAAGAACCGTTTTGAAAATGTTATCTCATTTGTTAGGTTCATTTCGCTATAGAAATAAATATAGCAATATATGTATAATATACAGAAATTCCTGTATTACAGACTTAAAGAAACGATGTTGTGATTCTAAAAATGGAACCGACGCCAAAATATACATAACGAGGTCTTTTCAGGAGATTATCCCCTAGAAATTTCTTTTTACCATCAAATATGGTAATGAGATCCGATGACGATATCACTCTCGTCATATTCTTTTTTTTTTTTTAAACCTTTATTGATAATTACAACAATATGTAAACATATTTCCAGTAATTTTGCTGGTTTTGGAAAGTTAACAGTGTAAGGCATGATGTGGGAATACAATGTACAATTACAAAACCCACAATAAATTTTGAGCATTGAAGATGGCATGATATGTCATGTTATAACAAATTGTCTCTAGGCCACCGCCGCTTCAGCATTCGATGAGGATATTGTAGATTATGGAAGGAAGATAGAGATTTCATCAACGGATTTGGATGGCCGGGGAGATTGGAATGAAACTTCTGATAGACTGATTTGGCCAGGGATTGGATAAAGGGGATATTGATGTCATTATGGAGGGTTAGGTTCGAGACATAGTAAGGAGCATTGGATATTTTTCGAAGGATTTTGGATTGCATTGTTTGTATTCTGTAGGAATTGGAAGGTTTAGTGGAACCCCATAGTTCTAGTCCATAAGTCCATATTGGTCGGTGTATGGTATTGTATATAAGTCGTTTGTTAGTCAATGAAAGTTATTCTTAGTATGAAAAATCATGTATCGACATATCACACTAGTATTTCTGAAGTGACACTACTTAAAAATCGGTTTTATTCACACCGTCACATGGTCAATACGTCCTTATCAACCATCAAAACTATATGCACCTAGATGGAGAGCTTGTTCATCACAGGACGCTTGTCACCCTTCCTGTCTTAATCCTAAGGCCCCTACATAGGCAAGAGTGACACATTTTCACTTGAGTTTTATTTTGAGTTGTGTCACTTTAGAAATACTCGTGCGATATGTAAATCGATATTACTATTTGTGACATATTCCACTGCTCTAATGTAACGTTGGGTTAAAACCTCTTCCAGTTTACATCAGTAAAAGGTCCACCACGCAGGAGCTGCATAACTACGCATATTCCTCACCAGGGTTGTTATTTTATGCTGCGTTCTATATATATATATATATATATATATATATATATATATACATATATATATATATATATATATATATATATATATATATATATATATATATATATCGGAACCGGTTATTTATTTATTTATACATGCCGAGTTTCGCGACAGAGGCGATGACCTCATTAGAACGGCAGAATCAATGTCAGTCAGTTGGCAGTCGAGTAATAGTCAGTTCGTTATAAAATTAACGAAGGTAACAAAAATTATTAAGAAAATAAATAAATAAATAAAATTTTAAAAAAATATTATATACAATAAAAATAAAATAGAATAAAATATTTCCATCAAAAATTACATATAGTTATACTTTTGAGTAAATGTGTGTATATTTTAAATGTGTACGAAGAGTTTGAATGTATGGACTTCCTTCTGTCAGTAAGGCATGTAAGTCGTGAGGAATCGTTACGTTGCTGCGTTGTCTACAGTCCGTTAGGATATGTTTTACAGTTAATGTTTTGTTCCATAGTCTACAAGTTGGTCTTTCTTTTCTGTCCAGTAAGTATGAGTGGGTAAGGGTGCACCTACACTGGGCCCGTTCCGATCCGATCAAATAACCACCGACTGTCAGAAGAAAAACAAACACATGCATCTCAATCAATGGATGTGCCTACATTGGTCCCGACCCGATCCAATCCGGTTCAGTCCAACGGCCACCGATTCTTGGCCATTCACCGATTCTTGGCCAACTTGTATGTTTCTAGACCGATTTCGGACCGACGATGCAAAATGGCGCCAACCCACCATATTGTGTTTCAAAAAGGTCTACAGGTTCTAAATCTTAACCGATTTCAATGCATTTTTTTTTTTTTTTTTATGTCAAAGGAAATAAAATGTAGAACAACTTTGTCAATTCACATTTTTGTTCTCACTCTTCCTTGTTTATTAAATTGCGAGGGAAGAGCACAATATAAATAATTTTAACCCTTTGTTGCATCGTGATGCCTGCAGGCATCATATTATATTTTACACTCCCAGAGCACTATATTGAGTGTTTTAAGTTATATTTCGTTTCCTGTAAGCATCAACAAGTGTCAAAGGGACTGGAAGATTTTGAACATTGTACTTTGTTCTCAAGAAGGAATAAACAAGTTAATGTTGACAAAACCAGGAGTCTTGTTTCTGACCCGGAGGGGACCCGTTTCGCAAGGCCAAAATACTATAAAAAAAGCCCATTCTGACCTAAAAAAATCGTACTCCTTAGTACTAGTGGTGTATTTTACGAAGGGAAAGTTTATTTTATTGAAATTTTTTTTGTGTGCCAATTTTTGTGGTTGTTCATTTGTTTCCTGTGGGCACCATCATGCATCTGGTACTGAGGTCCGAGCGATGGATCCCATTATCTGATTGATAATGGGGAGAGGAGAAACAGATTTTTCATATAATCACAGCACCAGATGATAGTGAGAATGATTAGGATGTCGACGACAATGTTCTTTCTGAACCTTCGCGCATTTTCAGCCAATGTTTTAGAGGTAAGCGGCGACGATTTGAATGGTCCCTTCTCAGATTTGAATGATTTGCTTGAGGATGAACTGACTGATGTATCTCAGAAGATGTGATGCAGGGTGGAAAACTACAAGAACCAAACTTGTGGTTACTGTGATAAACTTATATTATGATACTGTATTTGTGTTTAACTAAAGGCAAATCATATTTCAAGGATTACCATTTGTGATTTTGATGAAAGAGAAGAGAGTTCTTTTTAACTTTAACTCATAAATTCTTTATATTTTTCAATAAATTTAAATGATTATACATGTTCATTCCTCCCCATATGCACAATGATGCCTACAGGCATCTTTCAGTTTTTCATACATTTCTCGAAAAAAAAACTCGATGAATTTTTTTCCGTATTTTCCCGTTATCCTAAGGCCTATTTCTACCTCACAGATTATTTTTTTTTTTTTGAGAAAAGAAAAAAATCATGCATTAAAGGGTTAAAAAATATGAATACCAATACGTCTCTTACCTCCAACATTCGACCTCATCGAAGGTTTCTATGCTCATTAGATGGTACTTCTTAAATTAATCACTCATTTTCGATTCACTACGAGGTCATTGCTGACGAGCTGTGACTAAATCTGATCGGATCGGGTCGAGAACACTATAGGCAAGCATGTCGGCCGCTGCCGATCAAACGAAATCGGATCGGATTGGCTCGGGAGAAATACGGGTCCAATGTAGGTGCAGCCTTAGTCGGGTGTGGCCTATCCGCATCGGAACCGGTTAGAAAATCTTAGTAAATGTAAAGCAACTACTTGAATGCTTAATAAATTACCTACAAAAACGTTTGCTACGCAATTTTTAATAGAGCAATCTCATTAGGAGAAATAAAACGAGGTTTAATTTGTTTAATTGTTGTTGCATTTAGCAATGAAATGAGTATTTTAGTAATACAGGGAGGATTTTCCTGCATTCTGAACATCCTTAAAGTACATGTTTGTAAGTATATGACTGAATGTGTGTATTCAGTTCAATGATGGAATTTAACCGCTCCAAAAAAAAATAAATGTTTCCTTTAAATAGTAATAAAAAGTTTGAATTTCATGAGACAGAGAGTTCTGAATGATGGGGGAATAGTATAGGATCCAGGAAATGTAGTTATGAGTTGATATTGTGGTAGAGAGATTGGTTTATTAGACTATTCCAAGGAGATATATTCTGCTTTCTCAAGTATGGATATACACAACTTTCTATCCAAGGCAATGATAGATAGAATCAATACAGGAACAGCATAGTCTACCTTTCAGAACCTACCAAGCACAAAATGTACATTAAACGTAGGACATAGCTTGAAAAACGTGTTTTCACAAATATGGATAAATACTAATCAGAGTGTACGTAATTTATACGCCAGAATTTATACGGAGTTTCGTTAATAAAGTTTTATAGGCTCCATTATTGGATTCCAACCTATCCAAAAAACCTCTACGCATGAAGTACATTATGAGTAAGCAAAAATTACGGTCGGTAAAGACTTTCCGGTTTGGACCGGCTTTCCTTGAAACCTCGATATATCTCAGTTATTAGCTCTGAATATTCTAGCCTGATTAGATAGACGGAAAAGTTCAACTCCGCATGCGCGAAATTTTTAGGGTCATTTTCCCGACGTTTCCGCCATTTCAGGGAACAACAAGATACGTGAAATATTATAAAACCTGATTATGTCCCGTTTGAGACCAGGGAAGGCTTTGAAAGGTCAGACAAAGGAAATAATGTCTAATATTTATCAATACCTAGCCAAACCTAATTGTAAGATTAAAAACCACCTAGTGATAAGGTTATAACAGAGAGGATTTTTACCGCCAATTTCTTGCACGGGGAATATAGGCCACGCCCTTTTCTCTCCTTCTAAACCATCTATTTGAACAGCCTACAACTTAAATTGTTTTTAGCCTTAGCTCTGGCTGAGTATTGATAAATATTAAACGCTATCTCCCATATCTAACCTCTCATAGCCTTCCCTACTCCTAAACGAGACATAATCAATTTTTATTGAGTTAAAAGTAGTGTGTTGTACATTTTAATGCAAATTGCGGAACCCTCGGGAATGTTTCAATTAAATTTCGTGCATGCGGGATTAAAACTATTCCATCTAACTGGCTGTAAATAGTGAGTTTTGCCGAAATTGCTGTCACTAAAATTCATCAAAGAGTGTAATTTCTATAAGTACTTTAGGACTAACCAAATGCCCAAAACCTGACAATAGACTCCACATTAACGATGTGAATAATCTGTATATTTGGAAAGGGCTGTTTGCCCTCCTGGTGTGGAGTCGATATCAAAGGCAAACACCGCTATCAATAGGACGTCACTCTCCTTCTAATGTCCCCCGGGCAAACATTCTCTCAGGCCGAACTGGAGATTCAAAACTAATACAATGAATGATTGATATTTCTTAAGGAAATTTTGTAAACACAAAATATATTCAAAAATAATAAACTCAAGCTGTAACGGATGAAGAATAGCCCATCAATTTTAGAAATATCCTAAAATAATAATCCTAAAAAAAGCTTAATTAAAAAACTGTTGGTGAATAAATTCCCTAAAAAATAAAAATCGTCAAAAATATGAATAAATAATTCTTTATTTTCTTTTCTTTGTGCAGCAAAAATTTGAATATTTACACTATATAAGTGTTTAATAAAATTATCCTTATTATAGTAATTTGAATATTTACACTATATAAGTGTTTAATAAAATTATACTTATTATAGTAATTTGAATATTTACATCATATAAATGTTTAATAAAATTATCCTTATTATAGTAATTTGAATATTTACACTATATAAGTGTTTAATAAAATTATCCTTATTACAGTAATTTGAATATTTACACTATATAAGTGTTTAATAAAATTATCCTTATTATAGTAATTTGAATATTTACACTATATAAGTGTTTAATAAAATTATCCTTATTATAGTAATTTGAATATTTACACTATATAAGTGTTTAATAAAATTATCCTTATTATAGTAATTTGTTGTGGGCAAAATGAGTTAAGTAGGTACAGGGTTTTAGAAAAATAATGGTCTTTCAAAGGCCAAATTATTCTCCAATGCGACCCCCATATTGACCCCCGCAGAATTGAACTTGAAATGTTTTTTCAGCGATTTATTGGAATGATTTCTTGATAAGCTTCTAGAATAGCCGATTATTTCGTCCATCAAATAACGATAACTGTGATTTGGAAATGAGTAAAAATGTCGATTGCGCCTGCTGAGATATATTGACCACAAACCATGTAGTTACTGAAAAGATTTCTACTAAAGAAGAGAGTATTTTTTTCCTTGACCATTCTTACATTCGATAACAGCAATAAATAGTGCTTTAAAACTAATAAATAGTCGAAAATTATTTGTCGATTAGGTAAACATGAAGATAAACCAGAAGATATATAGTGCAGGAGTTAATTAAAATTTTAGCCACTTGAAAGTTGGCGATTATCTCGACCCCACCCACTTTAACCATGAACCAAGCTCATTAAAACTCCACCTCCGTCAAAGAGACGCGGCTCTCACGGTGCTTGGACCTCTTTTAACAATTACTGTTTGCACCTGTTTCCAAAAAGAATTTAATTTCATTCCCTGGCTAATGGTAGAATTGTTGTCAGTATGTCTATGCTACCTTGACTTGAAACACAGGCTTTAAATGAAAAGAAAATATTGAGTAAAATCAATGTTACTAATTCTTAAGTAATTTGAATGTGGCGGAGATTTGGAGAGAGGATAGAATACACAGGATAGCCTTAAGTGTCCAGAACAACCCAGTCTTGTTCAAATTTTCCTCGCCTCTCTATGGGATCTTTAAAATGTATGGTAGTGCATATAACTATGTAAGGCCCTGTATTCCGTTCAGGTTTGACTTGATTAAGTGAATAAAGATGAGAAAAAAGGTTGCGTGTCCAACATTTCAGATGTAGGAACAATAAATCTGCAGACTCTGCGTCTGGGTCATTTCCCACGCGTGGTATACATGTAAGGTAATTCCCGTAAGGGCTAAAACCTGACGAGAATTACCCAGTCCCGTCTAGACCCATAGCAGATGTGGGGATGAAGGGTTTATATGGGCTGGTTTCATATAAGAATCCACGCCAGTTTCCGATAATTTGGCCCAGCAGTTTGTCTTGTCTCTCCATATGACAGTTGTCACTCTAACTAGCTCTCAATCACTCAACCTGTCTTTCATCTTAGAGATGGTTTATGATATTCTTGTATGTAACTGTAACCTTACTATAAATTAAATTTTTGAAATGGCAATCCGCTTCTCAAAAATATTTCCCAGTTATTTACCTCTCTAAATCCCGACCTTAATAAACAACATCCTTACAGGTATATAACTATTTGTAATATTGAATGTATATTTTTGCTGCTAATGGCTTATTCTGGTATATGATTGGATCTATATGCAAAAAATATATAGCGCGTATAGCCTTGGTAACGGAAGCTCAAAAATAAATAGATAATAAAATTTATGGATGTTTGTGGAAGACAAGATACAGAGGAATTATGCTATTTCCGTTCTTGAGGAACTTTAGCAGAATTTTCAATTTCCTAAAATTTCTCAATCCAATTAAATCACAATTGACATGATATATATATATATACAATTAGGAAGACTTTAGAACAAGATTCTTATGCGGCAAATACACATAGTAGAAATAATGGCACAACTTCACAGACAAATTTCTTTATAATGTATTTAATTTCCAATAAACCTATAAACATATGAATTGCAATGTATATAACGATATCTTCCATAAAAATGGTATATTGGATATGGCGAATACCACTTGTAAGGAACAATATTTCACATTGCCCTAAAGTTACTTTAAACTAGCCACACTTTTTATATGGCTTTGACAGTTTGTTATCAATCATTTATTTTAAAAATAGGGGAAAGATATACTTTTTTTCATTTATTTATTCGTGAGCACCCGCAAAAAATGCGATTCACCCTTTGATCCCTTCACACGTTTTCAGGTTTAACTCCTAGGCCTAATGAAACGACTTTGCTTATTTTTGTATTGCTCTTCTTTCATCAGAATCGAGATTAACTTAGCATTTTTCGTAGCAATCTAAAAAAAATCAATCAGATACCACATAGTGCCGTGTAAACTCTTACTCCTGATAAACCGATCGTACTAGTTAACGGACCACATCCGATCCATTGTCATGGAAAAGCGCTAAACCCAGTTTCACTTCAAAACAACAAATTTGTGTTTCCACATATGTATATATATATATATATATATATATATATATATATATATATATATATATATATATATATATAGGGGAAGGTGTTGTTTCTTTGGTCACTTTGCAAAATTCAATTTTTCTTAGCTTGATATTCAGGCTAAATTTAACTTTTTTTTATTTTATTGTAATTAGTATTCTATTGTTTACCATATTTAATTTTTTCAAGATTCTAGTTTTATATTTAATATTCTTTCTTAATTTTTTTTAAAAAATATTAGTACTGGGGTCAAAGGTACAACTTATAATTTATAGCCCACATATGCTCTACAGTGACGAACATCAGGAGACTCGGCTTCAAATTTAGCTTGATGTTAATAAGCAATGGTGTTACCGAAAAATCCCAAAGGTTAACTAGAGCTGATGGGTCGAGAATTCGATGCTATTTAAAAAAATAAATAATATACTTCATTTTGTACATTTCATTATGAAATAAGACTGATTTTATGACAAGAAAAATCTGTTAAAACTAAAACTTATCTTGTATAACTAATTACCAACTGAATGAGTATTAAATAGCAAAGAGAATAATTTCAGGAAATAACGAAGAAAAAGAAATATGAAAAAAAAACCTTAAAGAAATAAGAAAAAAGACCGGATGAACGTTGAGTTTTTGTGTTATTACCAAGGGAAAATGAGGTTGGCTGAAAATAACTTCCATTATTAAAATGCTTTATTGCAATAACTTCCAGTCCCTAAAAACTGTGGATTTAAAACTCGCATCCCAAAAACACAAAGAGCATTAATTGTCCAAATAATATTCCAGAATATTACAAATCTCATTAAAAAAACATTACATTTATCTGTTCATTAACATATTTTTAATTATAATAATTTATTATCTAAGTTCTATTAATATTTTGCTATAAATGTATTAGTCAGTTGTTCTTTTTATTCCATTAATAAATTGGGTGATTGATAATGTAAGCGGCGTACATAAAGATTCTGTTTATATGATGTCATCCAAATATTTTAACTTAGAATTGTCATTAATATTATAACGAATTTGAAATCAAATTCTATTAGTCTAAGCTTGGTCTAAGTTTGTACTGTACGGGTTTAGCACACGCACAATAAGTTAATAAACTTCAAGGCAGGGACTGCACATTCCAGTTACAGTAGACCCACTGAATGTGAAGAAAATAGTGTCTTGTCTACGCACCTCTGCCCTTACCTGCACAGTCCCGGCCCCATTGGACAGTTAATCTATTGGGGTTTTTTATTCTACTTCGATGGCTCAACTCTGGCCTTAAGGATGCCCCATTCGACATGAGAAATATCATAAGAATGGGATTGCATAGTCCATTTCTTCAGATTTTCCTCTACGTGTATGGACGCCCTAACGAAGATCTGATCCATATGTCCAGAACAAGAAGATTTTAGAACGTCGAGTAACATTGAACGTTAAAATATACGAGAATTAATATGGGAAGTGTATTTGATATATCCCAGGTTATGTTTGTTTAACAAATAAAGTAGTATAGGATTGAAGTAGACATTTTCGTATGAGGTTGTGTGTCCGATACAATCCTTGCTGATTGAAGTGTCGCTCCTTACCACCTCTTCCCAGCAAAGAATAGGCATATTGATTTCCATTCGTAGGGACGGTATTTTATCGAGGATATTCTCTTTCTTCCGGTCCAAGGCAAACATCATTTATGTCTGAATAGAAAACGTCCAGCTCGCAGGAAATACGACATCTAGGCGTGTTTCTATAAAATCTCAATAATTTTCATTTTAATATTTTTTAATGAACAATGAATGATTTTAAATCTGATAATTTCGACTTTTGACATAGCATTTGTGCGCATTATTCAAACAAGGATATTATATCCTGAATCAAAGGATGTTATTTAAATCCTGAATCGCAGATTGGGCTGATATTTCAGGAATATCCCATTGGAACTTTAAACATTATATTGGCAGTTCACAGGAATTAACATCTCCCAATATATCGTCATAATTTAGCGAAAACTGCCCAAATTGGAAATGCAAAAATAAGTGAGAGGGTATTATTAGGTTTTGACAAGGTATTAAGGGCCTAAAATTTGACCCAGTACTATGATATCAAAACTTTCATAGGGAAACTATGTTTATGGGTGGGGCCTGGAACTTCGCCTCTTTTTGTCAACGTAAGTTTTTTTTTTTGAAGGGGGGAGGATTATTTGTTGAACCAGGTTACTAGCTTCTGATTTTTTTTTCATACTATTTCAAATACACCTGCCCGAAAATAGTTTTTTCTCCATCCTCCAAAATTTATTAATATGTACAGAGAGAGCTCCAGGCCCAACGAATTGTAACCTGGAGCTCGACATAAAACTACACCTCATTCTACGCTTACTTACTAGAAGGGAGATATATTTACAATCGGGGGAAATAAGCCTACTTAGTCTAAAATACTAAATCTAGGGGCCAACGGCCATAGCCATGTTGAATGCACCGGTTCCTATAGATGACCGAAGTTAAGCAACGTCGGGCGTGGTCAGTACCTGAATGGGTGACCGACCACGTGCCGTTAGCATTATAAAAGGGTGGAAACCTGTAGATAGGTCGGCAATAATAGCCAAATTGTTGAAACGCCGTTAAACACACAAAAAAAAACTAAATCTAGCGGGAGACAGGGTTGTCTAGGGAGGGATTAGACTAGGATGTATATTAAAGCTAACTTAAACTAATATGTACAAGTTTTATTTACATTCACGAGAAAACATAGCGTCTTTGTCAGCCCCCATCAGTGCGGGTGTAATGTTGGGAGAGATATTTTGTCAGCCCGCACCAGCGCGGATGAAGCAATGAATGAGTTAAGGAACGCAACATAAAACAGCGGTAATCCGTACATAGCCCGGCGCTAATAGCTAAGCAGTTTAAAAAATAAAAATGTATAAAATGATTTCGGCAAGGTAAAGGTTGAGGTTTTACCGAGTTGATGACAAGGGTTGACGAAGGCTGAATGAAAGCTGAACCGCCCTGAATGCAAATCAGCGCGAAATTATACTCTCTCCCTGGCTTTAGACAATACTTCAATTTCAGCTGTACGTGATATTAAGTACAGCTGATTCCCTAATGCTTCAGTAATTACGGAATTACCCTCTCGACTCTTTAGGGATATGTCTTCTCCTAATTTCGGTTCCAATGATAATTTATAATCTCCAGATCTGTCAAGTTATTGGGAACCCACCCGAGCGTAAAAGGCAGGGTCTAGGATCAAGACCTGCCGTACAAAGAAAATATATAGTATATCACAAAATAAAATAAAAAGTATTTGAACATTAAGTCGCTTAGTCGAGTATTCCGTCCTGCTCATTACGCGGTGCTTAAATACATTTCCAAATCTAGGGCAAGTTCCGGGCTACGCACATTGTGAGTATATTACATGACACGTTAGGGCTGATTTTTACCATCTCTTTACCTTTGAACTAGTTAAAGATAAACTAATGAAATTTTACACAGATATTTTACAAGTAGATGTGACCAAAATTAAAAAATGTTTCATAATTCTACATTGAAGCGATTCTGTGATATAGGCAATGGAAAATCGGAATTTATACCGCTCAAATTTTTAGGCAATTCCCGAAAAGCTAGACACGTGACATTTTGCAGGATGATAGACATTAGGGTGTTATTAAAAGAAAAAATCCTCAAAAATTGTGTTTGAATCCTCTCCCAGCTGGGGGGGGGCGTGTCTGTTTCGTACTCGTTCCTTCGGAAACCCATCATTCCTTCCGAAACGCATCATGTGTGGTATCAAATGAACTGTCTCGGTAAGTATATTTGATGTTTTAAGAAAAAAAAAGACGCATCATAACATTTTTATGTACATGCCTATTATTTATATATGTACCGACGTCGATAACCCGTCCTAAAATTCATTGTAAGTGATTATTCAGAAGGAATTTTAGGACGGGTTCACAAAACGTTCATTTCAAGGCAGTATGTAAAAAACCGGTCAAATGTTCAAATTTAAGTAATAATGTGAAACATTAGCTGAAGAGTGTTGTATAGACAGTTATGGATTTATTAACTTATATTTAATAAGACGACATTAATTCAATAGAGGTTTGTATAAAAATGTATATTTTACTAATTCCTTTATTGTGAAAAATTGGTATGTGATGGAGAAAAACTAAGTTCATATTCTGATTCAACACACTCAAATTAGGGATAGTGACATATTAAAATAAAAACCCCACTCAAAAAGTTAAATTTTGTAGACCTTTGTAATAAATGGATGTTATTATTTAAATCAACAAATTATATCTGATTTCTTTTTTCCTGAGTTGTTATGGTATTTTTATTTTTTCTTTTATTTCATTTTTTGATTGTTTAAGAGCTTATAGTCTTAGTTACGGAGCTCTTAAATTCAATAAATAAAAAAATATTGTATTTTTAAATGTTAATATATTTTTCTCTCGCTAAATGTTATTTCTGTCCTTGTCTACTGTTACTATATCGTCAAAGGCAAAAAAATGTCTCTTTATAAACGCATGCTTAACATCTATGCAGGGACCAGAAAAATCTCTTTCTGAATGTAAAATAAGTTCGAATGTCTAAGAAATTGAAATGTATTTATTTCCAGAAGTTCTCCTCGGCCATTTAGGTGTTCCGAAGTGGAATGGATTTGAGCCGCTTAAAGAAATTAAACTAATTCAGAAAAGGCTCCCCTGATAATGGGGTCTTTATAAGGCTGGGCTTTAGAAGGTTAGGTTCGCCACGGGGAATAATCTTCTACTCATTAGTTCTCTCTTTAAGGCTAAAGGAAAAGGCAAATAACTTGGGGAATGAAACTCTCCAGGAATCTTTAAATTGAGTATTCCCTGGCTTAATGTTTCTCCAGTCTTAAATTATTGATGCTAAGCACATTTTGTTAGAGCTTTGTTTCAGTTTGATAATAGTATTTTAAGATTACACATTCATAGCTTCGTGCTTGAAATATATCCTTTAAAAAAAAACTAACGTTGAAACAAGAGGCCATGTTCCAGGCCCCTCCCAAAAACAGTTTGCCTATGAAAGTTATGATATCATAGCATCGGGCCAAGTTTTAGGCTCTTAATACCTTGTCAAGAACCTAATAGCCTACGGCCAGTTTTCTTTAAATTATGGCCACTATAACAATCGGATTCATTTTAAAATGTATAGCAATTAAAGATTCAGGACCTTCGGGTAATGATTCAGGATTATTATATGCTCTTTGTTGGCTTAAAACGATCGGGTTTGTATGAACTCTATGCAAATTGAAGCGGCCGCGGCCGTATGTAAGTTAACGAAAACTTGCCAAGTACACTGAGAAAAAAAAGAGCCTGCCGGCAGCCTGAAAACTGTGACTCAGTGCCAGTATTTTGAAATAGGACATTTTAGTCTAAAATAGGATTCCACATATTTCAGCCTAAAATAGGATTCCACTAGTTAGAGTGCCGGCACTTTATAATAGAGTGCTGAAATCCTAATTCTGCATCCTATAGTAGAGTTTCACACCCAAAGCTAGCATCCAACAATAGAGCGCTAGCACTCTACTTTCAAGTGCGTACCCCTAGACTTTAGATTGCTGGCACTCTGATACTGGCTTCTGGCAGCCTACCCATGTAGGCTGCTAGAATCCTGATGTTTGCTTCCTGTATCCTACCCCTATAGACTGCTAGCATCCTATATGGATGGGTTACATTGACCCCATCCTTTATTATGTGGATAAAAAAGAACAAAGGTAAATTCAGAGTAATAATAATGAGACTTTATTTGGGTGTAATTTACATATACACTTCTTAACAAGTAGATATTTACAAGTATTATTAGGTACAATGTACTTATGAACAATATTGAACAAGTAGGTCTAGAAATATTTATAGCCGTATTCATAAAGCCGAAGACACTTGATTTCAGCATCTGTTCAAACAGAAACAAAAATACATTTTTATTAATAACAAAAGAAAAGTTGTTGTTGTTGTGTTTTATACAATTAAAAAGAAAGATAAATAGGCATTTTTTCTAGTTTAAAATTTCGCAGTAAATTCAAAGCTGCCACGGAACTATAAAATAAATATAAAATAAGCTTTTTGTCTATGGATATGATCATAAATGAAGGAACTCTAGAAACAGAATGGACACCAAAATAAAAGTCTACTAATACAATTTTGAACTAACATTCTAGCCGTACAAAAAGACTTCCATCAGTTCTTAGCTTACCAGGCTTATTAAACTCCATCTTCAGTTTGTTCTATACCCGCAGCGCCATGTTATATTACGGAAATATATTCTTGAAAACAAACACAACTTTCTTCATTCTATTGTATATAACATCTGTTTTTAAATTTAATAATAAAAACAAGAGCCTGAACTCTGTTCTGGCGGTACAGTTTGCATCCCGCTTTAGGCTTCCAATACCTGCTGTCTTATATAGGATTCCTTAACTGAAAAGGAACTTAAATGTAGAATACATACAGGCTCTTGTTTTTATTATTAAATTTAAAAACAGATGTTATATACAATTGAATGAAGAAAGTTGTGTTTGTTTTTCAAGAATATATTTCCTTAATATAACATGGCGCTGCGGGTATAGAACCAACTGAAGATGGAGTTCAATAAGCCTGGTAAGCTGAGAACTGATGGAAGTATTTTTTTATACGTTCCTAGAATACGGCTAGAATATTAGTTCAAAATTATATTAGTAGACTTTTATTTTGGTTTCCATTCTGTTTCTAGAGTTCCTTCATTTATGATCATATCCATAGACAAAAACCTTATTTTATATTTATTTTGTAATTCCGTGGCAGCTTTGAATTTACTGCGAAATTTTAAACTAGAAAAAATGCCTATTTATCTTTCTTTTTAATTATAGAAGAAGAAAAACACATTTATTGGGTCGGCTTGATTGTAAGCCTTACACAAATTTAACAACAAAACATATAAACATTAAGTTAAAATACATGAACATTTGAAACAATATATGGAATATTAGCTGTAATGACTGATCAGCTAATAAAAATGGCTGTCTCTATAATATAGGATTTAGGATGTCTTGAGGCAAGCGTGCTTTAAGGCGTCGATTTACTGTGACCTGTCCTATTCCTAATTGTTGAATTTCTGCTGGAAGAGTAGTCAAATATTTGATTGTCGTGTCCTTCAGATAATCTATGATGTAGGAGACATCCAGTTCACGATGCAGTTGTGTGTTCCTGATGAACCAAGGGGCTGACACCGCAATTCTTAAGATTTTATTTTGAAACTTCTGGATCTTGTTAATCTGCGTCTTCGTGGCTCCCATCCAGACAGGTGCTCCGTAAGTAATGAGGGGTCGAATTAAAGTCTTGTAGAGCATTATTGTCGTTTGTGCGTTTATGTCTGTTGATCATGGGGTAAAGCTGTCCAAGTCTTTGGTAGGCCTGTGTCAGTTTAGTTTTTATGTGAGTGGTCCATGTCAGTTTAGTGTCAAGAAGGCGTCCTAGGTATTTCAATGGCTCGTCTTTTGTGTTCCAAGGAATTATGGGATTATTAATGTGAATATTTGAGTCTGTCTGAAATTTGCGGAGAGAAAATATTTTAGTTTTGGTTTTGACTGGGTTAATTTTGAGTTTAGAGGAGTCGAACCATTGTAATATCACGTCTGTTGCAGTCTGTAGGTTTCTAATAGCCGTTAGTAAGTCGCAGTGTGAAGTATACAGTAAGGTGTCATCAGCAAAAGTAGCTATGTCTGCAGTCGAAGGAGTAGGTATGTCGTAGCTGTATATATTAAATAAATTTGGGCTGAGCACTGAACCCTGAGGAACGCCGACTTTGCAATTTCTTCTTGTACTGAGGGTTGAGTTAACACATACTTGAAAAGTTCTTTCTTGAAGGAAGGATGTCAATGTCGTTTGTAAATATGGTGGCAAGCGTATTTGTTGCATCTTTAAGGTTAGGAAGCTGTGGCTTATAGAGTCAAATGCAGCAGGAACGTCCAAGGAAATCGCGCAGCAATACTTCTTTTCTTCGAATGAGCGTGTGATTGCTTCTGTTTGTCTATGGAGCTGATGAACTGTTGAGTGTTTATTTTTGAAGCCAAATTGGTGAGTTGGTAATATGCGATGTTCGGAAATATGGGTCTGTATTCGATTATTAATTAAGGTCTCAAAAACTTTGCAAGTAGTATTTAATAAAGTAATTGGCCTGTAACTTGAGGGCTCATCATTTGGCTTTCCTGGTTTTTGAAACATCAGGATGATACCATTCTTCCAACATCTTGGAAAATAGCCAGTTTTTTTAATTATATAAAACACAACAACAACTTTTCTTTTATTATTAATAAAAATTTATTTTTGTTTCTGTTTGAACAGATGCTGAAATCAACAGTCTTTGGCTTTGTGAATACGGCTATAAGTGTCATGAAAACAAAAAAAATATTTTATTTCTAGACCTACTTGTTCAATATTGTTCATCAGTACATTGTACCTAATACCTAATACTTGTAAATATCTATATTTGTTAAAAAGTGTATACCTCATACCTACTTGTAAATATCTACTTGTTAAGAAGTGTATATGTAAATTACACCCAAATAATGTCTCATTATTATTACTCTGAATTTACCTTTGTTCTTTTTTATCCACATAATAAAGTCATCTGTCTGTAGGCTGCTAGCATCCTATATGGATGGGGTCAATGTAACCCATCCATATAGGATGCTAGCAGCCTATAGGGGTAGGATACAGGAAGCAAACATCAGGATGCTCGCAGCCTATATGGGTAGGCTGCTAGAAGCCAGTATCAGAGTGCCAGCAATCTAAAGTCTAGAAGTACGCACTCGTAAGTAGAGTGCTAGCACTCTATTGTTGGATGCTACCTTTGGGTGTGAGAACTCTACTATAGGACGCAGAATTAGCATTCCAGCACTCTATTATAAAGTGCGGGCACTCTAACTAGTGGAATCCTATTTTAGGCTGAAATGTCCTATTTCAAAATACTGGCACTAAGTCACAGTTTTCAAGCTGCCGGCAGCCTGAAAGAAGGTGCAAGCAGCCTGTTTTTTTTCTCCGTGTAGGAATTAAGCACAAATAAGTGAAGAGGGGGTCTCCCGTAGTCTAGTGGCTAGCGCCTTAGATTCATAAGCGAGAGATGGTGGCTTCGATCCCCACCGGTGGCAGGAATATTCTCATCGCAAGGCTCGTTGAGAAAATTCCTGGCTGCACCCTGGATGATGGCGCTAATGGCCCAGATTTGTCGATGCGCCGTTAAAAAAAAAAAAAAAAAAAAAAAAAAAAAAGTGACAGGGTATTATTAGGTTCTTAACAAGGCATTACGAGCCTATATCTATATACACACACACACACACACACACATATATATATATATATATATATATATATATATATATATATATATATATATAGAGAGAGAGAGAGAGAGAGAGAGAGAGAGAGAGAGAGAATGTCTTCTAGTCTGATCATTATTTGGAAATGCCCTTGCGTCCGTGTCTGACACTTATTAATATACATACCTAGGTAAATAATAGGCATGTTTATAAAAATGTTAAGATGCGACTAAATGTTTCTCAAAATATCAAATATAGATTCTCCTTACCGAGACAATTCTTTTGTCCGACGGAACGACAAGTTCAAAACGGGCTCCCCCCCCCCTGGAAGAGGTGTCAAACACAACTTTTCAGTTACGTTTTTTCAAAATTTCAAGTCTCTAGGTTTTCGGAAAGTGCCTAATAATTTTGGTGAGTGAGTGAGTGAGACCTGTAAATTACGATCTTCCATCGCCTATATCTCAAAATAGCTTCAATGTAGAATTATGAAAATTTTCAGTTTTACTCACGTGTAGTAGTATAATACCTGTGTAAAATTTCATAAGTTCATCTTTAATTGGTTGAATGTTATAAGAGGGTAAACATCGGCTCTAAGACCTCCTGTATATACACACAGTGTGGAACTTGGCCTGGCATGGTAGTGCGCCTTGATATATATATATATATGTATATATACTTCGCTTCAAAATATTTTACATTACAGCCTGATTTCGCTATTATCTATTATGATTATTGACAAAATCGAATTATTATAATAAACTTGAAGTAAATTTATAATTTGTTAGCTAAAACGGGGAAATTTAATAAACATTGAATCAAAAACCATTCACTCCAAGATCCTTTCGTTAAATCGCAAGATAACCACCCTCTTCATTATTTATAATTTACTGTTTCTGAAAAAAACAAAACATTCAGGGTGGCAAATATTATCACAGAAGAAACCAATACGAACTGTTGATTGAGAGGTCAAGAATACAAAAGGAATGATTTTATTGTTTATGTTCTCCATCTGGGAGTTGTTTTAAAAACTAGTCTAAGGTGAGTTTGGCTTGATGGACGGAAATAGACTAAGATAAAGTAATCAGTCCTTGTCATTACATGCCTATGTCTTAAAATATTTTCATTTACAGCTATCCACATTTTATTAGGGTCTGAATCAATCTCTATTTTTCTGCTCATGTTATTTTATTTGGGTAGTAATGGAAGAGGACAGTCAGGTTGTCAGAGCTCCATGATGCAATAAAGAAAGAAATAATGTGATTATGTTTTATTATCTAAATATAGTAAGTAAGGCGTATTGTAACCAGTCCAGCTGTAAATATTAATTAGTCTTAATAATTCTGTACACAAATCTGTTAAATTAATTTTCTTCAGACATTCGATGTATTTAATTTTCTAATTTATTCATATCTGTGAACGTCTAAATTTTTCTTTGTTTAATCTCCCTTCTATCTGAGGCAGCTCTTTTAGCGCGGCTCCTCCCTCCCTCCATAGGGAGGAACCCCGCTTATAAGGTTGATCTCATGACGCATTCCGGAAGTGCCGACTAGAAAAGTTTATGTAGGTGAATACTTAAAACGTACACCTAATAACTAAAATCTACGCTTAATTATTCACCTACATGATGATGAACCTTCACCAACCGGCTCCCAACACCTGTGAGAAAAGTTTACGTTTCAGAACCCCCAGAGAACGAAAATAACTGTGGTTCAAATATTTTTATATACAGGGTGTTCAAAACTCGATTGACACCCCCCCTTTTTTCCCACAATTTTTGAAATTTAAAAACGAAACTTGGTGGATCTTAACGTGGTCGAATGAACTTTCATTGGACCTAAAGCACGACCCCTCAACTTTCTCCAGTTCTTCTCAGAGACCCTAACTCTGGAATCTCCAATGGAAAGGGGTTATTTTTATGACGGATTATTGTAGGCATTTGAATTTTATGTTGATTTTATATCTGTAATTTTTTCGCTAAAGCGCACCAATGAGTAACAAATTGCCAAACACCGATAAAATCCTTGATTTTCGTCACTTTTCTGCCAATAACGTAGAAAGTATGCCCGTAATGATGAAAGTAGTCAATATAAACGTCGTAGAGGATTCGATCTCATAGGCTAGGAGACGATCTCATAGCCAGCTGGCAAGAAAGATGGGCAAGTGGGAATAAACTTAAAGGAAGATGGACATATAGGTTAATACCAGATATAAGAACCTGGATCGAAAGGCCATCCGGAGAGCTGGACTATTTCCTTACTCAAGCTTTATCTGGTCATGGATGCTTTAGGAAGTATTTACATGATCGGAGAAGAGCAAGTACTGAAGTATGTACCTACTGTGGAGAAGTAGATGATGTCGAGCACGTGCTTTTTATATGCCCGAGGTGGAAAAGCATCAGGCATGACTATAGTATGGCCACCAACAAGACGTTTGATATTGTAAATATGATGAGAGACCTAACTTCAGAGGAAGCATGGAACTATTCCTACATCGCGATCAGGACAATTGTAGAGACGAAGGAGACAGAAATTACCATTGAGGTTAATTAGGCAGCTATCATGATGAAGTAATGCGTAAGCGGTTTCCATCATGATCGAGAAGAACAAGGGGGGGGGAGGTTTTTATTCGGTTGGAGTCCGACACTATCTGGTTTTCTCCTTGTGTCCATGATGGATTTTCCTCCTACCATAAAAAAAAATATATATATGTATATATATATGTACACATATATATATATATATATATATATATATATATATATATATATATATATACATATATATATATATATATATATATATATATATATATTTGTCTGATCGCTCTGTCCTGGCCTCAATAATGGTCCGATTTTGATGAAATTTGGTACAAAAATATTCGTCTAATTTGAAAGGTCATGTTCGTTAACGAGCAGAATCCACCCACCGAAACATGGTTTTTGGAGCGAAAAAAATCGTTAGGCCTACTTCACATGCTATGAAAAACGTAAGAAACCATTTTTACGGCAATAGCTTTAAGACGTTTTCGAAAAAAATGGAAAAATAGTTGTGGAATAAAGTTTTTAGTTAGGGTACATAGAATGGGATTCAGTTAAAATATGTTTTACATGATTGAAATTCATATAAATAAAGATGTTTAAATTTTTTTTAAATTTGGAGTTAAGCAAGGTTTGGAATAAAAAATGTTATTAATAGATATGAAAAGTTTTGGAAACTTATATATATTTTCCTTAATATTTCGAAAACGTTTGGGAAATCGTAGTAAGTGGAAAGTAATCATCATAATTATCTAGGATAATGAACTCCAAAAGTGCGGTCTCAAAATCAAAGTTTATAAACACAAGTGATGTAGCCCCATTTTGATCCTATAATGGACTAAACATTTCCAGTGGCTCAAAATCTATATTCCCTTTATCGGAAGTGGACGTCCGTTTTCCGAATGTTGAATATACTCGTGACGGTAATGTCCATAAGTTTGGGAGGAATGTAAACAAAAAGAATTTCAAAGGCCATTTTAACCGAAACACAATTTGTCTGTTGAATAGGGCCTTGTTAGGCCGAAATCCTGCCATGCGCAGCTGTAATCTACTTACTTCGAGAATTGACCACCTCTCCTCATCCCCCCGCCCTCAGACTTTCTAAGTTACTGTGCCTTCTTTCATCATTTCTAGCGAATCCAAGTCCTTAGTAGAACACAATCATCAGTTTTGGCTGATTATATACTCCGCAATATTATTATTACCTGCCTTCTCTCAATATCCTACTCGTTAATGTTATATTCTCCAGATTCCAACATTTCCAAACAAAACATTCCAACCATCACAATCCTGAATTCCTCTCCCTATCAAGCGTCACCTACCCACTACTCCGCCAAGGCGAATGATAATACAGCCCAGAGAATTCCTGCAGTGCCAAAGTTAGCAATGGCTTTCTCTTCCTTCAAGTGCGTAAATGTCTCTGGCTCACCGATCTCCAGCCACTGGTCGGAGAATAAGAGAACTTGGGGTTTTTTCAAGAGTTGTTTTAGTTAGAGTACTTTGCTGCCAGTTTTATCGTCTGAACAGCACTTGAGCGAAAAGCACCCATAGCGAGAGTGACTCGTCAAATCCAGCTTATTAAATTTACTTGGCTTTCCTGAAGAATATCAATGAATCTAAAGTCCATTTTAGACATGAAACAACGATATATATATATATATATATATATATATATATATATATATATATATATATATATGTTGATAAAAGGGATTTTCTGTCCTCACCCCTTGAGAAACCTCAAGAACTTCTTTATATTGTGGGTCCAGTGTGAACTTTGAAATGGACCGCTTTTACTGTTTAAAGAACTCTTCAATATTGTCTTATGGGAATGCTACTCACCAAGTTTCGAAGCGAAATAACAAAATCTGTGGCTGCTATTGAGTATATATATGAATATATATATTTTTATATACATATATTTATAAATATACCCCCCGTACTTATTAGTAAGCCATCGCTTCAGAAACGTAGTACTTGGCAAATAAACAAAGCGAACTGGGAATTGTTTCAACAACTGGCCATGATGAATTACCCTTCTGGGGAAGATGCATGGGAAGCAGTAACAACCTCAATTTACAACGCAGCTCTTCAGACGAGTCAACGCTCAAAACATGAACAGAGCTGTGGCTCAATGAATATTGTAAGAAAACAGATAAAGCAAAAGAAGAATATTTTCCAAAAAAACTTTATTTGATACAAAAATCAATACGCCAAAGCCAAATGGATCATTAAAACCTGCAGAGCAAAGAGCTGGAAAATCTTTGTATCCGCTCTTCCTGTAAACATCCCATCTACTCAGGTTTGGAAGAAAATTCGATCACATCACCTAAATCAACGTTGACAGGAAACTTATTTCTGATCAATACCAAGTTTCAAACGACTTCACCCGG
Organism: Gonocerus acuteangulatus; assembly: GCA_946811695.1. NCBI lineage: Eukaryota > Metazoa > Arthropoda > Insecta > Hemiptera > Coreidae > Gonocerus > Gonocerus acuteangulatus. The sequence goes on from OX328128.1 coordinate 71,192,218, forward strand.
GTTTTCATTCTGTCGAAGACTCAATAGGCCGGCCCTATTGAAATCAAGAAAGAAAGACAGAACCAATAAACTTCTTTCTTCAAAGAAACCACACCCCAGGAATATAACTCCTCTTTCACAATGACTGAATTCTCAGCTCTGAATAAGTTTAATGGCATATCTCCTGATGAACGAACAATAATATCACCTTATTTGGGATTTATTAAGGTTTGGAGAAAGTCCATAATAATATCCATCCCCTAACTAATTACCTATGCAAAATTAAGGTATTTGCTAGAATATTACAGACTTTAAAACATTTTAATCTTCTCATTCAATGTAGTAGTTAAAGCCAGTTTCATCACATCCCAAACTTCTGGGGGCCTTGAGTGTTAAGGCGTGAGCACTTCAAGCCTAGGATCGTGAGGGAATTCCAACTAGGAGATCATTTTCTTTTTTTTTTTCAATAGCTACTTTTCCTTCGGAAATTCGCTAAAATAGACCACTAAATATACCAAACGTGCTTGAAAGGAAAATCTTGAAAAACTTCACTATTTTCTTCATGTGATGGACTGCAAAAATTAAGGTTTATTTTAGTCTATAGGACCTTGTTTTCTCTTTTTCTTCTGTTTTTTTTTCAATTAATATATATTTATATTTAATATATATATATATATATATATATATATATATATATATATATATATATATTTGGTGAAGGCGGTCTCCAATCATGGTGAATTTTATTTTTGGCCTACTACATGTTAATATGTCTTCACTAAAAAAAAATTGGCTGGTTCATGAAAATTATACATGCCCTGTGAAATCCTCAATGAGTAAATTCAGCGATTGATTGAAAGCTTATGGAATGAGCTCTTGATAAACTTCGAGAATAACCTCATGAAGGCATTCCTGTCAATTGTAAAATATGAACCTCCTGCATGATGGACCTTTTCTCATTGACTTTTAATAATAATAAAATAATAAGTTTTATCGCTTTAAGTTTTACAACTTATATGCAAGGGTTGCAGCCTTATTACATAATTATTACATAAAAACATAATTTTCTCTATACAAAACAAAAACAATTTTTTTTTTAAATATTTTACATAACTAAAAATTAAGTTAGTCATCTACTTAATTACGAACAAGGAAAATAAATATATGAATACCTATTTCAGTATGTGGTTTTTCGTCAAACAGGAAAAAAATAAAATATAGACTTATGCTCAAGATGATTATTCTATTAAAAATGTCCTCAGCTTCATAACACACTCCAGGTATTTATAAACATCATTAACTAAATCCTTATCTATAGCTGATAATAGAATTTCTACCCTTGGAGGATTAGCTGTGTATTTATCATTGACTTTTATTAATAAACAATCAATATTAATTATTTATGCTTTAACGTTTACTTATACATAACACTTGGACCCAGGTCCCTTTTTATTTTATTGTATTGTATACATAAAACTAATTTTTATCTACAGGTTACCGTCCTATTCTCTTCTAAAAAAGCAAATGGGTCCTCTCCTTGTGGAAATTGCGAATTCCAATCTCGAAAAAAGCAAATAACATTTAATTTTCAATATGCAGATTAAACTGAAGGTTATTTATAAATTCATGCAAATCTGTTTAATCCATATTAATAACAATACTAACCAAAAACAATTCATTGAATAAACTCGCTAGAGGAGCTTTAGGAAATTCCGTCCTAAGATTTAAAGGATTAGGGAATTCATTTGCTTAAAATATTAAAAACAATAATGAATCGGGAAGTGTCTTCAGTTATTATTTTTTTTTTTTTGTGATCATATTTCACCGATTGGAAAAGTATATGCAATTTGAAAAAATACTAGGAAATGTTGGGCAACGTATGACTATTTTTGATTTTTATTTTTGACTAACTGAATTATTCATTTTTTTAATTAGTTTTGTTCTAATACAAACTCCAATTTTAATGGACCAATTTTGCTTAATTATGCTGCACGTGTTTCTCATTGGTTGGAAATATTTACCGAATTTTGTCTCAAGGAAGTAAAAATAAACTGGAAATATCTCCCAACTCCTAATGGATCTATTTTATTCATGGAAAATAAAAATTAATTTAGATAAAACCTAATTCATAATTCTTACAAAGCGAATGTACACCTATACACCTATTGTATAGTAAAACCAAACGGTACAGAGCTAACGTGCAGAGATATTATGATATATCTAGCATTACACCTCGATAGATTATTAAGTTTCACGATATATGTAAACAGTATTTGTAATAAAGCAATGAAGGTCATGTCTACCATGTACCCTACTTTAATAGGCAATTTAAACTTACCCAAAGAAAATAAAACCTTTATGTATAAAATATACATGAGTACAATTTTCACATATGCTTGTATGCTACACTTCTAATAGCTACTACAAACAAAACTAAATAATTCAAATAAATGCCTTCGTATAATAACAAATAAGCCGATGTACACAAAAATAAAAAAACTCATTCACTTGCCAATATCATAAACAAAAAAGACATTTACCCGCAACCAGTCCAAAACGTTTTTATTTTATCAATGCAATATATATATAAATAATTTAAATAGGCATTTAGGTAAAAATGATAATAATACGTTATCATGGTATGTACATAGATGACCTAAACACATATTCTTGAAATAATATTAAAGATGTGTAATATTAATAACTTGTAATACTTTTCTCATATTTCTAAACAACGAAGTATGTTTATTTGTAGTATATTTCTATCATTGTAGAAAACGTGTATCTTTGGTGTATTACAATATATTTAACACAATTTAAATTTCTACACTCTCTCACTTATGCCTTTTTAATTTAAAATCTTATATTTAAAATTGGTGCAAATTGCTTACAGATATTATAATAATCATACAAAATATAATAAACCTTCTACTTAATAAAAATGTTTCGTCTTAATAAGAAGAAAACAAGTACTTATTTGAAAAAAAAAGAATTACTAGAGAACAGTGCCGAGTTTCGTTGATATATATAAATTTTCTCAAGAATAATTTTTGGTATCCAGTAGGTAAGTTCGATAATGTCTTGAAAAATGTTTTCAAAACTTCTTTCATCAATACAACTTCAAAAGCTATGAAAACTAAAGTATAAATATGGTTTCTGACCAAAAATGTGGAAAGAATAGCACCAGAACATGTATAACATAATGCCAAAAAAAATAAGTAGTAGCTAAATCCTGGTACTCTTTTGGTGTTTCCATTTATTATTTTTAACCATTAAATAAAAAAGTATATATAACTGAAGGTAAAAAAAAAGTACCAGAAAAAAATATTAATGAAGTAAAATTGTTCAATATAAAATAATTCTGAATAAGTTCATGTATTTCGGTAACAGTATTGACAGGTTGTCATCTTGTCTGTAATATTATACAATATTCAAATTATTCGCAAAAAAGTCCGTCACGCAGGAGCTGCATAACTAAGCACTTTCCTCAGAATTTGGGGTAGTGTAGACTGCTTTCCAGAACAATTTGCTTAAAATATCCTACATAAATAAAATAAAAACGTGAATAGTTCTCATTTTGTAATGAGTAACTGATCAATTAATAATTTGCATCCAGAGTTATGTTTACACATGGTACCTACTACACTACGTAATAAATACAAAAATCCTCATATTATCGTATTTTGATCTAACGCAGGAACAGGATACAGTCACTCTAGTGGTAGAAAGCGCTCCTTGCGGCGGCTTTGTGAACCTACGTCTGCCGGCTTATCTATTCAAATATATTACAAATTAAACCCCCGCTTTCCGATTGACCGATTCAGCTCATTTTTACAACACTTCTTTCTCATGAGTTACCCACGACGTATACCGCGTTTCCTTACAATACAGCAGAAATTACGACCGGTATGAGTATATTAGGAATTTGGGTCCGGAGTAAACCCCCCTTCTAATGAACCGATTTATTATTTTTGCAACACATATTTACCTGTAGATTACCACTACGAATACCGAGTTTCGTCGAAATATACCAAAAATCACGGCTGGTAGTGGCGAATTGGTATTGTGGGTCCGGAGTAAACCCCCCCCCCCCTTCTAATGAACCGGTTTAGTTCATTTTTATATCTCACTTTTCTCTCTATATTAACACTACGATTACCAAGTTTCGTTGAAATATAACAAATATTACGGCTGACATAGTCAAATAAGTGTTTTGGGTTCGGGGTAAACCCCCCCTTCCGGTGGACCGACTTTGGTGGTTAACGAACTCGTTCAATCGTTTGCTAATTGAATGCTATATACCAAGTTTCGTGACGAAAAACCAAAAACTCTGGCCGCTATCGTGTTAACAGACACATATATATATATATATGCATATATATATATATATATATATATATATATATATATATAAATTTTAACGGGGGTCATTTTCGGTGTCTACTAGGTAGGATCGATAAAGATTTGAAGAAATTTTTCAAAAATTCCGTCATGAGTCCAACCTCAATAGCTACTTTCCTTCGGAGGAAAGTGCTAAAAGAGCTTTTTGAGATAAAAAATCCTAACTTGGTAAAGCTAAAACCGTCCGACTTCTACTGACAGGTTATTAGTAACCTGTTGTTATTCCATCGAGAGGGAGGTATAGACGGCCATTGCTGGGATCAACCTTTTCACAAGCCTTACTGTGAAATAGCTGCCAATATCTCCAGGCCTCCTTCTGCTACTTGGCATAATTGACAAGACTCTGTTCGGTCGGCCATAACCTTCCTGGATCTATGGACTTGCGCACAGAAGATTCCAGTCTTCCTATTAACAGCGATTATTTAGATCATGCAGAAAAGGCTGGAGTTATTTTCTATTAAAAAAAATGCAGCTAAATAAATTCTACTCCAAATTATCTTGTAAGGCTTGAGACAGGGTCAGATTATATGTCGGTTCAAATTTAAAACTCTTCAGTACGTGGCTCAGTAAAATATTGTCTATGGGTAGGAATAGACTACGTAGATTGTGTTTTGACAGGCTACATTTATTGGATCACCTAGTAGTAAACGTACTACTACACTCAGAACATTTTTTTTCGAAAATTTAGTAAGCTTTTAAATGGTTACTTTTTATTTACCATGATTTCCCATACGTTTTAGAGAAATTAAGAAAAAAATACGAAGTTCCCAAATCTTTTCATGTCTATTAATGAAATATTGTATTCTGATCCTTCCTTACCTCCAAACGTAAACACAATTTAAACATCTTTGTTTATATGAATTTCAAACAAGCAGAAAATATTTTAAGTGAATCCCATGATTCTAAGTGCCCAAACCAAGAACTTTATTCACAACTATGTTTTCACTTTTTTCGTAAACGGTTAAATCTATCGCATTAAAAATAGTTTCATTCGTTTTCCTGAAGCCTATAAAACAAGTACGTGCAAGCACATGATGTAAGAGTAACGATTTTTTTTTTTTTTTTTTTTTTTTTGCTCCAAAAATCATGTTCCAGTGGACGGATTCTGCTGGTTAACGAACTTGACCTTTCTAATTAGATGAGAGGTTTTCATATAAATTTCATCAATATCGGACCATTTTTGATCCCAGGAGAGCGCGAACAGAGATACATATATATATATATATATATATATATATATATATATATATATATGTTTTTACCACCGTTATTTTCGTTCTCTCAGGGGTTCTGAAACGTAAACGTTTGTAGTCGGCAATACCGGATTGCGCCATGAGGTCAACAAAAAACAAAATAAATATAGAATTATTTCCCGCCAAAATATTACTCAGGAATTTCTATTCAGGCCTTTCCAAACCCAAGCGCGGGCTTGGAGATTAAATGTATCTAAGAGCTCGCCTGGGGGCAGAGGAATAGACTTTGCCGGGGTCCCTCAACATCCTTGTGTATTGCGGGCTACAACTCCATCAGTTCCCTTAAAAGTAACATCCCTTGCGAGTCCGGCTAAAAAAAACGTCATTATCTGGAGTCAAAGACACATTATTCTTTCATATTATTTTTGTTCCCCTACGACAACAAAAAGCTCATTTTTTAAGGATAAATGCTCCAAAAAAATTTTGTGTCAAAATATTGAGACTTCAATATGAAAACTGTCTACTACAGAATGGTAAAACGAGAAACGTCTAAAAAAAAGGCGCGAAGCAGTGCAGATATCCTTTGCGCATGTCAATTTAAAATATGTGCCTCAGCAAATGGGTACATATAATTAAGAAGGTTTCCCCCTACTAAAGAAAAACGTCTTCCAAAATCATCTTCAGTTTTTCTTCTTTCTGTTCAGACTGAAATTCTAAAACATTATTTGTAACATTTACACCTGAGGACCATTATTATAGAACATGAGTCACATTTTATTTTCGAATGCACTATAATTTCCAGCTAGTAAAATGATGTTGTTTTTTTTTTGTTTTTTGGTCTGTGTAATCATGGATCAAGTTAAATGTCCCTAGTATACGAAATGTTCAGGATATTCAAATTCTCGATTATTGGCGCGCATTTACTTTTATGTTAAACGTTTTAGAAGCACTTTAGTCAAGAAATACGTAGGCCACTTGTGGCAATTAAGGGGTAATACTACCTTGTAACATTTTTTTTTTTTTTTTTTTTTTTTTTGCCATTTTCTTTTTTATTAGCTTAAATGCTTCCTTAACTAATCAATAATGATATCAAAGACTGTTTATGTGGCGGAAAAGTTTTTTAAATGTGCCAAAAAGTCCAATAAAATCCCGATACATTTCAAAATTAAAAAATAGAAGCAGTTATTGTTTTGGTTCCACCAGTCTTTTTTTTTAAATTAATTATTATAATGGCGTGTCAACCCTTAAGGTCACTAACGCCATTCTTGTGAGTAGTTAAGTCTTGAAAGGTCATGATTTACAATCTTACCTGGAAGGGTCGGCTACAGTAGAAACAGACCCGCTAGTGACAAGGTCTTGGAATCTTGGAAATCTATATTTCTAACAATAAATTGTTTTTGTTACTTTACTTAACCAGTTTTATTGTCAAATACATTATCCAACTATAAGCAATTAAAAAATAACAAGAAATAAAACAGTCAAAAAGAACCATTGGAATAAACGAAATCAATTAATTTAAAGCTTTAAGCACTTTTTTCTCCGATTGACATCGCCTAATTAAAACTTTCTTCAGAACCTTTTTTGTAGAGCATTTAGTAAGCTTCCGAATGGTAATCTTCCGCTTCACAAGATTGTCAACGGTTTTCGAGATACTAACGAAATTATACAAAGTTATAAAAACTTTTTTTGTCTGTTAATAAAATATTTTATTCTAACCCTTCCTTTATTCTAAACGTAACAAAAATTTCAACATATTAGTGTTGATGAAACTCGAACATGCAGAAAATGTTTCAACTGTATCCCATAATTCTAAGTACCAAAATCAAAGACAAAGAACCCTCCCTAGGAAGGACGCTAGGCAGTTGAAAAGCTATATATCTTGGAAATCAATATCTCTAACATTAAATTGTTTTTCTTATTTTTCTCAACCTGTTTTATTTTCAAATACATTATCCAACAATAAGCAATTAAAAAATAACAAGGAATAAATAACAGACAAGTTTTAAGCTCTTATTTCTCCGAATGACATCGCCTAATCAAAATTTTCATTAGAACCTTTTTTTAGAGCATTTAATAAGCTTTCTAATGGTATTCTTTCGATTACCAAGATTCTCAACCTTTTTCGAGATATTAAGGAAACTAAACAAAGTTACTAAAACTTTTTATGTCTGTTAATAAAAAACTTAATTCTAACCCTTCCATAACAACAAACGTAACCAAAATTTCAACATATTAGTTTTGATGAAAGTAGAACATGCAGAAAATGTTTCAATTGAATCCCATGATTCTAAGTACCCAAACCAAAAACGGTATTCAAAAAATATTTTTCCAATTTTCTCGAAAACGGTTAAAGCTATCGCCTTGAAAATGGTTTCATTCGTTTTCCTAGCCCAGGAATCATATAAAACGAGTACTTAGAAGCTTATGAACTCAAAAACGTAAGCGTTACGATTTTGTTTGCGCGAATTTCGCCCCAAACGCCATCTTCCGGTAGGCGGATTTCGCTAGTTAACGAACTTGACCTTTCAAATTGGACGACGGATTTTTGTACCAAATTTCATCAAAATCGGACCATTCGTCTTCGACCTAGAGAGCGAACAGACAAATATATATATATATATATATATATATATATATATATATATATATATATATATATATACAAATTTGAACCACCATCATTTTCGGTCTCTAGGGGTTCTGAAACGCAAAATTTTCTAGTCGGCACTTCCGGATTGTTTTGTAAGGCCCCGTTTTCCCTTTGGCCTTGTTAAGTGAATAAGGATGAGAGAAAAGGTTGGCTGTCCATCTCTAGAGATGTGAGAACCACGAATCCGCAAACGTTGCGTCTGGGATGTTGGCACTGCACGTGGCTGATTCGTAAGATTCCTGGAAGATCTAAGACCTGACAAGAGTTTCTAGTTCAATCACCTGCAAAAGCGGGAGTGGGGTACAAAGGGTTTAAAAAGAGCTGGCTTACCTCCGACCGGGAGAGTTTGCATCCGTTCCTGAGACTTCGGCCCAGATGCTGTTCAGAGGTAGGCCAGTTCCAAATTCTCTATAATCTCCCCAAATGATCATATTTGATAACTCTACCTATCCGTCTCTCTCACTCAACCTTTTCTCTCATCGTAGCAATGGTTTATGATATTTATGTTTTGTATCCTCTGTGTAAATTATAGTTTTAAAAAGGAATTTCCGCTTCTCTAAAATATTTCCCCATTGTCTATATCTCTAAATCCCGTCCTTGCTAATCAGTCCCTTACAAATGGTGTCAAGTGTGGGGTATTATTTAAATGTCCAGCTGCAAGCCGGCATTAGATAAGAACCCTGCTCTCGAGATAGGCCGGCGGCTGTACTGCTGACGCTGATAGGACAATTCCTCGAACTGATATCTCGGCGCTGGGTAGTTGTTCATTCAATTTCCTCACGTTTCCTGGTTTAAGGACCGCCAAATACGGATATTTGGTGGTTAGCCCTGTTAGAGAGTAAAGCAATCCCTATTCGTAAGCATAACGTGTTGGGGTTCACTGGAAACGTTGAAAATAGAGCTATACGATGGTGGTAACGGAACAGCAGTTTGCCGATCTGAAAACGGCATTGGATCAGGCGTTGGCTGCAAATGAGCAATTCAGGGAAGAATTCGAGAGGACAAGGCATGAGGGTAAGCCAGGAAAGAGGGATCTTTCTCTTCAGGGAATGGTCGGTCCATGGTCCGGTGACGATTCTGGGGTTCCAATCCAAGACTATCTCAATGGTTTGGAATTAGTGGCAACTAGCGGAAACTGGGAAGATCGTGATAAATCCCTTGTGTTAAGGATGAGACTGAAAGGGATGGCTGCGAAATTTTTGGCCAGCAGATCGGATCTCAAGGGGCCAAATGTAAAATATTCCACGATTCGAGATGCTCTTTTAGACCGCTTTAAGGCGACTATGCAACCTGAGCAGTTTCTCCTTCAGCTTAGTTCAATGAAACAAGAGCGTGGGGAGGATGTCAGAACTTTCGGAGATCGTTGTCGGGAGATAGTTGAACGATCACTCTCAGGTGAGGGATCGGAGGAAGAAGTTATAGGGGCTCGCAAACAACTGGATAAAGTCGTCCTTACATCATATTTAAATGGGCTCGGAGGAGAGATTGGGAGGCTGACGAGACTCGCGTTCCCAAAGGAATTACAAACCGCGATTGAGAAGGCTAGAGCCATTGAAACGGAGTTAGGGCGACACGAAAAGGGAATATTTACTGTAGAGAATAATCCCCAGGATAACGAAATTCCCAGTCCCGAGGAAGTTGGACAAAGCGAAGTAAGGGTCATTGAGAGGGGTAATCCAAGTGGCTGTTATCGCTGCGGGGATACGAATCATTGGGCCAGGGGATGTCGACAAACAGAGAGGGTTAGTGATATTTCTCCCAAAAATAGTACGAATTGTTATAGGTGTGGTCGTCGTGGGCATATCGCTCGCCAATGTCGTTCCAAACCCCTCGTGAAAGGAACTTTGCCAAAGAAGGCCCCAAACGCGAACGACTTGGGGAGGGCCCCGGCCCTAAGTCGGCGACAAGGGGATCGCGCTACGAATTACTAGGCATAGGTGGGGGAGGTGAGAAAGGGTTAAAGGTGAGCACCTGGATAAATGGGCGGATTCATAGGATGATAGTAGACACTGGTGCTGAAGTTACTCTAATCAGGTCTCCTGCCTCAGGATCCAAATTAAGACCCGCGACTAGTAAGATTAGGGGGGTAACTGGTGTGGTAATCCCGGTACGCGGTATTCAAACGGTGAATATCGAAGTTAAGGGCCATCGACTGTCCCACGACGTCATAGTGGCTGACGTCTGCTTAGAAGGAGATGGACTATTAGGCTTAGACTTACTAGGGAAATTAGACGCCCATATAGACCTACGTTCGGGATTGTTAGTCACGGGAGCATCGCCTAAAATTGAATCCCTACCTTCCGTTGGTTCGATAACAAAGAGGGATGAGTTAAAAATGTCTGCGAACCGAGAGTGGGTACGTTTCATGAGTAGGACGGCGAGAGAACTAGAAGCCAAGTTTTCAGGTCATATCTTATCCCTTCCAACTAGCGTGAATATAGGAGCTAAGCCGATAGTCAAGGAGGAATCAAGACACACGGGGAAGAAGGATAACAAAACCAGCTCAGCGCGTCTTTCGCGAGAGGAAACGCTTCCGGCCTTCAGTGAATCTCTATTAGAGATTTCCGTACCAGGGAAACTAGACCAGAAAGCTGTCATAATTGAGCCGTCAAGAGCACTTCCCAATGGGGTTGTAGGAGGGAGATGCATTAACACTCCTCGGGACGGCCGTTCGTGGATGCAGTTCGTCAATTTGACCGCTTCGGCTGTGACATTGCCACGGCTTCTAGTGGTAGGTCTGGTAGAGAGAGATTGGGCGGAAGACGGTGGATCTTGTTCGGAGAGGGAACGCGAGGATGGCTCTAAAACTCCTGTTGGTTTCGCCTCGATCGTTGGCGAGAAATTGGGCCATTTAAGTGGTGGGGAAAGGAGGGATATGGAGTCCTTGTTGTCCAGATATTCAGACATTTTTTGTGAACCGGGTCCCGAAGGTTGCTCCCTGCCTGTTCAGCACCATATTGAAACTGGAGATGCCAGACCTGTGGTGAAACGCCCGTATCGTGTGCCTTTCAGTGAACGGGAGGAAATGGAACGGCAGGTTCAGACGTTGCTTGAACGAGGCGTCATTACGCCGTCTAAAAGTCCTTGGCAAGCACCTGTAATTCTAGTCAAGAAAACTTCCCCAACAGGTGACTTAAAGTATCGATTCTGCACAGATTTCCGTGGCCTCAATGCAGTTACTAAGGTCGATACTTACCCGCTTCCGTTGATACAGGAAACCTTAGAACAATTGGGGAGTAGCCAAATCTTTTCCACAATTGATCTTTCGAGTGGGTACCACCAAATACCGATAGCACCCCAGGATCAGGCAAAAACGGCCTTCATGACTGTAAACGGACACTATGAGTACAAAAAAATGGCTTTCGGCCTTGCGGGGGCACCTGCCACGTTCCAACGGGTCATGGACCAACTTCTTGGCCGACTGAAGGGCACCGGGTGTTTCGTTTACCTCGATGATGTGGTGGTTTATAGCTCATCACTGAGGGAACACATGCTCCGGTTAGAGGAGTTGTTCGACATATTCAGAGGCGCTAATCTAAAAGTGAACTTGAACAAGTGCGCTTTTGCGGCATCGGAAGTGACCTATCTGGGACACGTAGTTACAGCCGAGGGAGTGAAACCAGATCCTAGAAAATTAGAGGCGATCAAGTCTTTTCCAGCCCCCAGAAATGTGAAGGAGTTGCGAAGTTTTCTAGGGTTGGCAAGCTATTACCGTAAATTCATAAAAGGCTTTGCGGATCTTTCAAGACCGCTGACAGAATTAACTGGCTCACGAGTACGATTCCAGTGGGGCGACAAGCAACGGAAGGCTTTTGAATCGCTAAGAGAAATCCTAAGTTCGGACTCAGTCTTGTGCTATCCGAATTTCAGCGAGCCATTTATATTGTCCACCGACGCATCAGGAGTAGCTCTGGGTGCCATTCTGTCCCAGTACAGAGATGGCGGCGAGAGACCTGTTTGCTACGCTAGTAGGCAGTTGAAGGGTCCAGAACTCAACTACTCGGCAACAGAACGAGAACTGCTAGCGGTGGTTTGGGCAACAAAGCTGTTCCGTTGTTATTTACTAGGGCGAAGGTTTAAGCTTGTCACTGACCACTCTGCCTTGAGGTGGATGCTAAGCCTTCGAGACCCGTCTTCACGGCTGACCTGGTGGGCCCTTCGGTTAGAGGAGTTCGACTATGAAGTCGAACATCGCCCGGGGAAGAAACATTCTAACGCTGATGCTTTAAGCCGTACAATAGCTGTAGTCACGGGAAATAGGCAGAAAATAACCCGAGGTAAATTGAAGGATGCTCAAAAGGAGGATATGTGGTGTCAAAGAGCCATCAAGAGAGGCACTGTTCATGTACAAACAGATGCCGATGGCCTGCTATATTGGGCCGATGGGGCAACGGATGAGTCGGAATAGAGGCTTATGGTACCTGAGGGTCTACGAAAAACAATCGTTGAAGAAAATCACTCGAAACCATGGGCTGGGCACCCAGGGGCTGATCGTACTCTCGCGGTAATCAAAAGCTCATATTATTGGCCGGGCATGGCGGCGGATGTTAAGTCCTTTGTGGAACGGTGTCACGCGTGCGCTAGCAGAAAAAGTCCTGTATCTCAAAAGGTCCCCCTGGAAGCTCCCTATATGGCCACAGGGCCTTTCGAGCAGGTATCGCTAGACATATTTGGGCCTTTGCCGACTTCCAAAAGGGGCCATCGTTACCTTTTGACCGTAATTGACAATTTTACACGGTATGCGGAGGGAATACCACTGAAGGGGCAAACAGCTGAAGAAACGGCCGTAGCACTCGTCGAGAATATTATCACTCGACATGGGGTCCCTAGGAGGTTGTTAACAGACCAGGGAAGAAATTTCGTTTCTCGACTGTTTACTCAAGTTTGTAGAGCTCTGGGGATTAGGAAATTACAAACTACCGCCTACCATCCGGAATGTAACGGAATGGTAGAGAGGTTACATCGAACTCTTACCGATTCGATATCCCAATATGTGCGAAGAGACGGTCGTGACTGGGATAAGTGGGTCCCATATGCTCTCATGGCATATCGAGCAATACCTCATTCGTCGACAGGATACTCCCCAAACTACCTCATGCTTGGGCGAGAATTGGTAACTCCGTTTGATTGCTGGGTAGGTCCAACCAATGACGGATCGGAATCAGCGGACCATGTCGAAAAGTTAGGGCATCGGCTGAAAGAAGCCTATAAGGACGCTTTGAGTCGTGCCGAAAAGGCCTGGGCAATGAGGACCCATTATTGTAATGCCCGGCGTAAGGAGCGACGCCTAGAGGTGGGGGATTGGGTCTATCTCCATTGTCCAGCCGTAAAGCCTGGGAATTGTCCAAAATTCCACTGTCCCTGGACAGGCCCACACAAAGTAGAAAGGGTTCTTTCGCGAGTGAACTATGAGATCCGACTGGCCACTGGATCTCTGAATGTAGTTCATATAAATAGGCTAAAACGGGCCCCGGGGGAGGAGGGGATTCGCACCCTAAGGTTATGACGGAGGCAGGGGGGGCAACCCGGGAAGTGGAAGGGTCGGAAGATGAGGTCATGGAGCCGGAATGGGAAATTAACCCAGGGTGTTGTTATGGCTCAGAAGACGACTCTTGTGAGGACCAAGATGAAATTGAAACGCAGAGTGAGATTCACAGACACTGTCCGGTTGCTGCGGGAAGATCGCCAGAATGTAATGACCCTGCCTGCCCTCTGGGCGTTAGATCCTCTCCTGAGGAAGAAAACAGGGAAATAACCCAGGATAGTCAAGGGGAGGGAAACGAAGGACGGATTGAGACAGGTGGGACTTCCGGGGAAAGTTCCAGTGGTTCAGATAGCGAGAGCCAAGCTCAGCCAAAGGGGAAACCTGATGCTACTTGGACACCAAAGGGGAAAACTTTAACTTTTTCTCGTAGGTCCCCATACCCGCTTAGGAGGAGAGCTAAGTTGCCTGAAAATGATTCCTGAATATCTTATTTCAGGGTTGTCGCTGTGGGTGGTCCTAGGAGTATGGCCCTTGGCGTGGGCAAGTCTGGTTTTTCTAAGACGAGGTGACGTAGTTGTGACGGGAGACAAATGGCGTCTACTGGTTCACTTGAATGTATCACACCTAGAAGATATAATGGAAACTCTGCGAGGGGAGATTTGGAAGGTCCAATTAGACCTATCTCATGCCTCGGTTAAATATCCAGAGCTTGATGGACTTCAGCCTGTTGTCGAGGGCATACTTAGTCTATTCAGGGAGGCAGAAGAGGAACTTGATATGCTCTGGTCCATGCTACCTAGTCCCCGAGAACGTCGAGGATTGGTCAATGCGGGGGGGATAGTATTAAAATACCTATTTGGGACCCCAGACGCGGACGATTTACAAGGCATTCAAGAAAATTTCGACAAACTAAGTAAGCAAGTAAGCAGTACGGAGACACCATACATGCGGTCTCTGAACAACTAACGCTCAGTCGCGAGTTTGCAAGGAAAGCCGAAGAGGACACGAAAAGGGTTACCCGCTTGTCTGGGGTGGTCCGTAGAATTTTGAAGGAAGGTTTTCAAAAAGAGGCGCAACTTCAAACGAACATATCGCGTGTTACTAACCTCATCCAAAGTTCCCTGTACCTTTCCTCGTCCCTCAGAAGCCTAGAAACTGGAGTAACTGAATTCCTATTTAGATTCCGCAGAGTTCTTAATGGAGTAGGTGCATCGATGAGTGGAAAGTTGAGTAGAGAGATGCTAGGTCCTAAAGAGTTAACTCTGATTTTGGGGAAGGTAAGAGAGGCTCTGCCAACTGGACTGACACTCCTCTCGGAGGGAAGCCGATATCATGACCAAATTTACTACCAAATTTCTGAAGTACATGCAATTGCAACCGATGATGGAGTAATAGCTGTAGTGGAATTGCCTTTAAAAACTCCGGATCAGGAGATGGTGCTTTATCAGGTTCTCTCCTTGCCTCTTAAGGAGAATAAAATAGGAAGAATGGTTGCAGCTCAGCCGGAGGGGGCGTTCTTCTTGGAGAGCCACAACGAGAAGGCCTACTCAATTCTTCAGGAGCAGGATATAGCCAGATGTCGTCCCGGGATACCATGGATCTGTCCTGCCGAGTTCAAATTCTTTCACGGACAAACACCATCTTGTATTGTCTCATCGTTTCGCCAGGAGAATACGTCGAAGGAATGGTGCCCGTGGACTTTGGTGAATCCTAGATCTTCACCCACATGGATTTGGGACGAGCACAAGGAGCTATGGTGGTATAGCATGTCTAAGCCCACTCGCCTCCATCTTCAATGCAGAGGGAGTGCTGGAGTAGAATCGCTAGAGCGGGTTCTAGATGGAAGTGGGCAGCTTACCATAGCACCTGGTTGCACAGCTTGGACACCTGATTATCGCCTTTTGCCGATAGCCGACGTTGGGGAATCCTCTCAGGTGGTGCAGTTGCAATGGGTCAACGTTACGATCAAACCACCCTTGGACCTGCCAGTAAAAGAGGAATATGATCCCGCAGTATGGGAGGATACTTTGAAGGAGCTCAAGGAGCTCGAAGAAGCGTCCAATAACTCTTCGGCTGAATGGGGAACATGGAGCGATGTGGAACGGATCCTTGCGGCCCAAAAGAAGGGGAAGGAAGGGGAACTTCTATGGATAGCAGGCGGGTCGGTTGCTCTAATAGCACTTCTTGGGTTTACCACTGGCCTGCTAATTACAAAACTCAGATCCCGGCGTGGTGCGAATCAAAACTCGCAGCCAACGGAAGGAAGTGGGGCAGCAGGATTCGTAATACATCGACCGGCAGCTGAAAGTGTCGTATCTGTAATAACGGAGCGGATATAGACCGCTCGAAAGTGTAGTAGGCGTTCAGTGATTGTGACGACAGTGTTCGGTATAGTTATAAAATAATGGTAACATAAGGATTTTTACCTCCTAAGGGAGAGGTTTTGTCTTGTAAAGATGCCAATAATGTTTATTTTATTTTAATTTTTACAGCGCATCACCTGTATTGTTATTAGCACTAATATTGTTTATTATTATTATTATTAGTAACATAAGGATGGGTAGTGTTAAAGGTAAAGTAATGTTCCAAGGGAAACATGACTTTGAAAAATCAGGGGGTGATGTAAGGCCCCGTTTTCCCTTTGGCCTTGTTAAGTGAATAAGGATGAGAGAAAAGGTTGGCTGTCCATCTCTAGAGATGTGAGAACCACGAATCCGCAAACGTTGCGTCTGGGATGTTGGCACTGCACGTGGCTGATTCGTAAGATTCCTGGAAGATCTAAGACCTGACAAGAGTTTCTAGTTCAATCACCTGCAAAAGCGGGAGTGGGGTACAAAGGGTTTAAAAAGAGCTGGCTTACCTCCGACCGGGAGAGTTTGCATCCGTTCCTGAGACTTCGGCCCAGATGCTGTTCAGAGGTAGGCCAGTTCCAAATTCTCTATAATCTCCCCAAGTGATCATATTTGATAACTCTACCTATCCGTCTCTCTCACTCAACCTTTTCTCTCATCGTAGCAATGGTTTATGATATTTATGTTTTGTATCCTCTGTGTAAATTATAGTTTTAAAAAGGAATTTCCGCTTCTCTAAAATATTTCCCCATTGTCTATATCTCTAAATCCCGTCCTTGCTAATCAGTCCCTTACAGTTTCATTGTATCAACCTCATAAGCGGGGTTCCTCTCTATGGGGGAGGGAGGAACCGCGCTAAAACCGTTTTTTCCTTTTATAAACAAAAATTATTAAAACAAAATAAATAAATAAAAAACGCTACCGTCTTCAATTTTCACCCAATCAACTTCATATTTTAACTACAATTTCCTAAAAATATTTGCTTGTAAATTACGTCTGATTTTTTCGATTCAGTGAATTATAATGATTTTACGACCGATCATTTTTGGATTTATTTAATAGAAAATGAAGAATTGTTCACCAGTTTTGAAAAATTTAATATTAATTAAACATTCTACGTACTTTACTAGTTTTTAACCTTCTTCTTTCAAAATAATTTTAGTATTTTTAGATTAAAAATTGCCGCCTGCAGACTATGACCCGTGAAAAAAGAGGGTTTAAGTTCGTCAGACACAGCGACGCCATTTTGGTTTCGAAGAATTAAAGTTAAACTTATTAAATAATGAATTGAAACTATTGATTGAATTAAATATTGATTTATTTGTTATCCATAAATTGGAGAAAATTAATATTATTTTGATAAAACCTTAAAATAAAGTAGATTGATCACACTAACAAAATAAATATTTATAAAATATTGACTTAAATAAACACAAAAGTATTTTTTTCTCGCTTTATTTTGTTATATATCGTCGATACAAATGCAAAGTATCGAATTGGAAAAATACATTGTTCATTTTAAATCTTTGCTGATTGCTGTTGGAGTGATGGACGGCAAGCTCTCGACTCTAAGTTCACACAATGAAAGGGGAATGTAACTACTGCCATAAAGTCGAATCTGCCTACTATTTGACTGCCCAAAAGCAAGGTAATAAATAAAAGTATTTTCACTCTTGAAAGTGGTGATTTTCACATTCGATACTTTGCATTTGCATCGACGATATAATAACTTTGAAGAGAATTGATAAAATGAAAGTCAGATCTTTGACGAACAAGAGAATACTCTCAATGCTGACACTTATTGACGTATTGTCGTCTTAGGTGAGATGGGGTTTTCGAAGAGCCCATAGGCTCTTGAAACAACTCCAAATATTCTTTTAGCGGTCTTCAGGTTTATTTATTTTTCTCAAATTCTTTGGAAACTTATTTAAATATGTTCTTCTTTTTTGTTTTTCTTTCTTACACATTATAGTAACCCTGCAATGTGAGAATTTATTTTCTACATGTTCCATTTTATAAATACTGCATGTATGTTATACATTTATGTAACAAGGGAAATTAAATATTAAGCTAACTTAAAAATCGACAGTGAAAATGGTTAAAGGTAAGGAAATAAAACTAAAAAAAATAATCTCCTCCTACATGCCGTCAGGTTTCTCCAGCTGCGCAGTTTCCTAAACCACAAATACATGCCGGCATGTAACAATCCAAATACGGTTGCACAAAAAACGCATTTTCTATGCCTATCAATCATAAAATGGAGACATACCGTATTAAACGTCTGTCACTTATCTGAGAATGGGTAAACACAACGTTTAATATGGAATCGGTGATACGGCTTTCCTATAGAAGAGGTCAACTAATTGAATTCTATTTCTTTCTTTCTTCCGTTTAAAAAAAAATAATAATAATTTTGTTTAGAGCCTTCGGCTCAAATTAAGGGACATAAATATTTTTTAGGTCCACCCGACAAACCTATTTAATGTAGTGTATATCATACAGTCTCCTTTTTCGTTCATGGCTACCGCGCATACGCGAACGGCATCGGACACTTTCTTCTAACGTTATTTCCAGTTTAGTCATCGCTAGAGCATATCAATCTACCTCACTTGTAAAGTGAAGATATGTGGTTTATGAGAACAAAGACAAGCATCCTTCAATATCATGCCTGCTGACGTTTAGGCAAGAAAATAGATCTTTCATCTGCCCTCTTGGAGTTTGTTTTTTTTTTTTGGAATTTCGCCAATTCCATAATAGCATAATCCATTGGTAATGTGCCACGGAAAAACCTCAATCACAAGAGTGTTTTCCCACGGATCCAGTATCAACATGGCCATGGCAGCTTTATGCCCATCATAAAGTCGATAGAAAATTACATCCCACGCCCCCAGATCTTTGTATAGAGGCATATTCCGTTATCTAGGAGTCAGAGTTGGGCAAACGTTAGCGCGCGCTAAAAGCTGATACCTCTCCGCTAATTTAGCGAAACTGTAGAAAGCCAGCGCTAATAATTAGCGGTTAGCGGCGGCAGTGCGCTAACCGCTAATCTATTTATAAAATATCGTAATTGCTAATAGCTTAAGCTATAGTTAGAACTTGTAACTATAGTTTAAGCTATTAGCAATTACGATATTTCATAAATAGATTAGCGGTTAGCGCACTGCCGCCGCTAACCGCTAATTATTAGCGCTGGCTTTCTACAGTTTCGCTAAATTAGCGGAGAGGTATCAGCTTTTAGCGCGCGCTAACGTTTGCCCAACTCTGCTAGCAGTACATAGGAATAATATATTATTTGAATAGGCGGAAGGTCATGCATATATAAAACTAGTCAACTTCACTTTAGAATGCGTTAATTTATTTTATGCTCTACATGTTTACATAAATTTAGCCTTAGCTACGGAAGACCTTCCACAGGTAGGGCCACGTCCATAGTAGTATAGTATATTTACTATTATAATCAAATTTACTTAAAACCTACGTGCTCGGATACCAAAAGTGTGGGTGTGTGTATTTAAACACAGTGTCCCCAAGAAAAAATGGCAATACTTCAAGAATCGATGCAGGATGAAAAAAAAAACAACGAAAAAATTCCTTTGTCATAAATCTCGTTTTTGATTCGTTTCTGAGAAAAAAAAACTAAATAATAATCATGAAAAGGCAGTTTTTCGTAAGGCATATATAAAAATCATTAAATAATAATATTATTTATTTTTTTAATTATAGAAAGGAAATCTTTTAAAAATTTGTATTTAAAATAATTTAAAAATATTTATTTATTTTTATTATTTTATGCGCAACTTATGCTATAAAAGAAGTCAATGAGAAATATTAAAAATTTGTTAGGGGCAATACGTCCAGTAGTGTTAATGGAAGTGATATTAGTTTTCATACATTAAACGTGTATTTAAAATTATATAAACCAGAAAAATAGATATATCTATCATTGAGAATTATACAGCCATATTTTACTGACGCCCCGTGGCCTAGTGGCTAGCGCCTTAGATTCATAAGCAGGAGATGGTGGGTTCGATCCCCACCGGTGGCAGGAATTTTCTCATCTCAGGCTCGTTGAGAATATTCCTAGCTGCATCCGGGATGTTGGCACTAATGGCCCAGATTTGTCGATGCGCTGTTTAAAAAAAAACGACAAAAAAAAACAGAAAAAAAAAACGTTCAGTTAGATGGAATACTTCAAATCCCGTATGCGCTAAATTGTGGGCAGTCCGCCATTTGCATTACTAATGAATCAATGAAGAACACGCTACGTGAAACTCAATAAAAGCTGATTATGTCTCGTTTGGGACCAGGGAAGGATTTGAGAGGTCAGGCAAGGGAGATAGTGTTTAATATTTGTCAATACTTAGCGAAAGCTAAGGCTGAAAACAATTTAGATTATAACATTGCCTGTTCAAATAGATGGTTGGATGGAGGGAAAAGGGTGTGGCCTATATTCCCGGTAGAATATTATCTCAGTCACATTCTTACGAAATTAAAAACCTTTTCAATCTTAGCTTTGGCAAAATATTGATAGATATTAAACACTATCTCCCATATCTAGCCTTCCCCAGTCCTAAACGAGACATAAAAAGTTTTTTTTTGAGTTTCACTTAGCTTTTTCATAATTTAAAAAGTAATGCAAATGGCGGACCCGTTGGGAGAAATTACCACCGACAATCGCGCATGCGCTAGTAAACTCTTGGGGTTATCTAAACAGGCTATAGTACTAATCATAAACATTCCAAATACACTATAACATTTTTTGCTATGGGCAATCTGTCGTTTGAAATACTAAGTAATATATGAATCGCTTCATGGTGGAAAGCATAAATAAAATATATGATTTAATACATCCTATTGCTGTATTGATTCTATCTGTCATTGCCTTGGGCAGATAGTTGTGTATATCCATACTTGAGAAAGCAGAAGATATCTCCTTGGAATAGTCTAATAAACCAATCTCTCTACCACAATATCAACTCATAACTACATTTCCTGGATCCTATACTATTCCCCCATCATTCAGAACTCTCTGTCTCATGAAATTCAAACTTTTTATTACTATTTAAAGGAAACATTTCTTTTTTTTTTGGAGCGGTTAAATTCCATCATTGAACTGAATACACACTGAAAAATCTCATTCGTCATATACTTACAAACATGTACTTTAAGGATGTTCAGAATGCAGGAAAATCCTCCCTGTATTACTAAAATACTCATTTCATTGCTAAATGCAACAACAATTAAACCTCGTTTTATTTCTCCTAATGAGATTGCTCTATTAAAAATATCCCCTCTTCATTCTGTATACATTTACTTTATTCATATTCTTGTTTAGTATGCTAATAAGGTAAAATAATACTCCTAATTAGAATAAAATTTGTTATTAGATTTGGATCATTTATAGTTTTGTTGCAAGGCTAAAATTACGGGCACTATGGACATAAATGAACCATTCCTTTATTGGAATCACTTGTAATTTTGCCAGTGAACATACGCAGACCCAAAGTATACAAGTTTGAAAGAATATATATTAATTCTCGTAGACTTCCAAGGTCCATGTTATTTAATTTTTTTAAAGCCATCTGGATATTACCTTGTCGAATTGTTAATAACCAACGTTTAAAGACAAGATTAAACCTAAATAAATGTTTGCAAAGAAAATGTAAATTTATTATCAAAGCAATAGGTTCATCCATCCTACTAAAAGGGTTTACTATTTGCTCGGTGTTTTTATGTAATACATTCTAAATATCATAAATATATAGATCCTAACGTGTATTTTTTTTATTGTTTCTTTTTTTTATTTCCCACTTAACAAAAGATATAAATCAGCCAAAAAAAACATTAGAAGTCGATGAATTTCGGTGCTGGGGAATAGCGCTATTTTCTATTAACTGTTCAAACTGCTAATGCTAATAATGATTAGCAGTTAGAAATAACAGATACAACTGCTAACTGCTAATGCTAATAATGATTAGCAGTTAGAAATAACAGATACAACTACTAACTGCTAACGCTAATAATGATTGGCAGTTAGAAATAACAGATACAACTGCTTACTGCTAATGCTAATAATGATTAGCAGTTAGAAATAACAGATACAACTGCTAACTGCTAATGCTAATAATGATTAGCAGTTAGAAATAACAGATACAACTGCTAACTGCTAATTCTTATCGAACAGTTTCATCGAATGTTATGAAGTACTAAGGCACGGTATTCAAAGATAATACTGGTTACTACATTCCGAATTCTTAAATTTATTTATATAGACAAATTCCTTAGGTTATACGAGCAACATATTCATCAATAACGTGTAATTAGTGATTTTCTGTAAAATTTGTAATTTAGGAACATTTTCTTTTTTTTTTTTTAGCTTTCATTTTGATTTTTTTTAACCAGCATGTGCCATAATTTTGTTTTAGGAACCTATACTTTGTTTTCTGTAGTAGATAAAGTTTTGATCGTTTTAATGTTCTTTACATTTCTTTCCTTTGAAAATTTGTGATGTTTCGAAGGTACCCTATTTTTGTAGAATTAAACGTACAAATGTACTGCTTGATTCTCTTCTATGTCATTTTATTATTCATCATTGTTCTCTGTGACCTGCTGTATAGCAGCTCAGAGGACAATGTTCTCTGTGACCTGCTGTATAGCAGCTCAGAGGAAAATGTTCTCTGTGACCTGCTATATAGCAGCTCAGAGGACAATGTTCTCTGTGACCTGCTGTATAGCAGCTCAGAGGACAATGTTGTCGATACAGAGAAAAAGAAGCGATAGAGCTAACTGCTAACTACTAAATGACTATTTCGATTGTAGCGTTTTGCCAGAGGTTCCTAAACTGCTAACCACAGTATCTGTTATTTCTAGTCAATAGCTGTAACCTGCTAAAAAATAACAGATCTGCTAATAGCAACCTAGCACTAATGATTTTGTAACATTAACTAAGCTGAGCATGTAGCTAAACCGGAAAACAGTACAAGTGGTCTACGAGACAAAAATGTTTGGAGATCACCCAGCTAAACTGAAATA
Source organism: Gonocerus acuteangulatus (assembly GCA_946811695.1). Classification (NCBI taxonomy): domain Eukaryota; kingdom Metazoa; phylum Arthropoda; class Insecta; order Hemiptera; family Coreidae; genus Gonocerus; species Gonocerus acuteangulatus. The sequence continues at coordinate 71,215,309 of OX328128.1, forward strand.
TTTCTAAACGTCGACAATCTAGGAAGGAACGGAAGAAGATATGAGAGGAGAAGGGCAGATTGATGAGAAAGGAAGGACACGGACAGCGACTAGAGATGAAATATACCAACATTAGAGAAGCTCCCGCAGGCATTTGTAGATGACACTACCACAAAGATCAGATTACTAGCACCGCTTTAGAAATACTTCTTAGGCAGCTGTCTAAGATCATATAAAGTTTAATGGTCATTTAACTTTACAAGATTTAAGGGGAAGATTGATGTCCTAATAACTCAGTGACATTTAACCTCAATTTCAGAACTTGGTCTATCGTTTGTTGAAGAACATTTCTTCGGCCAACTTGCGAGGATTCTTCTTCGTGCTTTTATAGCGATTTTTTCTTTTATTTTTTCTTTATAACCCACAAACTCAAATACTTTGAAAAAATTTCTAATCTCATGTTAAATGTGGAATGGAAAGGTCTGCAAAAAAAGAAATATTTTTGCTGCGTGGAATCCTTCAGCAGAACATTATGTTATTTGGTGCGCTGAATCCAAAAATGCCCACTGCATATTGTCCATTACGTCCAGTTTTCTTGCAAAATAAGAGAGCTGGGCACAAACAAAACAACGCAAGTGTAGAAAAAATGCCATAATTTTGTATTATGTTAATGTATTATGAAACATCCTCACTTTTCAGAGAAACAAATTGGCAACATGTTTTGGACATCCTTACACCTCTCTCCTTCTATCCTACCTCACCTCCCCATCTTGTCTATGGCCTCTCTTTCAGGTTGCATCGTTCCTCGGGGTGATGTGAAAGTGACAAATCCAGTGAAATTCATAAGATTGACAACCTGCAGCAAAGACCGAATTTGAGGTTAAACGCTCAATGTGAACACAGGCCATAGACAAAAAAAACTAGACGTGTTGGAATTATTTTCGGTTTCAGCATGAAAACCTAAATGGAAACCAGACAAAAATTTCTTGCAGTTTTTTGGTCAAAGGCCTGTGTTATATTTATCTAGTTTACGAGGTTAAAAAAAAACAAATTGGGCACAAGAATTGCATTAATAATTTGTTCCGTTGCAATTTCACGCCCCCAATGGGCCGTTTTTTTCTTGTTAACGAACTCATCCTTTCATTTATTATGGGTGTCGGGGCGTACGAAGTTCCCCCTCTGGTAAGCGAGTGCAAAGTTCATCCCCTCCAATTCGAACCGCGTAAGCGGCCTGGACTTTTTCTAAAAGCCTATATTAGTCAGTTTCCGGAACTCCAATACTTTTCTCTACAAAAGAGATACTTCTGACCGTCCAGTCGGTACCGTATGTATGGGATCCAATCCTCCAAGTTTACGCCGCTTTAGTTTGAATGTTCTCATCCCGACCTTTACGTTTCACCTCGGCAGCGTAATTACCACGCGTCTACTCTTACGCGTAGCTCCAAACGACCAGTAGGGCCAAACGACGCGTCGTGAAACGTCGCGACGTTTCGTGTTTCCAAATAGGCTACAGCCTCTAAATCTTAACCGATTTCAATGCGTTTTTTTAAATAAAGCTAATAAAATTTAGAACAACTGTGTCTGCCAGATTTTTGTTTCCCCTGTTTATTATCTATTTAAATTTTAACGTCCATTAAAATTACCTAAGAATTTTAGGACGGTTTATCTATAGGTCACAACCCTTTTCTAGCCAGGATAGGGCTAATGCCTTTTCTTATTTCCAAAAAAAAGCCACCACCCCTAGTAGGAATCGAACACAAGGAACCTTGGCGTGGAGTGTTAAGTCCCTGTTAATTAAATTACTTGTAAATATTTCACGAACTTTTACAATTGAACACAAAATAATATTTTATTTTTCATCTAACTTTATATCAGCCCTGATATCGTTGAAACTAAACATTCACATCCTGATTAGACTTGGAAAATAATAAGACTGAAATCTGAGAATTTTTCCATGTCTAAACAGGATTTTAATATTTAATTTCAATATCAGGGCTGATCAGTTAGACGAAAAATAAAATATTATTTTATGTTCAATTGTCTAAGTTGGTAAAATATTTACACTTAATTTAATAAATAGTGGAAGCAAAAAACAAAAATCTAGCTAGACCAAGTTGTTTTAAATTTTATTAGCTTTAATTTAAAATAAAAACATGCATTGAAATCAGTTAAGATTTAGAGGCTGTAGCCTTTTTTGAAACACGAAATGTCCTTTGGCCCCACTGTCCGGCAGCCTACGAAGTAAAGATTTCTGTTACAAGAGCTGATTCCAAGGCACTGGATATTCTGTTCGCCAGCTGTTGGTGTTTTGTGAGTAAGTTTACATTTTCATATTTTTTAGTATACTTTAGACTGAACTGGAGTCTAGACGTGGCCCTACCTGCAGAAGGTTCTCGGTGGTGAGGCTGTAATTGTACATTTTTTTATGAGCTCCTGAAGAGGAGTCATAGGAACGTGAAACGCACAATAAAAGAGTAGTGTGGAGCGCGAGTGTTTTGTTCGAATTTGACCTTCTTCCACATATAAATATATTCGAAAAATGGGGTCACCATCTTATAATATATTTTTTTAGGGAAATACCTTAATCCCCCCCCCCTACGCGCCGCTGATCAAAACGTTGCTCACAGGCACGTATAATGGGGATCATGAATAACGTGTTCAATCATGTATGAGTCATTACTCGCGGAACGTATTTATTACTTAATGCACGTTTTATACTAGTTAAGTAAAATATTAAGTGTTCACGTTATAAAAGGGATCAATTAAAAAAAAATAGTGTTGTTCCCAGCTGCTCTAATGTCCTTAAAAATGTTATCACTGAAATTAAAAGGTCTAAGACACCGAAAATACTTATCTAGATAGACCCCACCTCCTGCGGGTCTTTCATAATGGAATTTTGCGCCTACTTCGTTACTTCGTTGGCTTAGTGCTGGTTAAGTGCTTTATTAAAATCAACAAAACGTTCCTTTATCCACGGGGAGATTATAAGCTCAGAATAATTTTCATATTCTCTCTCCTTGTGGACTCCTGCCATTCATTATGGCTCAGTCTTTTCAACCATTTAATTAAATTCCATGTTTTAACCGATGGCATTTATCACAATAATGAAACAAAATACTTTATTTTGGGACTTTGTCCCTTAATAATTACACTTAAATCTACTATATAATAGAATAAACAAATTAAAAAATAAAAGTCTAATTCTATTTTGGAAAAAAAACCGCTATTAACAAAAGCTTAAATAATGAAATAAAACAACCGCAAATATTAGTATAAAGAAGGGAGTCAATATGGAGGGGTTATGGAATACGGGATCAAATCAAATCAATGATGAACTTATATGCAGAAGGGGCGATAAGAATATAAAAATAAAGTAAATATTTCAATGAAAAAAAAATCAGAAAAGGGAGAGAGTGAAAATAAAAGAATAAAAAATAAATTCATAGACAAAAAAATAGAAAAAATAACATCGTAAAATAAATTACAAAACAAATGTGAACTTAATGAAACGAAAAAAATAACTAACAACACTTTTGAAGATGTATCGGTATATATATGTGAGGGGCTGATTAGCAAAGACGAGATTTAAAGGAATAGATAATGAGGAGATGTTTTAGAGAAGTGGAATGTCATGTCAAGGCTTTAATTTACACTAAGATTACTGGTCTATACAGAAAGATCATCAAACATTTCTAAGATGAGAGACAGGTTGAGTGAGAGAGAGCTAGTAACTGCTATGAATTTGGGAGATAAGAGAATATTGGGCTGACTTAATTTTGACAAACATCTGGGCCAAGTTCTTTGGTACAGGTGTTGACTGTCCTGTCAGAGGTTTGTCGGCCCTTACAAACCCTTTACCCACCTCTGCTATAGCTCGTGGCTTCTGACGAGATTTTCCTCGTCACCTCACGTGCCTGACACGTCTAGTGCGAATGACCCCTTGTTGGACCTCCGGCCTTTTCTCACGTCTTTAATGACTTACTCTAAGTCCGAAGGTAATACGGGGCCTTACACATAAGTATTCTGTTCTTAGCAATAATACACTAGTTGAAGGGGAGTATCGCACGGAATGAGGGACAGAGTTCCAGAAGGAGTACGCTGTTTCAAGTGCAGGAGGTGAGAGGTCGGATATAGCAGAAGGAGCAAATAAAATATCAACAAATATTAGAACAAAGTAGAGAGTGAATACGGAGTGGTTGTGGGATACTTCAGAACTCATAGGTTCCTTGTGCAGAAAGTAGAGAGTGAATACGGAGTGGTTGTGGGATACTTCAGAACTCATAGGTTCCTTGTGCAGAAAGTAGAGAGTGAATACGGAGTGGTTGTGGGATACTTCAGAACTTATAGGTTCCTTGTGCAGAAAGTAGAGAGTGAATAAGGAGTGGTTGTGGGATACTTCAGAACTTATAGGTTCCTTGTGCAGAAAGTAGAGAGTGAATACGGAGTGGTTGTGGGATACTTCAGAACTTATAGGTTCCTTGTGCAGAAAGTAGAGAGTGAATAAGGAGTGGTTGTGGGATACTTCAGAACTTATAGGTTCCTTGTGCAGAAAGTAGAGAGTGAATACGGAGTGGTTGTGGGATACTTCAGAACTTATAGGTTCCTTGTGCAGAAAGTAGAGAGTGAATACGGAGTGGTTGTGGGATACTTCAGAACTTATAGGTTCCTTGTGCAGAAAGAAGAGAGTGAATACGGAGTGGTTGTGGGATACGTCAGAACTTATAGGTTCCTTGTGCAGAAAATCAAATTCCCTCCATCCTGAAGAATTATTTGTTTAAAAAATAATAAGCTGCATTGGCGCGAATGCTACATGCAAATGACCTGTAAAAAAAATGTGGCAGAAGTTGTCATTGAAAGAACCGCTTTTACCGATACAAACTAATGACTTGTTGCTTAGTACACCACAAAAATAAAAATAAGACTAATGATCCTTCATTGAACAAGAAAAATTAATTTGAAATTGTAGGAAGTGAATAAGTAATAAAATATACCAAAAAATGTTTTTGTATGCCTTCTACAAATTTATTCAGTATCAAAATTCAAATAACGAGTTATAAAAATTATGAGAAAATATTTGATTTCATCTGTGGAAGGAAGAGGCAAATAGATTTCCAGCTCCCAGAAGTAATGCATATTTCAGAGTTTTTCTGGGTCGAGAACACTTTGAATATCTCCCCAGGGATCACGAAATATTCAACAAGGTTGGGGGACTTGGGTGAATCCATTCAAAACCGTTTTAACAGCGGAATGTGCTCGATTCTTCATGCAAATAAAAACATGATAGATTTTGATGCTTACTTCAGGACAACAACAAAATTGATTCATCTGTAGATTAGAAATAAATGTGCAAAACTAATCTTGTAGGAATATAATTTTTTTATTCAAATTTTAACTTATACATTGCAGCAGTTTTGGGGATGTGTTATCTACTGGATTCTACCCTTTTCTAATGTCTATTCTTTTTTTTTCAAAAGAAAAGCTACTATCCCGATTATGAATCGAACCCAATTCCTTAGGCACGAATTGCTCACGGCCACCGGGCTTCCGAATTATATATATATATATATATATATATATATATATATATATATATATATATATATATATATAACCAGCTGACTCTTAGCTTAGAAAAAATATACAGCACTATACAGAACTGACAATAAGTCAATAATTTGATCACTTTACTAAGAGCGCATTCTTAGGCACTCATTAGAGATAAGTGTAATCGTGTAACCACTTATTGGTGGGGTTTATTCAATAATATACAATTCTCACTCAAATAAAATGCTAACTAACATTGTTATGGCTATTATTAGTAACATTTGTATACATTAAACAACAATGGCAAAAATCATGGTACAATACCACTGATAACTAGATTAAAGAAATCAACTACACTATACACAAATGGTCACCTAGTTAAAGATCAAATAGACGGTAAGAAGTCATTTTATACCTTCTCAGGATTGGCCATACTCAACGGACACACTCTTACATTATTTCAAGACAGGAGAGACCTCAATATACATAATAATAATAATATTTATTTGTGATTGAACATTGTTCTTACAAATATGATCGGGGTAAGTATATACAATTCATGGAAAGTAAATTAGAGTAGACTCTTATAAAACAAGAAAATAAAATAAGCTTTTATAATACAGAATAATTAAGAACTGATTGTTCGGTTCATTTACTACACTTAGCGGTTGCCTCTTTTCTTCATTACATCCTCCAGGTAAATGCAAAAGGCATTTACCTGGAGGATGTAATGAAGGGCATTCTTCATTATATATGTGATATTAGAGGTGGTCAAGAAATAATATGTTGCAGAGTTATTCAATAATAGGTTTCAGAGTATTTCTGAGATTGGAGTATTCAGGACATCGCCACAGCAGATGCTCCAAGTCTTCTTCCTCCAATTCACAGTTGGTGCATAGTTTGTTCGTTTCTATTTTGAATCTTTGACGGTGGATGCTCCATATACATACCGATATATACTTATCAATTAAGCACATTATGACAAAGTGTAGACACAAATTTGAAATTACCCTGCAATTTTAACGACTAACATTCCGATGGTAGCCAGTACATTGATGAACTAATTAAATACATAATGCATATACATTTATAAAACAGTATTTAAAAAAGAAAAAATAACAACAGCCATTTGGTAAAATTGATTTTTTGGTATGTAATTGATCCAACAAAAAGTTATTCTCATTTTGTTGCATTAATGGGACAGAACATACAGAACATTCAATAGTAACACAAAATAATCGATAGACAGAGGCTTTTGGAATAAAACTGAATAGAATTGTACTTCACACGATTATGGCTGACCATAATCCACGACAGCTTTTTATCATTCCAAGGATTTTTTTTTTTTTTTGCACCATACAATGTATTCCTCTTGGAATGATAATAAGCTACCGGCATTTTCATAAAGTACTTTATAATACTTGGAACGTTATATACCATTAACCACATCATTTTCAAAACATCATTTTTTATTTATTTGTTTGTTTTTTTAACACTCCGTGCCAAGGGTTTTTGGAAAAACGAAAAGGGAACAGCCCTATCCTGGCTAGAAATGTGGGGTTAACATTCTTAGTTAATAATAATGGACGTTAATATTCAAATAAATAAATAGGGTTTTAATGGATTTTTGGCTTTATATTTTAAAAAAATCAACGGTAAATGGGAAGACGAGGGTCCTAGGCACCGATTAATTTTACATGTTTTACTATAACGTATTTTTATGCACTAAACACGAATCCGTTAAAAAAAAAAAAAAAAAAAAAAAAAAAAAAAAAAAAAAAAAAAAAAAAACTACTAACTAGGGAAGAAGTTATGAAGCACTAAAGTTCAGTGTTATGCGGGTGCTGAAAGCTGACGTAAACAACGTATTTGTAAACATGCGCATCCACGGGGATATTTTTGACATCTTCTTGAGCGAGCGCAGCGAGCGGAAACGCATAAGCTTACTCCGTTCTTGATAAATTTAAATAATTGGAGACAGTTACTTATTTATTAAATTTCAGAATATATCAAATTATGCTCAGACACGATCCTATGCGGGGGTGCGGGAAGAAGGCAGATAGTTCTTTAAACATAGCAACAGGAGCATTAATAATTCCTGAAAAGCTAGCGACCCATAGTTCCAAAGGTGGAAATGTTCGAAGATTCAAAAGAACGGCTCAAGCAGAAGACAAAGAAAAGATGAACATCTTTCAGATGATTTATTCCAGAAAATAAATATCTCAGAACAACCCAAGAAACTAAATAAATATGCAAAAAAACTAACATATCACGAAGTAATTTTGTGTGTAATATTTCTAAATATATAAGCACTTATGTAAACGTGTCAAACTAGTATTTCTAAAGTGGCATAAGTCAAAAAAATTATTAAAAAATATTACTTAATTAAATAAAATACGATTCAAATAAAGGATGTCATGTTTACAACTTCTTTACATCATTAGACCTACCATTTTTCCTCAATATCTATTTGTAATAATAACAGTGCTAATACTTTTTCTAATGGACCTTTTCCGAAGCCACGTTACTAACGGACTAATGATTTCACAAACAAAGACAATTGATGAACTGAACTTGGTAATCATTGAAGCAGCAAACGCAAGCATACCAATGACAACGAACACATACAGAAAAGCACCGCTTCCTTGGTGGAATGATGATGGCAGGACAGCAATTAGAAATCGGGGAAGAGCACTTAATTTATTCCGGAGAAACCCATCTGACGTGAACCATCAAAATTATAAAAGGGAAAAGGCGAAGGCCCAGTGGACTGTGAGAAACAGTAAAAAGAAATGTTGGATAGATTTCTTATCAAATCTGAACAGAAACACACCCAAACAAGAAATATGGACAAAGATAAAACAGATACAACATAAGAACTACAGACCCCCCATAACAGGAATCAAATACTTAAACACTACTATAACTGACCAAACAGAAATCAGTAATTTAATAGGCAGACATTTTGCCACAATATCCAGCAACGAGAACTACACGGACGAATTTTTGCAATACAAAAATAACGTAGAAATGAATATCCTTCCCATTACGAACCAACATAACCATCCTTTGAATGATCCGTTTACTTTAGACGAACTAAAACATGCACTGTCGACTGCACATATTACAGCACCTGGACCTGACGGACTAACTTACGATTTGTATAAAAATCTACCCAACATTGGCCTCGTCACTCTTTTAAATATACTTAACGAAATCTTTCAAAGCGGTGCCTATCCTCACTTCTGGAATGACTCTATAGTTATACCAGTTTTAAAGCAAGGAAAAGATAACAATTTACCCTCAAGTTTTAGACCCGTAAGTATGACAAACTGTTGTGGGAAAATACTGGAGAAGATAGTAAATAAAAGAATTATATGGTTCTTAGAAAAGAATAACCTTCTCTCAGTATTTCAATGTGGGTTTAGGCCAATGCATTCTACCATGCACCACATTGCTAGGCTTGAAAATGATATTTTAGATGCCTTTCAAAACAAAAGCTCCATAATGGCGGTGTCATTGGACCTGGAAAAAGCCTATGACAGAGTGTGGAGAAGACTTATCCTGTCTCAGCTGATTGAATGGGGTGTGCAAGGCCAAGTCATGCATTACTTGAAGAGCTATCTTTCCCGAAAGATCATTCAGAGTGAGAATAGGTACTGCTCTTTCAGATGAGTTTCTACAGGAGAATGGAGGGCCTCAAGGAGGTGTACTGAATACGACTCTCTTTAATATCGCAATAAATTCCGTCACTAGATGTATAACTCAAGGAGTGTCGTATTGCCTGTATGCTGATGACCTCCTCATCTACACGACATACACAGATCTCAAGACAGGTAAACTACAGATACAGAACACATTAAATAACTTAGACAAGTGGTGCTCTTTTACAGGATTTAGGTTTTCAAGAGACAAAACGAAATACATAATATTCTCTAGAAAAAGAGCAAATCAAAGAGATCACTTAACATTACATCAGACAATCATTGACAAACCCGACTTACTGGCTTTCTTAGGAATGACACTAGACAAAAAACTAACATGGTTGCCCCATCTAAAAGGACTTCTCACCAAATGCAAAAAGTCATTAAATTTGTTAAGAATCCTTAGTAACACCAAATGGGGTGCTGACAAATGCTCCATGCTTACATTCTACCGATCTTACACCAGGTCTCTTCTGGATTATGGATGTATAGCATATTCATCTGCCTGTCCTACAACCTTAAGACTACTCGACACTATACACAACACAGGACCCAGGCTTGTCACAGGAGCTTTCAGAACCAGCCCTTCAGATAGCCTTTGCGCCTTGGCAGGAGAACCCCCACTGCAGTACAGGCGTGCAATGTTGTGCTCTTCATTTTATATCAAATCAAAAGGACTTGAAACGCCTTGTGTTAATTATTTTCTAGAGAATATCAATTTTAATAAATACCTCGAATTCAATTCGAAAAGAAAACCTTTTACAGTAAGATCTCTAGAAGGTAGAAGGAATTCAATTATAAGAGAATCTACAATTCTTAAATACAAATTCACCGACACACCACCCTGGAAATTAAGGAACTTAAGGATTGACTTGACTCTGACGAAATACAAAAAGACAGAACCGACCTCCTCACTATTTTAAAACAAAATCCAAGAACATTATTCACTTACGGATCCAAGACGGAATCTGGGACAGGGGCGGCTGCCATTGTAAATGACGTTACGTACCAAATGAAATTGCCAGAACCACGACTATATACACAGCAGAACTTTACGGAATACTTTTGGCACTGACTAACGTTCATAATGCAGACACTGACATGATTACAGTTTGTACGGATTCCTTAAGTTCCTTAATGTCATTACTGAACATTTATAACACACACCCTATTATTCACCAGATATTTACTCAAATAAACATTCTTCAAAACGAAAACATACATATTACATTGTTTTGGCTACCCGGACTCGAGGACATCGATATGAGTAGAGCAGTGGACGTACTGGCAAAACTGGCTACAAACCGACCCATACCAGATATAAACACTGTGACGTCATCAGACTTGACTAAAACCTTACGAACTAACACTCTGTTCGAATGGGAGAAAAATTGGTTAAAACGTAATTCCAAATTAAGGGAAATTAAGAATACGACCAAAGCCTGGGTAAAAGAACAATTCTCTCGTAGAGACGAAGTAATTTTATCCAGGCTTCGGATAGGACACACCCTACTCACCCATTCGTACTTACTAGACAAAACAGAAAGACCCCTTTGTCGACAATGCAACAGAACTCTAACTGTCAAACATATACTGACCGACTGCAGACAACGCAGCAACTTAACGATTCCTTATGACTTACACGATTTACTGACAGAGGGTAGTCCCATACATCCACATACTTCTTACACATCTCAAATCAACGCTCTTTTATTCCAAGATATAACTATATGTCTTCTTCAATCGAAATGATTTGTGTCCCTTCTTTTTTTATTTTATTTTTTTCCTTTTTTTCCATTAGTTTTTATTCTATATGAATAATTTGGTTGCCTTATAATTTCCTCTTGTCTTATTTTCTTTATTATTTTTTTTTTGTTTTTATTTTTTTTATTACAATCAGACTGCGACATTAACGGGCCTTGATTCTGCTATCCATATGAGTTTATCGTTACAGTCACGGAACTCATAATTAATAAAATAAATAAAATAAATAATTTAATCTTTTAAACCAGTTCAATTATTTATTTACTTATTCACTTGAAATATTATTAAAAAATCTAATAATGTATAATAAATATATAAGGTACACTTAAATTAATAGATTACGCCCGATAACAGAAAGTAGTCATATATTCAATAAGAAAAACACTAATTGAAGAATAAACAGCGATAAGCGGAAACCAGATTGCTAATAACTCCGTTTCGCCTGATAACGTGTTATAACTGGGGACCGGATTTATAGGATAAAATAAGCATCCAATTAGGTTTTTGCAACAGCAATAATAGGTTTTTATTCAAAAATCCATTTTAGGTTTTTTAAGGTGATAAAAATCATTCGATGGGTTCAAAAAATAGGCCTTTTTAGTTTTTTGTTTGTTTTTTTTTTTTTTTTTTTTAATCCATTTTAGGTTTTTTACGTGATTTCAATAGGTTCGAAAAATAAGTTCAACCTATCATTGATATACCTACTATAATTTTGATTAATTTATCATTTATAAATTAATATTTATATATATAGTGACATCAAAATAAACAAGAAATAACATTATTTTATAGAATAGTATACTGGGAAGGGAAAAAAAGATGAGAAAATAAAAATAAAACTTAAGTATGAGTTGTTTTTTTAAAAAATAGGTTCACATTTGAGAACCTATAGATCACGTAAATAATATTCGTTAAAAAAAAAAAAAATATATATATATATATATATATATATATATATATATATATATATATGTGTGTGTGTGTGTTTAGATGGAATATCATTTATCTCCAGCGGTGTTACTCCTCCTCACTTCTTCTTGGGATATTTCGATGGGTTCATCTCCATCTTCGTCAGCCAGGTACTTGTTGTTTCTTCCTCGGTCGTTGCCAAGGGAATGAAATTTTTCTCGATCTGGGCGCCCTTTCTACTCTCTAGCCCAAGTATCTGCGGACGGTGTAGTTGGGATTCTGTCCGTTAGTAGCGCTGATGGTATTGCGTCTTTTTTTTTCTGTAATTTCCTCGCCGTAAGGTTTAATATGCTTGATGTTTATTTCGGTCCGCCGATACTTGGGCTAGAGAGTAGAAAGGGCGCCCAGATCGAGAAAAATTTCATTCCCTTGGCAACGACCGAGGAAGAAACAACAAGTACCTGGCTGACGAAGATGGAGATGAACCCATCGAAATATCCCAGGAAGAAGTGAGGAGGAGTACCACCGCTGGAGAAAAATGCCGTTCCATCTAAAAATATCATCCCAGCGATGAAAAATAAACATCAAGCATATGTATATATATATATATATATATATATATAAGGATTAGAATAAAATATTTTATTAACAGACATAAAAAGGTTTGTGATCTTCTGAAGCAAATTTCGATGGGGAGATGTCAGTCGGAGAAATAAGTGCTTAAAACCACGAAAGAGTTAGTTTTGTTCTTTTGAACGGGTTTTTGTCACTGTTTACGTCACTTTTGTTTTTTAAGTGTAAGAAAAAAAGAAACATCTTTGTAATAGTGTTTTCCTAGAGCGAGCGTTGAGGTGGCGGGAGAGTCACTTCCACTTATGAAACTGTCAGTTTCCTGTTGTGGCGCCTTAAGCTTCCTTCTCTATGAGTTTTTATTTTATATTTTTAACGAAAGATCAAAACCTACCGATAGCTGCTATATTCGTTTACTAATCGCACTAGGGATATGAACAGAACCGCGCTAAGATGATGCAGTTCCTGCAAGTCGGACTTTTATGAATTACTCAACGTAAATTGATGGTCGCACACATTGATTTTTCATAAGATAAAGTATTTTATTTATTCTCCCCTCAGTAGTTTCTAGGCAACATTACTGGCCATAATTTAATACTTGATGACAATTTTAGATAAATTTATGTGCTAAAAAATAACCACCATGCTGAGTTACATTTAGAGTTGCTTCATTAAATATAACTGCGGGCTAAGATAGTATCATTTGACGCCTGTTAATTGTGTCTAACTTAGTAATTTTTATTTTTTATTTTATATTAGTTATTTTCAAATTTAGGTGATAAAACTATATCTTTACTTAGTAATTTAGAAGGCAATGTAGATTTTTAGAAGCAAATGGTGCCATTAAAATAAATTTGTTTAATTAGCACCCATTAATATTTAAGTATGATAATGAGATAAACAATTTAATTGAGACAATTAAAATAAATTAAAGTCCAAAAATAGCCAGGGATAATAACTCTGTTGCCATTTGGCGACAGGTTCAAGTGATGTGTATTATCTAATCAGATGTTTGTAGAGTTTCGGAGTCGGGTTGTCCTGTTTGGCGTCGAAACTGTAAAAGACCCTCAATGTGGCCCACTTGAACGTGTTTTTTAATAAAGAGTATCTTCAGATAATTTTATCAATATTAGTCTCATATGTAGAAGTGGTATCGTATTTGCTCCCTCCCTGTAAGGTGGAATACTCGATCATGACGTCAACCTGACAAGGTAAGCCGGAAGTGCTGACGTGAAATGTCGACATTTCTTTACCCCTAGGTCATGAAACCCCTGGAAGTACATACATACAGGGTGTCCTAGTCTTAAGCCGACAGGCTCCGTATATCGATGGGGAATCGAAAAGTAAGTCAAAAAAAGTCCTTTGGTGATTTTCTCGTTTTCGCTTCGTTTTCAAGAAAAACGCTAAGAACCGTGTTTTTTTTTTTTGTTTTTTTTTTTTTTGTTTTTTTCTTTTAGATATCCCAATTTATCGCCCTTAAACCACCAACCTAACCTAACCCAATCCCACCAACCCCGGAGTCTACTCGATATACGGAATCTGTCGGTTTAAGACTAGGACACCCTGTATGTATGTACTTCCAGGGGTTTCATGACCTAGGGGTAAAGAAATGTCGACATTTCTCGTCAGCACTTCCGGCTTGCCTTGTCAGGTTGACGTCATGATCGAGTATTCCACCTTATAGGGAGGGAGCAAACACGATACCACTTCTACATATGAGACTAATATTGATAAAATTTTCTGAAGATACTCTATTAAAAAACACGTTCAAGTGGGCCACATTGAGGGTCTTTATAGACAAAACAGAATTAATAAATAAAATCTAAAGGCATAAGATTAATTAAATAAGCAGGATAGTGCGTGCTTGCGTGCGTGTGTGCGTGTGTGCGTGCGTGCGTGTGTGTGTGTGTGTGTGTGTGTGTGTGTGTGTGTGTGTGTGTGCGTGCGTGCGTGCGTGCTTGCGTGCGTGTGTGTGTGTGTGTGTGTGTGTGTGTGTGTGTGTGTGTGTGTGTGTGTGTGTGTGTGTGTGTGTGTGTGTGTGTGTGTGTGTGTGTGTGTTTGTGTGTGTGCTGTCTGTGTTAGAGAATATGTGAGTGAGGCTGCATGGCTATGGGTTGGTATATGTGTATGGTTGAGTGCATATGTCTGTGTGTGTGCCCGCTTGTGTGTGAGTGCGTTTATTTACATTTGTTCTGTGTACAGACACGCAAATAAATATTGCATGGAAAATATACTGCAACTAATATAAGTAAGGAAAAAATGCCAGGATCAATGATAAATAATAATAATAATAATAAGTAATTCAAAAAAAAACAGAAGCTGACTCAATAAATCATTAAATTCAAAAGAAATGAGGAAAAAATTTCACCTCCAAATATAATGAAAGTTTCATTCAATGGCGTTCATGACCCTAAGGTTGACACGCCATAAAAAAAAAATAAAAAAAAAATAACCTAACCCAATTTATCGCTTAAACAAAGCGTTGTACGACAAAACACTTCAATACAAAAAATGTAGCATATTAAATTATCTTTAAGATGAGACGAAGTTCAACGTCTGCTTTAGAAAAAAGAAAAGGCATCAGCCTTTCCTGGCTAGAAAAGGGCGGTAACCTATAGATAACCCGTCCTAAAATTAGTAGTTCTGCTATAGATAGATTCTTTAAAAGGTCGACCCTCAAAGATCGATTCATTAAAAAAAGATTGGCTCTTGGATGTCTATTCAAAAAATCGATATATCGTGTTAAAAATATCTTTTATAATATTGATTCAGATCGCCCATTTCTACTTTAAGTCTCTATTTTAAGTTTGCCAAATTACATTTTGGGTTATTATATTATTTAAACGCGGTTTGGTGCAATTCCTCAAAACCAATATTAGAAACTATAATTAGAATACAGTGAAATATATATATGATTTGTAATAGGAAAGCCCCTGATTGAGTCACATAAAGCATGAAATATGTTGGACGTAAAAAGGAAAATATATTGGTTGGAAAATGAAAGATGTACTCCGTTTTCGACTTTAAACCTTCGAAGAATCACCCAAACAACCATAACGTCAACCCAAGTCATTCAATAGCGGGATGAAGCATTGTTTACAGGAAGAGCGGGGATCTTCTGTGCGCAAGTCCATAGAACCAGGAAGGTTCTGGCCGACCGAACAGAGTCTTGTCAATTATGCCAAGTAGCAGAAGGAGGCGTGGAGATATTGGCAGCTATTTCAGAGTAAGGCTTGTGAAAAGGTTGATCCCAGCAATGGCTGTCTATACCTCTCTCTCGATGGAATAACAACAGGTTACTAATAACCTGTCAGTAGAAGTCGGACGGTTTTAGGTTTTAAGTTAGGATTTTTTATCTCTAAAAAACGCTCTTTTCCGTGAATAATTTGAATATTGTATAAAATTACAGACAAGATGACAACCTGTCAGGAGATTTACCGAAATACATGAATTTATTCAGAATTATTTTATATCCAACCATTTTACTTCATAAATACTTTCCAGGGAGTATTTTTACTTTAGCTTTATCTATTGCTTTACTTAATTGTTAAAAATACAAGAAGAAGAAAACTTTATATAAAAAATTAAATAGTAAAATGTGCTGCCCAACGTTATTTGGCTCCTGGCTACACAACATGGTCGCTTGGTATACATCAATATCACATTCTTTTTTCATCTATGTTTAATAAGCATCTAGAAGTCCTAAAAATAGTTGTTCTAAAAAGAAAATAATCGCTTGCTCGGTATCATTCATCTCAATTCTGACCTTTGGGTCGAGAACGTATCCGAATTTCAAATTCTGTGGAAAGGCGACTATATTTTGTGTGTGTGTTTAACGGCGTGTCTACAATTTTGCTATTAACGCCAGGTTGCCACCCTTTTATAATGCCAACAGCACGTGGTCGGTCACCCATTCAGGTACTGACTACGTCCGACATTACTTAAGATCTGTGATCAACGAAAACCGGTGCATTCAACTTGGTCTTTAATTGGGCGACGACATCTGCGTAAATTTGTGTACTATTTAAAAGTTATAAAAATGTACGATTATAAGACTGGTATTGTAAAATAGAAGTAAAATAACAAAATCAGTAAATGTAATATACTTGGTTGTCATTCCTAGAAAGAAGAAACTTGTCAAAAGAGTACTGTTGCGCAATTAGAGAAGCTGTGCAAACAACGTAAATTAATCAGAGTGCACATAGTGCAATGCTGCAACCTGCAGGGTAAATATGCACAGCCGTGCGTGCACAATCGTATCTAGAGAGAACAGTGGTCTATATGCATAAATAAAAATCCCGTGGTCTAGTGGCTAAAGCCTTGGACCCTCCTGGAGGAGATGGTGGGGTCCCACCGGCAACAGAGATTATCTCATTTCAGGGCCTTTTCAGAACATTGTGCTAATGGTCCAGATGTCGGAGCGCCATAAAAAATAAATCAAATCCCGACTAATGAAACTGCGTAATCCTGGCGTTTTTCTATGTAATGCTTATATACGGTGCTGTTTAGAAGCTCAGAATAAAAGCTCTTAATATTTCGCCTACAATTGAACGAATCAAACACTCCCGAACTTTAATGAACCACTCATTTTCATAAACATTCATGCTTCAACCTTTTCTGTAGGAACTCAATAAGTGCTTAACAAGTCCTTTCACTTGGCTAAATTTCTTAAAATTTTCAAGATATTTAGCAAACTGTAAGTTCAAAACTGTTCATTTACATTCAAATTTTACTTTGCATAAATGTGGATGAGTCCCTCGTCGTTCTTGAGCAACCAAATCAAGAGAATAAACAATTTATTATTGTTACGCGGTTCCTATGCATTGGGTTGCTACATCACTCCTATAGCCCGTTCAGTTAGATCGAATAGGTCGAATATTCCTGAAATATCCGCCATTTTTATTTCAATTACAATGAGAAACACGCTACGTGAAACTCAATAAAAACTGATTACATCTCGTCTGGGACCAGGGAAGGCTTTGAGAGGTCAGGCAAGGGAGATAGTGTTTAATATTTATCAATACTTAGCGAAAGCTAAAACTAAAACCAATTTAAGCTGTAGCCTCTTCAAAAGGATGGTTTAGTTGGAGGGAGAAGTGCGTGGCCTATATTCCCCGTTCTAAAAATTGGCGGTAAAAATTCACTCTGTTATAACCTTATCACTAGGTGGTTTTTGGTCTTAGCTTTTGCTAAGTATTGATAAATATTAGACACTATTTCCTTTGTCTGACCTCTCAAAGCCTTCACTAGTCTTAGCTTTTGCTAAGTATTGATAAATATTAGACACTATTTCCTTTGTCTGACCTCTCAAAGCCTTCACTAGTCTTAGCTTTGGCTAAGTATTGATAAATATTAGACACTATTTCCTTTGTCTGACCTCTCAAAGCCTTCACTAGTCTTAGCTTTTGCTAAGTATTGATAAATATTAGACACTATTTCCTCTGTCTGACCTCTCAAAGCCTTCACTAGTCTTAGCTTTGGCTATGTATTGATAAATATTAGACACTATTTCCTTTGTCAGACCTCTCAAAGCCTTCACTAGTCTTAGCTTTTGCTAAGTATTGATAAATATTAGACACTATTTCCTCTGTCTGACCTCTCAAAGCCTTCACTAGTCTTAGCTTTGGCTAAGTATTGATAAATATTAGACACTATTTCCTTTGTCAGACCTCTCAAAGCCTTCACTAGTCTTAGCTTTGGCTAAGTATTGATAAATATTAGACACTATTCCTCTGTCTGACCTCTCAAAGCCTTCACTAGTCTTAGCTTTTGCTAAGTATTGATAAATATTAGACACTATTTCCTTTGTCAGACCTCTCAAAGCCTTCACTAGTCTTAGCTTTTGCTAAGTATTGATAAATATTAGACACTATTTCCTTTGTCAGACCTCTCAAAGCCTTCACTAGTCTTAGCTTTTGCTAAGTATTGATAAATATTAGACACTATTTCCTCTGTCTGACTTACACCTGGCACGCCAAGAAGAGGTGCATAGTTAACATTTAATTTAATTGCTTCGATCCAATCCAAGCAAGTGAAACCCTTTTTGCTATCATAAATTTGTTCGCCTTAGGAGTTTTCTCTAACCTTTCTAATGCTGGTGTTGGAAGAAGCTCAGGAATTTATTCGTGCTGCACTTTAACTGTAGTTATTTTCGAAAATAGTTCAAAATGCCCTCATTCGATTTCTAAATTCTAAATACCCATCAAAAATTTATCTGGAAGCTTATAAAGACAAAATCTTATCACGAATGACTAACATAAATTCCTTTACACTGATGCATTATACAAGCTTGAATGCAGGTTTTTTTTTTATCTATTATTCATTTATTACAGAACCGATTTTTATCAGAATTTCAAGTGCAATAAATGGCGTCAAGCTGAGGCGATTAATCAAGCTTAGCTTGCTACACTTAATCACGATTTCCATTTTTAAATAGTTTAAGATTTTTCAATATAAATATGTCCCTTATATATATTTCTGTGAGTGCGAGCTTATATGTATTTGAGTACGCGTGTTTCTTAGGATGCCCACCACAATTTTTGTTTTTTCGCCATGAAACCAGATACGCTACATTCCCATAAGAAACAATCAAATGTTACCCAATCCATAAGAGGCATTGCGGATACGAAGGGCGAACTCAAAACAGGTCCTTTTTAGGAAAATTCGTTTGAATATTTTTTCCATAAGGGCGAACTCCACTAGATATTCAAAACACTTTTTCGTTGTGGGATGTCTCCTTGTTTGATTATCAATTTATATTAATAAACAAATTATATAATAATTGACCAGGAATTAGAGTGAACTTCACTTTCCACGAAAAGAGCATTTTATTTTTATCATCATCCACAAGAGTGTTGAGTTAGCCTTTTGTATCAGCCTTCCTATGGCAGTTTCCAGCCAGCTTTTTTTCCATACTCTGTATATTTTGACGGGGAAATATGAGCGAACTCAACATGAAAAATATACCTCTAGATTCTCTGAAACATCTTGATTCGGTTGGTGGAAAAAAAATTTGACCTTATGTTGAGTTCGCCCTTCGTAATCAGCCCCATACGTAAATATATATATATATATTTTATTATTTTGAAAATGAAATTTGCTATGCGTTATTCTGAACTAATTGTAAACGTATATCATTAGAATAAGCAAAATAGGTATATTAATAGTGAGGGATTAACTGAACCACATTCCGAACGAAATTATAAAACACGTGGGCCGAAATTATTCTTTCCTTTATAAAAATATCATTTGGACAACTAATGCAAAAGGTGAATCAGCAAAATCAGGGAATTGGACTTAGATATTTATCTGAAAGTATACTTTTTGTTTTTAGATTATTGAATCAACTACTTATATATATATATATATATATATATATATATATATATATATATATATATATATATATATATTAACTACTCTTTAACAATAAAGCAACCACTCCTGGTGTGTGAATTGATCGTACGCTCCTAGGCACCGAGTGTCCACTCCTTAACATGTCGTCTCTTATACGGAATTTCAAACAGCTAATGTTTAATATATTTATTGTTGTATTTGTCTAGGAGTGTAATTGGCTTTACACAGCTTCTGCGGGATATATTTTTTTTTTTTTTTTTTTTTTTTTTGCGGTTGTATGACTGAAAAGCACTTGAGGTATTAGGTGGAACAAAACCGTCAGCATTTTCAGACCTTGTAAAAACAGGGGATGTCCTTCCTGAAGGATCGTGACAGGCAAAAAAAACCACTTGTCCTTCGGCTTATCCTGCCTGGATGTCCGTAAAAAAAAGACGGGATCCTTGTTTGAGGCCAACCCAGGGCTCTATCCCATTTTCTGCTAGATACACACCATCCGAAATACAAACATTTTAATTAGCACTGGCAATGGTAATGTTGTTTTTCCCCTTTGTTTCTGGAAAAAAGCAACAGTTTAGATTATTATGTTATTTTTCCACACATTAATTTGATTTCTTATGCCTTAATATAAACATATTTTTCCTTTTAAAAAAATCAATAATACATTGTTCGGCATTACTGTATTAATTTATTTCTTTTAGTACTGTTAAATTGTATTTGTCTATAAAAGTATACAAAATTATTATTTAAATATACCAATAATTTCCTAAAGAGGGATTGCTGACTTTTAAATTGCTTGGAGGGGGAAAATGGAATTCGGCTAAGTTTTTTTTTTTGGGATAGAATCACAAATTCTAATTTAAAAACAAAACTCTATAATTAAAAGTGATTTTGAAACAGGATGGACAAGTATGTGCCGCCCGCACCACTAACTTGACTATTAAACACTTACTATCTGATTGCAAAATTAAGACAGATTAAACATACCAAAGGACCTGAACGATTAATAATTAAACACGTTTACATTATGTAGGATGGAATCCTTCGCAATCGCTCCCGAGTCAAACATGTTCACTGAAAACAACTTGAAAATGCCAATCAAATTAGAACGTTTTTAAAATGAGGCATTTAATTGGAGACCGTTTAACTTTTCTTTTTTTTTTCTTATATTTTCCCATTTATTTTGAGGACTAAACATTTTCTGTATATCATTAGTGATAATAATTGTAACTTTTAAGGTACTAATTAAAAACAAAATGGACCAACAATTAAACTACATATGGACACAGCTAGTTGACAATAACCTACTAATCGAGATAACAGACGTGAAGAAATAATGCTTCCTGGACTAAGGTTTGGACTTACTCTACTAACAAGAATACCTTAAGACAAGACGAGATAAACCTAAGGTTTGGACTTACTCTACTAACAAGAATACCTTAAGACAAGACGAGATAAACCTAAGGTTTGGACTTACTCTACTAACACGAATACCTTAAGACAAGACGAGATAAAACTAAGGTTTGGACTTACTCTACTAACAAGAATACCTTAAGACAAGACGAGATAAACCTAAGGTTTGGACTTACTCTACTAACAAGAATACCTTAAGACAAGACGAGATAAACCTAAGGTTTGGACTTACTCTACTAACAAGAATACCTTAAGACAAGACGAGATAAACCTAAGGTTTGGACCTACTCTACTAACAAGAATACCTTAAGACAAGACGAGATAAAACTAAGGTTTGGACTTACTCTACTAACAAGAATACCTTAAGACAAGACGAGATAAACCTAAGGTTTGGACCTACTCTACTAACAAGAATACCTTAAGACAAGACGAGATAAAACTCAAATTTTACAGAAATCAACTTGAAAATTAATAGACATTTTTTTTACCAATTGAACATATATGTAATGGTTAATTTTTGTCGATAGTTGGTCATGCACCTACAACTTTATTTTTCCAAATATGGTCATTTCAAAAATGGTGTCCCGGACGGTAGTGATATGTTATTGGATGGCAATGCTCTTCAAATAATTTATGTGTCTTTTAACTCTTGGTTTTAATAAAAATGGAACTAAATGTATGTTTTTCTATTCTACATTTTAGCACTTTCCTCCGAAGGAAAGTAGCTATTGAGGTTGGACTCATGACGGAATTTTTGAAAAATTTCTTCAAATCTTTATCGATCCTACCTAGTAGACACCGAAAATGACCCCCGTTAAAATTTATATATATCTATATATATATATATATATGCATATATATATATATATATATATATATATATATATATATATATATATATATATATATATGTCTGTTAACACGATAGCGGCCAGAGTTTTTGTTTTTTCGTCACGAAACTTGGTATATAGCATTCAATTAGCAAACGATTGAACGAGTTCGTTAACCACCAAAGTCAGTCCACCGGAAGGGGGGGTTTACCCCGAACCCAAAACACTTATTTGACTATGTCAGCCGTAATATTTGTTATATTTCAACGAAACTTGGTATTCGTCGTGTTAATATAGAGAGAAAAGTGAGATATACAAATGAACTAAATCGGTTCATTAGAAGGGGGGGTTTACTCCGGACCCACAATACCAATTCGCCACTACCAGCCGTGAGTTTTGGTATATTTCGACGAAACTCGGTATTCGTAGTGCTAATCCACAGGTAAATATGTGTTGTAAAAATAAACGAAATCGGTTCATTAGGAGGGGGGGTTTACTCCGGACCCGCAATACCAATTCGCCACTACCAGCCGTGATTTTTGGTATATTTCGACGAAACTCGGTATTCGTAGTGGTAATCTACAGGTAAATATGTGTTGTAAAAAGAAACTAAATCGGTTCATTAGAAGGGGGGGGGGGGGTTTACTCCGGACCCAAATTCCTAATATACTCATACCGGTCGTAATTTCTGCTGTATTGTAACGAAACGCTGTATACGTCGTGGGTAACTCATGAGAAAGAAGTGTTGTAAAAATGAGCTGAATCGGTCAATCGGAAAGCGGGGGTTTAATTTGTAATATATTTCATTAGAAAAGCCCGGCAGACGTAGGTTCACAAAGCCGCCGCAAGGAGCGCTTCCACCCCTAGAGTGACTGTATCCTGTTCCTGCGTTAGATCAAAATACGATAATATGAGGATTTTTGTATTTATTACGTAGTGTAGTAGGTACCATGTGTAAACATAACTCTGGATGCAAATTAATAATTGATCAGTTACTCATTACAAAATGAGAACTATTCACGTTTTTATTTTATTTATGTAGGATATTTTAAGCAAATTGTTCTGGAAAGCAGTCTACACTACCCAAATTCTGAGGAAAGTGCTTAGTGATGCAGCTCCTGCGTGACGGACTTTTTATTAGCATAATATGTTTTAGTTGAATAACTGAATAGGTTAGACTAGAACCCAGGTTTGTCCCACAATTTATCACTTAAATTGTTCTACTTTGCAGTAGGTATTTTCTTTACATACGATTACTTGAGGTACATACAAATTGTAAATCATTAGTTTTCCGAACAATCAACCAACCAAACAAACAGGAAAAAAGAAAAACAATAGTTTACTTGGTGTAAATATTTAACTAGTTTTTTTTTTATTTAAATGAATCGTATAAAGAATATTGAATATTTATATCCTAATACTACCTTCTATATCTTTCCTAATACCTTCTTCAATATCCTTCCTAATACTAGCTCCTACACTCTTCCTAATACCACCTTCCATACCCTTCCTAATACCTTCTTCAATATCCTTCCTAATACCACCTTCTATACCCTTCGTAATACCCACTTTACTATCCTTCCTAATACTACCTTCTATACTCTTTCTTATACCACATTCAATATCCTTCCTAATACCACCTTCAATATCCTTCATAATACCACGTTTAATACCCTTCCTAATATTACCTTCTATACCCTTCCAAATACCATCTTCGATATCCTTCATAATACTACCTTCAATACGCACAAATACAAAATTTATTTTGTGAATATTTTTGTCAATAAATTTTTATTCACAAATTTTATGGGATTAAATTCGTAATCGTATATTTAAATCACTTTATCACTTAATCGCTTGATTTCTTGTGAATATTCACAAAATTTGTGAATATTCGTACTTTTTGGGTATATTTAGAATTTTTCCTGTAAATTAAATTTTATTTACAGGAAAATTTGTGAATACAATTTTATTTGTATTTATATATATGACATACGTGAGTACAAATAAATTAGTATTCACGCTTATGAATACGAATTTATTTATATTCGTATTTACAAATAAATGAGGTACAAATAAATTCGTATTTTTATTTCTAAATAAAATTTTGCCCAACTCTGATAACCATCCAACGTAAAGTAGGACGGTAATGTTGCGGACAGTAATGATGTGGACGGTAATGATAATTGTTACAAAAATATTTCTAACTTTTTTTTCTAAAATAATTATATTGATAAAAAATATTGTAAAATATGTAGTTTATGAAGCGCTATTTAATTGTTAGACGGAAAAAAAATTTCATGATGTTTTGAATAATAAAATGGGAGACGGTAATGACCAGGAAAATAATCTAACCAGGAGAGAGCTGCTCCAACATCTATTTGGAAACAACTTGCTCCATCCTGATAGGTTTTCTCGTTAATTCAAAAAGGCGGGCAGTAATGATGTCAAAACTGAGGGACAACTTTAAAGGCACTAGTACGAAGTTAGAAGTTTTTTTTATTTATTTAAATCAATATGAATTCACCTTAAATATTATTATTTTAAAACGAAACAACACATGAGCAAAAAATATAATATCCTTCCCCCCCCCCCAAAAAAAAATAGTAAAGTGAAATAAATGTGTTCTGGGACAGCGGACGGTAATGATTTTGAGTCTATAAAATTAATAATTTTGACATTAAATTTTGAAATTCAGAATTTAATTTTGGTAGCATTAATTTCCTCTTTATTCCATTAGTCATTCCAAGAAAAAAAAATTAAAAAATTTGGCGGACTCAATTATATCGCCAAGGGACAAGAATGTTAAAACTATTTGAATAATGCTCGTATAATCTTATTTGATGACTATAACCACTGTTGACGTAAAGAAAATATTATGGTTTCATAGATACTAAGTACAATTTATCGGTGATATTTTCACTTTAAGTCTTTCACAGTTACAGGTGATTTCATACCTAACTATTTTAAACTTGCTGATTTCGTAGAATAAGTGGTACTGAGGATACTGCTCTTTGTGACAATCTCCAATGTAGTCGAGCTCACCAAACAATAATAATAATAATAACAGTAAGACTTGACCTTAGTAGTAGATGCACCTAAACAAAAAAAAAACCCAAAAAAAACCAGTAAGATGACAACGGCAATAGCTACGTTGAATGCACCGGCTCCCGTTTATCATCGATGTTAAGCAACGTGGCCAGTACCTGAATGGGTGACCGAAACGCGCTGTTGTTATTTTAAAAGGGTGGCAACTTGTAGATAGCCCGGTGTTAATAGCTCAATTGTTGATACGCCGTTAAAAAATAAAAACAAAAAAATTAAAATGACAGAAGGAAATGAAATCGTCGGGTGCATGGTAAAGTAATGAATCTGCTAAAATTCTGTTTTTCAAACTTTTGGCGCTTTGAAGAAATTTTACTGCCTTTATAATCTATTACATTTTTTTCCATTCAATCTTTACTTATGCAAAGAAAAATTAAGAATTTCATTTTGTTAAATATATATTTTTATAATTGAAATTTTCATAAATTTCTTACTCAGGAGATTAGATATTTTGATTTTTTTTTTCATTTCGAATTTTAATATTTAATTATATAAAATAGCAAAGAGTCGAAAAATCAGGTGCCAATTTTAATTTAAGGAAAAAACAGTTTTTTGAATTTCCTGAAATATGGCGTTTTCATAGGTTTTCTCTAGTTTATCACACAACCGACGAAATTACCATAATATATATATTTTTTGGTATATAGGTACTAGTCATTTATTTTGCAAGCCTTTAGGTTCAACGCCAAATAATTACTCACTCGTTCAAAAACGCTCTATTCTTGTTTCAGGAAGAACAAAAATATAGAACAGAAAGATGAAACGCCTCCGATTAATTGTTATCCTATTTGTTATGCTAATATCAATAAAATAAAGAAAAAATATACTTTGAACTTTTTTTAAGAAAATGATTATATTAATGACAAAAAATAATAAATAGGTAACTGTGGTCATACACAATAATTTATACATAGGATCCTCCTATTTTAAGTTTCTTGGTTTTTTTTAGTATTAGCTGTTTGTTTTTCAATAACTTGATTAATTGTACAATGAGATGGATATGTAAAATTGAACAATTCTATTATTGTGTAATCGGATTTATAATTATTATGTAACTGGATAAATATGTATGATTTTAATTGCTTATACCTAATTGTATTTGGGCGAATCGCCTTCGTTTCGGGTGCTCACAAATAAATTTAAAAAAAAGATCTTTTGATTAGATGGTGGTGGATTTTATTTAATAATAAAAATCAAGTTGAGGAATTTCCGCAGTTTCTTGTAAAATAGCTTTGAGCTAATGAAATTCTTTAAATTTGTTTATATCTTTTTAGTAATGGACTTGATTCCTTGTAGGAAACATTTTATTTAAATTAGGACATATTAAATTTGACTGTATTTAGTGATGGGACACGAATTCCTGAAGATGGACAAGTAGTCCGAAACGTTGAATTAAAGTAACAAAGTTATATGAGAATTCTGAAGGGAAATTGCTTTGTATTATATAATAAAAAAAAAAAAAGATCATTACGAGTAGGGGTCTGCCTGAAGCACACTCAAACCTAAAATGAAAATTTGAAATTAGAGCTTTTGATGTCGAAAGAAACTAGCTATATGGAATTCCAATTAATTGAAAACTAGAAAACACTGAAAGTGTGTAATAACCACAAACATTTTTTTATCCGTCAAAAAATCTAACTTAAAAAAAATTAAATTATATATATTCTTGTAGTTGCTTTGTAGAGACATACACACGGTTTACGCAATTCCAGTGAGACAGGAGTTTTTCTTTTGTTTTGTTTATTTATTTTTTGTAATTCTATCGGAATAAAACTACAAAAAAAAATAAAAAAAATAATTCGAAAAGCAATCTTTATTTTGATAAAATTATTTTATAGTTGTTCACCTTTCATGCGATATCCAAGAGTGATAAGAGATAAGAACACTACACGCTCGCCGCGATATGAGAGAGAAACGGTAGCAGGAGATGCTACTTCTACGAGACACGGTAATACACTGACCGCTTCATCCCCTCCCTAAACCAGCAACATTCGCTAGGCTCCGCCCCCTCGAGATGGTACTAGTGAGTCAAGTAAAATTATTAAATATTATACCCAGATGAGCTTACAGTTAAATAATCAGCTATCAACATAAATCTTAAAAAGCCCGACACGCAGGAACTGCGTCATCATATCGCGGTTCCGTTCATATCCCTAGTACCACTAGTTGAGGAATAGAAGCATTTATTGGTAGAGTTTGGTCTTTCGTAAAATATATAAAATGAAATCTCAAAGAGAAGGAAGTTTAAGGCGCCACAACAGGAAACTGACAGTATCCTAAGCGGAAATGACTCCCCCCACCTTCTCAACGTTCGCTCTAGGAAAACACTATTAATACTAAGTTTCTCATTTTCTTGCCTTCTTTTACTAAAATGCTAATTTTACTGACATTCAATTTAAAAACAAGTAAAAAATGGGTTAAACAAAGACAAAAATCCGTTCAAAAGAACAAAACAAACACTTTCGAATTGGAACTTACTTCAGAACCTCCTTTGTAGAGAATTTAGTAAGCTTTCGAATGGTCACTTTCCACTTACCACGATTTCTCAACTGTTTTCGAAATATTTACGAAAATATACGAAGATTTCAACAAAATTTAAACATCTTCGATGAATTTCAAACATGTAGAAAATATTTCAATTGATGAAACCCACGATTCTAAGAACCCAAACTGAAAGTGAGTTACAAAAATATCTTTCTCAAAAACGGGTACAGATAAAGCCTTAAAAATGGTTTAATTTGTTTTCCTACTTGTTCTGTTCTTTTAGTGAGCAGCTATTTCAATTATGATTTTGTTAATTAATTTTCTTCCAGAGTTTGTGCATGTGTGTGTTGAGGCGGCAATGACGTCACACTCCTAATGATGCTAGTCTCTATTGGTCTTGCCTCTTTGGGAGTGTGGCAAAACTGTTATTGTGCCTTCCTCTGTGTGAAAGGCGGACTGCACGTGTCTTTCTTTTGGCGGAACAGGACAAGCCATTCTAGAGTGTTTATCAGAGTGTTGTTGCTACGTAGCGAAATTAAATTTAGCGAGTAGAACATGCTTTTAGCACTTTCCTCCGAAGGAAAGTAGCTATTGAGGTTGGACTCATGACAGAATTTTTGAAAAAAATTTTCAAATCTTTATCGATCCTAGCTAGTAGACACCGAAAATGACCGTTAAAATTTATATATATATATATATATATATACATATATACATATATATATATATATATATATATATATATATATATATATATATATATATATATATACAGGGTGTCCCGTAAATGTCTAGTCATATTGTGAGGGGTGATAGAGGACCCTTAGGGGAACATAAAATGTTCTATGACAATTTCCCGAATTCTCGCCCATAAGGGAGAAAACGTCGTTTTATTGTTTTTTCGAGACAAACGTACTTTTTAGAAGAATAATCGTTGTAGCTCCGTCCCAGATGGTACTACTAAAAAGGGTGCGAAACCAATCGAAAGCTGAGTAAATTTACTATAAGACTAGTTGGGAGTAAACGTAAAAATGAATGAATGTAAGTATGTATATCTTACCAAAAGAAGGCAATTCTAAATTTCCTGACATTTTGTTGATATTTCTTTCCAGCGTTACTCCTCAATGGGCAGGATCTGAGATTTCCGGGTTTTAGAAAACCTTCCTCATTTAACCAGCTTTCCATTCATGTATCACAACTCTGTGTTATTGGAGTATTTGAACGATTTAAGAACAAAAGTTTAAAAAAAAAACATGGATCTGTGAAAAGAAAATTATATTTTTTTCTTCAATTTATTCAAAAAGCTGAAGGGAAATATTTTTTTTATAAATGTTTACATAAATATTAAGTAAATATTTACTTAAAAGAATAAAAAAAAATACTTCCACGGATATAAAAAAAAATCTTAAAACAGTAAATAAATAAAATACACATTTATTTTGAATTTATTAATTCAGGTAACTAATACTGGGCCCAGGAGGCGGCCATTAAGGAACCCCAACCATACATTAACCTCAAAAATTACTATTTTTACCTATATCACGCATTTGAACACATTTTTACAGGACTATGTACATATTATTTATGAGGGATAGAATTTTTAATTACCAAAACAAAAACGCATGGGCTCAGAATCCCAGTGAGTTTCACAAGCGTAGCCATCAGTATTAATTTAAGGTAAAGCATTTGTTTTCTAAATATAAGTACCTGTAAAAATGTGTTCAAATGTGTGATCTAGGTAAAAATAATAATTTTTGAGGTTAATGTATGGTTGGGGTTCCTTAATGGCCGCCTCCTGGACCCAGTATTAGTTACCTGAATTAACAAATTCAAAATAAATGTGTATTTTATTTATTTACTGTTTTAGGATTTTTTTTATATTCGTGTGAGTAATTTTTTTTTATTGTTTTAAGTAAATATTTACTTAATATTTATGTAAACATTTATAAAAATAAATATTTCCCTTCAGCTTTTTGAATAAATTAAAGAAAAAAATATAATTTTCTTTTCACAGATCCATGGTTTTTTTTTAAACTTTTGTACTTAAACCGTTCAAATACTTCAATAACACAGGATTGTGATACATGAATGGAAAGCTGGTTAAATGAGAAAGTTTTTCTGAAACCCGGAAATCTCAGATCCTGCCCATTGAGGAGTAACGCTGGAAAGAAATATCAATAAAATGTCAGGAAATTTAGAATTGCCTTCTTTTTGTAAGATATACATACTTACATTCATTCATTTTTACGTTTACTCCCAACTAGTCTTATAGTAAATTTACTCAGCTTTCGATTGGTTTCACTCCCTTTCTAGTAGTACCACCTGGGACGGAGCTACAACGATTATGTTTCTAAAAACCACGTTTGTCTCGATAAAACAATGAAACGACGTTTTCTCCCTTATGGGCGAGAATTCGGGAAATCGTCATAGAACATTTTTTGTTCCCCTAAGGGTCCTCTATCACCCCTCTCAATATGACTAGACATTTACGGGACACCCTGTATATATATATATATATATATATATATATATATATATATATATATATATATATATATGTCTGTTAACACGATAGCGGCCAGAGTTTTTGTTTTTTCGTCACGAAACTTGGTATATAGCATTCAATTAGCAAACGATTGAACGAGTTCGTTAACCACCAAAATAGGTCCATCGGAAGGGAGGGTTTACCCCGAACCCAAAACACTAATTTGACCATTTCAGCCGTAATATTTGTTATATTTCAACGAAACTTGGTATTCGTAGTGGTAATGTAGAGAGAAAAGTGAGATATAAAAATGAACTAAATCGGTTCATAAGGAGGGGGGGGGGGTTTACTCCGGATCGACAATACCAATTCGCCACTACCAGCCGTGATTTTTGGTATATTTTGACGAAACTCGGTATTCGTAGTGGTAATCTACAGGTAAATATGTGTTGTAAAAATAAACTAAATCAGTTCATTAGGAGGGGGGGTTTACTCCGGACCCAAATTACTAATATTCTCCTACTGGTCGTAATTTCTGCTGTATTGTAACGAAACGCGGTATACGTCGTGGGTAACTCATGAGAAAGAAGTGTTGTAAAAATGAGCTGAATCGGTCAATCGGAAAGGGGGGTTTACTTTGTAATATATTTCAATAGAAAAGCCAGCCAGACATAGGTTCACAAAGGCGCCGCAAGGAGCGCTTTCTACCACTAGAGGGACTGTATCCGGTTCCTGCGTTAGATCAAAATACGATAATATGAGGTTTTTTGTATTTATTACGTAGTGTAGTAGGTACCATGTGTAAACATAACTCTGGAAGCAAATTAATAATTTATCAGTTACTCATTGCAAAATTAAAAGAGAACTATTCATGTTTTTATTTTATTTATGTAGGATATTTTAAGAAAATTGTTCTGGAAAGCAGTCTACACTACCTAAATTCTGAGGAAAGTGCTTAGTTATGCAGCTCCTGCGTGACGGACTTTTATTTTCATATGTATATAAGCCCCACACTGGCCAGTGTATATAATTTATACCGTGTAAAGTGAGTAATTAGTTTGTAAGCAAGCATTTTTGTAATAATTAACTTTAGTTTAGCATCTCATTTAATATAATTTGTTCTTTTATTTGCCGATGCATCAATCATTTATTTAATAATTCATTTAATTTGACAAATCATGTAGTCTAGTAAATCTTTTAATTTAATAATTCATTTCATTTAGTATATTATTTTATTTAATAAAGCATTTAATTTAATAAATCATTTTATTTAATCAATCATTTGGAATATTGAATTTATTTATAAGGAACCCGCAAATCTTTACATTGGTGGCCCCTAAATTTATTTTAAATTGATAAAGGTTTGCAAGCATATATTTTTGTTTCCTTTAGCATTAGGTATATTTCCTTTCTTTAATTCTTACCTCTCATATTGTTTATTTTTATTTCCTCATATTGTTTATTTTTAATTCTTAAAATTGTTTATTTTTAATTTAACTTACCATTGTTATTATAGGATTTTTTTTCACAATAGTTAATAATAATAACAATAATTATGACAGATCCAGAAGATATTTTTTCGGAAGAGAATAAATAGTATCAGCTCAAATAGTATCAGCTCTTTCCTCCTAAAATAAAATACCGCCGTTTTGGAAACCAGACCCCGAATTGTGGTTTTGTGCGGTCGAGCAGGTATTTCGTAGGGCGAACATTAAGAATTCAGAAACTAAATTTCAATTAGTCGTTCCAAAGCTCGATTTTGATGTCTTGCGGCAGGCTTCAGACATTGTAAGAAATCCCCCCGAAGACTGTTATGAGGCCTTGAAGAAAAGACTAATTGACGCGTTCTCTGAATCGGAAAACCGACGAATTCTCCAACTTTTAGAGGGTAAACAACTCGGAGATGAGAAACCTTCCCAATTACTGCGGACATTGACAAATCATGTAGTCTAGTAAATCTTTTAATTTAATAATTCATTTCATTTAGTATATTATTTTATTTAATAAAGCATTTAATTTAATAAATCATTTTATTTAATCAATCATTTGGAATATTGAATTTATTTATAAGGAACCCGCAAATCTTAACATGTGGTACGTACTTCGTACTACACAACTTAATAAATCAACAAAGACTTCACATTTTCGTCTATTGATCCTGATGAATAATAGAGGCGTCCTCTTATAGAAAGAACCGGCATATCCTGTTGAGACAGTTGAAACGGTTGTTTTAATATTTCGTGAAAAGCCTATCTGAATAACAGCAATGTTTTAGGTGTCAACCTAAACCTCAACTAACTAAAAAATAAAAACAGACAAAAAGAACCGTTCAAATAAACGAAATCAATTACTTCAAAGTTTTAAGCACTTATTTCGCCGATTGATATCGCATAATCAAAACCTGTTAACCTCTCCTAGTAGTAAAAGTTAGAAGAAAACAACCCTTATAAAATCAAAACGAAACAAAGAGCGGATACATCTGGTCTGCGCGCCTAGTGGTAGCTTTGCCAACCTATGTTTGGCGTTTTAATTCAATTAAACATAGTACAAAGTCACTCCCTCCCTTCCGATGAACCTCTTAAGTTCATTTTTGAAATACATCTTTACAGGGCCGCCACATCTCAGAGCCGGGCCCAGGAACAGAATACGGGCCCCCACTTCTCAGTGCCAGACTGAAAATTCTAGTACTTTGCTATAGGACTTTGGACATTTTAAAATTATTTTCATTTTGAGTTTTGAGCGAAATGAGAATAAAAGCCGGCAATCGGTGCAGCAAAGGTCATTTTCGGGACTTGTATTTTATTACGACTCCTAAACTATTCTGGGACTGCACTTGTTTTGTCGTTGATGTCCATTCAAAAAAATATAGATCCAATTCAAATAAATATAGGCTACGCCCGTCTATAATTCTAAACCCCATTATTTTTACAATCTCACAACCTATGCATTTTTTCGAATTAGCGAGGTCGTGCCCGGGCCCCCATGGCAGCCCTGCATCTTTCTCTTTAGATGCCCACGACGAATACCCAATTTCCATACAGTACAACAGAAATTACGACCGGCACGAGCTTTTTTTAATTCGGCCCCTCCTCCTAATGAACCGATTTAGTTAATTTTTACACCGATATGTCTCGTTAGATAACCCCAAGGAAGACCAAGTTTTGTTAAATACACAAATATTTACGGCTGGTATGGACAAATTAGTAATTTGGGTCCGGAGTAACCCTTTTTTTTATCTTTATTACAAGAAAGTATGAATAAAATTAAATAGGGAAAAAAAATAAACATTTCAGAACATTAAACTTTGAAGTCGTGTTCTCAAAACTATGTTTTTCAAATCGGGCGATTCTCTGTCATCTTCGATTTTTGTCCGATCAACTTCAAATTTTAACTGCAGCTTCCTAAACATATTTTCTATTAAACTAAGTACGTATAAAAGACATATCAAAGGGAGGGAAATATATTTGAAACTTTTTTTGCAAAAATTACGGCTGTTTAAAAATAATAAAAAAATTTGATTTATCAAAGAAAAAAACATGGCATCCAAATTAAAATCCAACATAACATCTCTGATTATAATAATAAAAAAAGTCCGTCACGCAGGAGCTGCATAACTAAGCACTTTCCTCAGAATTTGGGTAGTCCTGACTGCTTTCCAGAAAGATTGGCATGAAATATCCTATATAAATAAAATAAAAACATGAATAGTTCTCTTTTAATTTTGTAATGAGTAACTGTTGAATTATTAATTTTGTAATTAATTTGCTCCCAGAGTTATGTTTACACATGGTACCTACTACACTATTTAATAAATACAATAAAACTTCATATTCCGTCTTTTGATCTGACGGAGGAACAGGATACAGTCTCTCTTGTGGTAGAAAGCGCTCCTTGCGAACCTACGTCTGGCGGGCTATTCTATTTTTATTTTTTATTTTATTTTATTTTTTATTTTATTTTTTTTATTTATTTTTTTTTTTATTTTTTTTTTACGGCGCATCTACATCTAGGTCATTAGCGCCGACATCCAGGGTGCAGCGAGGAATTTTACCAGCGAGCCGGCTATTCTATTGAAATATATTACAAAGTAAACCCTCCTTTCCGATTGACCGATTTATCTCATTTTTACAACACTTTTTCTCATGAGTTACCCACTACGTATACCGCGTTTCGTTACAATACAGCAGAAATTAAGACCGGTATGAGTATATTAGTAATTTGGGTCTGGAGTAGACCCCCCTCCTAATGAACCGATTTAGTTTATTTTTACAGCCCATTTTCCTTTGTAGATTAGCACTACGAATACTGACTTTCGTCGAAATATATCAAAAATTACGGCTGGTAGTGGCGAATTGTTAATGTGGGTCCCCCCCCCTTTCTAATCAACCTATTTAGTTTATTTTTACAACCCATTTTTCTCTGTAGATCATCACTACGAATACCAAGTTTCGTTGAAATATATCAAAAACTACAGCGTGCAAGATCAAATTAGTGTTTTGGGTCCGGGGTAAATCCCCCCCCCCTTCCGTTTGACCGATTTTGTTGGTTTACGAACTCGTTCAATCGTTTGCTAATTGAACGCTATATACCAAGTTTCGTGACGAAAAAACAAAAACTCTGGCCGCTATCATGTTAACAGACACACACACAAACACACACACATATATATATATATATATATATATATATATATATATATATATATAAATTTTAACGGGGGTCATTTTTGGTTTCTACTAGGTTTGATCGATAAAGATTTGAAGAAATTTTTTAAAAATTCCGTCATGAGTGCAACCTCAATAGCTACTTTCGTTCGGAGGAAAGTGCTAATAAGGAATGTGTGTTGTAAATTTCAACAAAATGAGTTGAATAGTTTTGAGCAGGGCCTCCGCTGGGAGAGGGGCAATAGGTCCGGGGCCCGTGGTCTCAGGAGGACCCGGCGTCATTTTTTAACTCGAATTATAATTGTAAATAACAAAATTATAAGCATAAGTATAGTCCACGTAATTATTATTGAGAACGACCAATAGATAACTTTCTAAATTCTCTATTTCTAATATATGGACAGGGGCCCGTAGTTCCTCTCGGAGGCCCTGATTTTGAGATAGTACGATTAATAATATTTTTAAAGTATAATCGTTTGTACCCTGGCTTGTTAACGCATACCGAAAATCTGTGCTAACTTAAATAAATAAAATATAAAAATGTATGAAGCTAAAACAAAAATAATTTTTGAATATCTCAAGAGGGTGTAATTTCTTCATAAAGAAATAAATTAGGAAGTCAACTTGGACTGAAACTGCTAGCACAATTGCTTTAATTGAATAATGGAATATTTCGATGGAAATAAAATTTGAAATTATCAATTGATTTATTTCAGTGTAAATAGTTTTTAATAGTGTTTTAGCACTTTCACGAGCAAGAAAAGTAGCTATTGAGGTTGCTCTCATGAGGAAAGTTTTGAAAAATGTCTTCAAAACTTAATCGATCCTACCTACCAGACACCCAAAATGACCCCCTTAAAATTTATATATATATATATATTTATATATATATATATATATATATATATATATATATATATATATATATAGATAGATAGATAGATAGATAGATAGATAGATATATATATGTATGTTAGCACGATAGCCGCCAGGGCTTTTCTTTCTTTGCCATTAAGTATGAAATTTAATCGTTATATTAAATACCGAAGGTGGTTAATTTTTTAGGAAGTTGTATTATTTTTATTTTATTTTTCTGGCTAAACGATTTTGTTTTTCACTTAGTCAGACGTTAAATACCTTCCTTATTTGGACTCGTCAGATGGTACCTTCCACAGCAAATGTCCCCAGCTGTATATTAATTTCATTTGGTAGTTGTTTTTGTCGGCGTTGAGATCAGCTTAGAATTTTTAAGTTTCCACCGGGATTTTTGAACCCTTTTGGTGATAGTGGACTTGGAAAACTATAAAATTATATTCGTCTCCTCAAATAAGAACCTCGAACAGCCCACATTAGAACTATTATAATTTAAAATAAAGTTATTCCTACGTATTCTTGGAAATATGTATTTTTAAAACCCCGGACAATGTGAAAGGGTGCGTTAGTAAGCAACGAACTATAATATTAAAACTGTTTTAATATTACAATTCGTTGGTAAGCACAATTATGTTTGAAGAATCACCACCTGCACCAGCACTTGTGACCTACATCCTTGGCAAACAAAACCATAACTTCGAACCTCTATGGAGTACGTTAAGTTTAAATTACAAACTACCAGTGATATTTTTAAAACTGTTTTAAGTGACTCCTTTAAATTGTTTTGATATTCATATATTTTCTTCTTGACTGATCTGTACCGAAAGTATTTATTTTGAACTTCATATATGCAGTGTATCTTTATCGATTGACTTTTTGGCTCAAAAACGCTCATATATTATAAAAGACTGTTCTACCAAATTCATGTTTGAGCTGATTTAAGCACACTGATTGCTTTGATGGGTGTTGTTTTTCATTGGTATACCTATTATAAGAATTATGAATGCCACTGTGGCGATTTCTTCAAATTATCATGTAAGTTTTATTATCAATTTGTAAGACATTCTTTTGACGAATGTTTTACCCAAAACTACATTTTTGACCCAGGAGAAATATTGTTCCAAATCGTTTTTCTTGCTGTTCTGGAAAATTTATAACTATTCTACTCCATTTTCTTGTGTGGATGTATTAACTTATCATTTCTTGGTTTTTATTGTTGCCTGACTGTTGAATGAAGTCTTAATACAACAAAGTCTTGACAACAAATTTGTCATTGTTATTTTTAAAATGTTTTTTCATATTGTGTTTTAGGGTTCTAGGATGACCTGGAGTTACCTTATGCCATCCAACCATACCCTGCGACTAGCAGGGAGGATTGGAGGCGAATGAGACGTGGCCTGTGATATCCTGAGGAGAGGGAATATCCATCGATATCACTCTCAATATTATAATTACAATTACACTGATATTAGATCAC
The DNA here is from genome assembly GCA_946811695.1 of Gonocerus acuteangulatus. Lineage (NCBI taxonomy): Eukaryota > Metazoa > Arthropoda > Insecta > Hemiptera > Coreidae > Gonocerus > Gonocerus acuteangulatus. Next base: position 71,252,463 of record OX328128.1, read on the forward strand.
TTCACTGCCTAAGTAGATCTCGGGGCCACTTCCTATTAAGGCGTCTTGGTGGAGAGGAAGGATGGTTGATGCTGGATAAGGATTGGGATGATTGAAGGCTAGAAATTAAAGCCGAAACGTTGGCCATTAAAACTCAACGTTTTTTTGTTTTTTTAAATGTAGTTTTATTAGCTATCATGACCGAATCCCAACTATTCCTGTTCCGTGAACCACCTTGGTTAAGGATCTCTTGTGGATATGTGTATCATTCATATACATGATATGTATTCATTCATTTGTTGCAACAAAGGGGGCAATAACAACTTAAGGCAGAGATGTAGCGATATCACATCCTCTATGAAGACTTAATTAAAGCCAAAAAAAATGCAATTAAAACAAATTTTTATTTTAAAATGTAGTTTTAGTGGCTCAGTGGCCTTGAGTTCTAAGATGTGTGCACTTCGTGCCTAAGGTCGTGGGTTCGATTCCCACTAGGGTTGGTGGCTTTTCTTTAGGAAATTGATAAGCATCAGCCCTGTCCTGGCAAGAAAAGGGTGGTAACCTACAGATAACCTGTCCTAAAATACTTAGTAAATAATAAAGGGATGTTAAAATTTAAATAAATGTAGTTTTATTGAGAATTATGACTAGACCCCTACTATTTCCACACTGGTAATTTTTCTTAGGTATAATAGCCACACGACTTTAAATAAAAGTGGTTTTTGTTCAATCCAGCATAAAAGAAACATTTCCATTTTGGAAAGTATTTATAAAGCATTGCTATTCTCAATTAAAATTGTCAAGAAATGTTATGCTTTCCTATTTTTTTTTCTTTATTTTTTAATTAAGGTGAATTAGTGGAGACACTTTTATTAGCTAATTGATTAAAATAGGTGATTACTTCCTAATAAATCACTGCACATGTTACCAAAAACATTTGTCAACCTAATTTGATGATACAAACTGATCCATGTATGTAGAATTTTATTTTTAGGGCAAAAGTGGGTTTGATAAATCAACGTTATGTTTTAGTAAGCCATACAGATTTCATTAACAAATCGGTCACATTAAATTTTAAAATGTAATATAACGAATAAATAATCTATTCTTAATTTATTAAGAATAAATTCTTTGGAGGCCCGGTGGCCGTGAGCGTTAAGGCGTGAGCACTTAACGCTCCGTGCCAAAGGTTCGTGGGTTCAATTCCCACTAGGGGTGGTGGTTTTTCTTTAGAAAAAAAAGGAAAGGCATCAGCCCTATCCTGGCTAGAATAGAGTGGTAACCTATAGAAAATCTGTCCTAAAATTCGTAGTTAATAATAAATGGACGTTAAAATTTAATAATAACAATAATCAAGGGTTACTGAATTTAAGAATGAGTTTTGGGGTTATTACTTTATAAAACAACTCCTTAAGGTAGATTGAAAAGTGAAGAAGTATACTTAGTCCAAGAGTTGGTAACTCACGTTTCATGAAGTTTTTTACGTACCTTGAAATTTTGCTATAATGCATCTCTAGTGTAGATAAATATGTGTTGGCTAGACTTACCGCGGAACACTAGGTACTGCGCATAGGGGAAAGGTGTAAAAAAGTATTGCCCAAAAATAGAGTTTTATCCAGAAGCCAACTATCTTCTTTAATGTAAACTTAAGACACTTTTACAATGAATAATAAATAAGGCAGACACTATTAAGGGGGATAACATGTAAACAAAAAAAAAATTAAAGTTGTTTTTTTCTAATATTAAATGAGTGTTTTATTCATGCTGCCATTAAAACCGGAACTGCTGTACAAGATCATCTGAGCAAGAACCAATGAGAGCGCAGAGAACAACCACAACTGCCCAAATGATCGGTGCTCTCACTCACTCTTACGGTTACACGCAGTGTATTGAAGTCTATAATAGGCAACATTTATTTTCATGTTTGCTGATAATCAAACCCCCAAAAAATGTGTCTGTCCTTTTGTAATTTATTTATTTAAATTTATTTAAGTCCATTATTATTAACTAAGAATAGGACGGGTTATCTATAGGTTACCACCCTGTTCTAGCCAGGTTAGGGCTGATGCCTTTTCTTTTTTCTAAAGAAAAGCCACCACCACATAGTGGGAATCGATCCCACGACTTGTGGCACGGAGTGTTATTTACTCACGCCTTAATTCTCACGGCCACTGGGCCTCCAATTACCCTCCTTTTGTAATTATTTTCAATTATTTTTATTGAAGAAGCTGTTTAAATCGCAGTGTGAATAAAGCACTTTATTTAATTGAAAGAAAGAACACTTTATTAAAAATTAAAGTGAGGCTGCCCAAATTAATGGGGTTGCTAATCCACACAGCTCAACCATCAGTCTTGGGATAAATGTTTTTATGAATTATTTTGGTTTATTTAAAACAATAAAATTTAATAAAACTTGGTACTTTGAGTTTTTTTTTTTATTTAAATTTTAACCCCCTTAAAAGTCTTCCTTAATTATTATTCATTGTGAAATTGCCTTAATTTTATATTAAAGATAGTTGGCTTCTGAATAAAACACTATTTTTGTGCAATTTTTTTTTTTTTTTTTTTTTACGTCTCTCCTATGCGCAGTACCTGGTGTTCTACGGTAAGTCTAGCCAACACATATTTACTTTCTTATCTACCTAAGAGATGCACTATAGCAAAATTTCAAGGTGCTTAAAACACTTCATGAAACGTGCATTATCAGCTCTCCGACTAATAAATATACATTTTTCAGAGTTATACCAGTATTATTCCTAGTGTACACTTCTTTGTCATGCATTTATTTTATATATAAATGTATATTTTATTTTATTTTCCAGGAGAATAGTCTCTCTGATCCCTATAAAAAGGAAGCTGAAGCATTAACAAACCAAATGAAAGCTATAATTGCATCTCGTAATAATACTATTCCAAGATGGACTTTGGCTGATTTTCAAGTTAGAGCTCCCTTAGGCAGAGGGAAATTCGGAAGAGTATTTCTTGCCAGGGATAAAAGGACAAAGCATCATGTTGCATTGAAGACTCTTATCAAAAAGGAACTTGTTTGGTCTAAAATGCAACATCAAGTTTTACGAGAAATTGAAATTCAGACTCATCTGAACCATCCTAACATTCTCCAATTGTTGACTTATTTCAGCGACGAGTGTAGAATATATCTTGTCCTAGAGTATGCGGCACAGGGCGAATTGTATACAATTCTTCAGAAGCAGAAATATCGAAGGTTCAACGAGAACCGAGCGGCTAAATATACGTCTCAAGTTGCCGACGCCTTAAGATACTGCCATTTGAAACGGGTTATCCACAGAGACATCAAACCTGAAAATCTCTTATTAGATATAAACGACAACATTAAACTTGCAGACTTTGGATGGTCCGTTCATGCGCCTTCAAATAGAAGGAAGACCGTATGTGGGACGCCTGATTATCTTCCACCAGAAATGGTATTTTCAAAACCCTATTCGTCGCTAGTAGACAACTGGTGTCTCGGTGTTCTTTGTTACGAGTTTTTGTGTGGTTTCCCTCTGTTCGAAGACAAATCACAATCCGAAACGTATAAGAAGATTGCCGTTCTTGACTTCTCGTATCCCGTACATTTGAAGGAGGACAGTATTGATTTAATATCTAGATTGCTGGTAATTGACCCAAATGAAAGGATCTCCTTCGATGAGGTTCTTTCCCATAAATGGATAGTTGCTAATTACACTGTAGTCAATAACAGCTGAAACTGAATATCATTTTAAATTATTTTTATATATGATTTAGTAATTTATACCTTTTTTTATTGTATATAGATGTTGCAGAAGTTCTTTTTAGACTTAATGAGGGTTTTTTTTTATGGTCCATTAACTTCTGTATCATTACATGCCAAATCAACTACACATCATTGTAACTTTCTAAAATCATTCTCTGAAATGATAAAATTTGAAAAATATGTTTAGAATTGTTTTATCGTGTTGGATTTTGGTATAATCAATTTTAAATAACTGTTATTAAATTTAAAAAAATATTGCAACCAAGCCTTTAAAAGTATCATTTTTTTTTTTCCAAACCTTGTTAAATTGTCTTTATAATAAGATATCAGAGTTAATAATCGCCACTAATGGCCAAGAAGTAGATACCCTGTAAATATATATATATATATATATATTGTTATGATTATTTTTTACAATAAGAAATAAGGAAATTTTAATTAGTTTTATTATGTTAATTTAACTTAATCTCAGGGACAAAGTTCCGAGTGAATGAACGGTATTACATTTATCTTCAGACAATTCTGAGATACACACAATATTAAATTACACAACAAATAATAATAAAATAATCAACCACAAAAAAAACAATTCTTACCTCTAACTCAATCTGCTTTCATCAAAAACTCAATTCACTTGGTATTCCTTGGAGGAGAGGTCCGCCTTCCACCAACGCTGAGAATAGAAAAACGCCATTCGAGAGAGAAACTTTGGCTTCCCTCTTTCCAACTTCCGCAGTTTGCCGGATTGTATATAAAGATAACAATTATGTTTTTTGCAATAATAAATAATTAATTTATTGTTATCTGGATGTAAATTTAATATGGATATATTGTATACCAGTATTGTCCAAAAACATTATTAATTTTGATCGTATATAATACGATGTTATTTGTATATCTGGTTTGTGATTTGCGCGGGCTTTTCAAAATATCGATGGTTATTTGAATTTAAAAATATTTTCGTGAATGTAATATATCATTACATTTGCACTCCTGTCTAAAAAAAAAAATTTAAAAAAAATGTTTTTAGTCCGGTATAAAAAATAAATTTAAAATTGAATTTTTTTAATTTGGAGTTTCGGGATACAGAACTATTCATTAGATTGGTCAATCATGTTCTCATCATCATTTGGATAAAATTTCTTTAATAAACTGGCATGAAATAGTCCTCTTCTAATTCCATCCTTGTTTTCTAAAAGGTACGTATGTCTGGAGACTTTGGTGTTAACATTATAAGGTCCCTCATATAAAGGTAGTAACTTGGCATTTAGACCTCCGTTCTTCGGAATGCGTAGTGCTCTTACAAGGACTTTATCATTTATTTTAAAAGTTGAGAATTTGACAAGTTTTTTATTTACAATTTCTTTTTTATCTTTTAATTTTTGAAAATTATTTTTAATCTCTTGTTCTATTTCCTCTAAAGTTAAAATTTCTTCTTGATTTAAACCTTCTCCTATGTAATGATCCCAAAACCTTCTTGGTTTTATACCAAACATAGCTTCAATGGGGGTAAAACCGGTAGTAGCATGATAAATAGTATTTATACAATCTTCAATCTTTTCTAAATTTGTTTTCCAACGGTATTGATTTTTATCTAAAATAATTCTCAAGTATGTGAGCACATCTCTATTAGTTCTTTCAGAGTTATTCCCACAAGGATGTCTTATGGATGTTAAAATACGTTTAATGTTGTTTTTAACAAGAAAATTTTCCCATTTCATTGATGTAAATGAAGTAGCATTATCACTTAGACACTTTTTTGGTTTTCCAATAGTTTCAAAAAATCGTTTCATTGAGTTGATAGCTTCTTTTATGTTAGCTTTTTTCGTAGGGAATAATTTGGTTAATTTAGTAAAATTTTCTAATATTACAAAGACATAGCGATAATTCCCAATTGAGATTAAAGGTCCAAGATAATCAATGGATATAAGGTCTAAACGACCTTTAGGTATAATGGTTTGTTCTGGTACTTTGTTCACTTTTCCTGGTTTATTTAATTGGCATTTCAGACATTTGTTAATTTCTAGATTTATAATTTTTCTTAATTTTGGAAAGGTAAACCTTTCTTTTATAATTTGATAACACTTGGTTACCCCTACATGACAAAATGTATTATGGACTATATTTATTAATTTCTTAATATCATCTTTTGTTGGAATTACAAAAAATTTATTTCTCACTTTTTTATGAACCATATTATTTATAATTTGGTATTTATTTGGTTTTCTTTTCATATTTTCATTTAGGTCCATGCTTAATTTCTGGTTTGTTACTAGATTCTGAAAAAATGTTTCTAAATTCAAATTGTTTATTTGAAATTCTTTTATTTTTGATTTATTCATGATTGGTATTCGGCTTAAATAGTCTGCCATGAAATTGTCTTTTCCAGGAATATGCTCATACTTTAACGGTAAATTGTTTAAAAAATTCATCCATCGAATAATTCGATCTGGAGGATTTTTGCAAGATTGCATAAAAAGGATGGATTTACAATCTGTTCTTATTATAGTGGGGTATCCTGCTATAATGAAATAAAATTTTTTAATTGAGTGGATAATGGCAAGTATTTCTTTTTCCGTGCTGTAATAATTTAATTCAGCGGATTTGTATGATTTACTACAAAATCCTATTATCTGTTTTTCTTTATTTTCTCCCAACTGATATAATATTCCACCAGAAGAAAATGCAGATGCGTCAGTTTCCAAATAAAATTCTTTATTATAATCTGGGTACATCAATACAATATTTTTATTTAACAAAGATTTTAAATTTTCAAAAGCATCTTGGTGATCAGTTTTCCAAATAAATTTAACTTTTTCTGAAGTTAACTGGTATAATGGTTTTGATATCTCTGCATAATTTGGACAAAATTTGTTGTAGAAATTTACTAATCCGAGAAAACTTTGTAACTCTTTCTTATTTTTTGGTTGTGGAAAATTTACTATATCATCAACTTTACTGGGTTCTTTTATAAGGCCATTTGTAGTTATTATATATCCTAAAAAAGGCAATTCTTTTATGAAAAATTGTGATTTCTTTAAATTGATTGTTATTCCTGCAGATTGAAGAGATGAAAATAAATTTTGTAGTGTATTGATAAATTCATTGAAATTGTTGCTATGTATTAATATATCATCTACATATATTTTAATATTTTTATCTAAATTTTTTGGAATTACTGTTTTCATTGCTCTAATTAAAGATGCTAAGCTAGAATTTAAACCAAATGGCATGCGTTTATAGGCATATGTGGAATTTCTAAATTGAAAAGCAGTGTATTTTCTACTGCTGTGATGCAATTTCACTTGCCAAAAGCTTGCTTTCAAATCTAAAGTGGCCATGTATTTAGTATTATTACAATTTGCTAAGATTTCATCAATCTTTGGAGGGGAATCATACATTGGAACTATTCTTTTGTTTAAAAACCTTCCATCCAGACAAATTCTAACAGATTCATCTTTCTTCTGAACCAATATAATAGGGTTTACATAGCAAGAGTCGGATACTTCAATAACTCCTTGTTCTAACATATTGTTTAATTCTTTTTCAGCTTTGTCTAACAATTTTGGATTTAATTTATATTGATATTGTTTGTATGGTGTAGTGTCTGTCAATTCCAAATAATGTTCATACGAATTTATACAGCCTACTTTATTATTGAAAAGATCTTTTGATTTTATTAAAAGTTTCTCAAAATCTTGAATTTCTGTTTCATTTATCTCTATTGTTTTTTCTTTGTTTCTAATTTCATGAATTTTCTGTTTTATTTCTTTTAATGGATCTGTTTCAAGTTCAGTTGATTTATTTTTTAATGAGCTATCCTCTTCTTCGCTCTCATACATGATATTATAAATTTCTTTATTCTCTCTTGTCAATATAACTTTATAAAAAGGTATTAAACAATCTTGGTTTTCTGAATTTAAACTTATTGTTCTTTCTTGGAAATCAATTTTTGCTTTGTGTTTATTTAAAAAATCATTTCCTAGGATTAATTTATTTGTCAACCCAGGCACAATTATTAAATTTACATCAAATCTATATTCCTCATACTTTGTTTCAATAAATAATTGTTTATTACAACATTGCGTTTTCTTTCCATTGGCCGAAATTATAGATGTATTTTTTAAAGGTAATAATTTATATTTTTCTAAATTTCTTCTTATTTGTAAGTAATATTCTTTTTGTATTATGCTGATTTCACTACCCGTATCTATAAGGAATAAATATTTTTTATTATTATTTTTCAATTGTATGAAAGGTAATTCGTAAGAAGGAATTTCGACTTGGTTTGATTCTTCCAAAAGTATATTATCTTTAATGATGTTATTCGAAAAATATGTTTGTGGTTGATCTTTTTTATCTGTAAATTTTAAATTCCGGGTAGAGTCTTTTTTTAGTCATAATTCTTCAGTTTGATTTTTATTTCTTTGATCATTGCTATGAACTTGGGCTTCTACAGAAATTTGATTTAAATCTCGGTTGCGTGTTTCTGTTCTATCCTTTATAGCTTGTTCTCTTTCCCTATTATAACGACTTTGAAAATAATTTCCGTTTTGACTTGTGGTTATTTCATTTCTTTCTTTATGGGGTTCAGACAAGTGTGGCTTCCTCCAGTTTTCATACGATCTTTTATATGGACTACTATGATTTCTGTCATTTGTTCCGAAATAGTTTGGTCTTTGTTTAAATCTATAATTATGATTTATACCATGATCTTTATTAAAATTATTATACTCCGTTTTTGTTTGATTATCATATGCTTTTCTATATGGTTGATTATAATTTTCAAAAGTTCGTTGTTTAGTTTCTACATAGTTTTCATGATTCATATTAAATTTTACTGACCTCTTTAAATCATTTACAATGGTATCTTTACCAACATATTGTATTACCTCGAGCAATTCGTTTAGGTTTTTTACTCCTTTATTAAAACAAACATTTTTAACGGTTTTCCCAAAGTGTTTTATTAAAATGCTAGTGGCTGAATTTTCTTCCAATAGCTTGGCGGTAATAATTTTAGTTGCAAATTTTGAAAGATATTCTTCCGGAGTTATATGCATATAGTGAGAGTAATTTGTTTGGAGTAAATCACTTAAATATTCTATGTATCTATCTCCACAAAATCTGTTATTAAATGCTTTCTTAAAATCCGTCCATGAGTCAAAAGATTTTTTATTTATTTTATACCAAGATTCAGCAGTACCGGATAAATAATTTATTAACTTTTCTGAAAATAAACTCCACTCTTGACCATGCAATTTATAATTTTGCTCTAATTTATCTATAAACTCATTAGGGTCTTGCTCTTCAAAATTTTTAAATAGGATTTTGATTTCAATATCTTTAAAATTGTTATTTCCATTTTGCCCTCTTAATTGAATATAATTAAGTTTTTCTTGCATTTCTTTAGTTATTGTTTCTTTAAACTGGTTTATTTTGTGTTCTACTTGATCTATTTTGTTAGTATTTCCATTCATCCTATCTTTTAAAAATCTTGCACACCCTTCCATGTTCTTATGGTTTATTTCACATGTTTGTTTGTTATCATTTGTTATTTCTTCTAATTTAGCAACATCTTGTTTTATTGTTACTATCTCATTTACAGTCATTTTTTGTTTTTGATCTACAATATCTATTGATTTTTTCATTTCCGAATTTTGTTCATCTATTTCCTTTCTTAATGATTGCAATTTACAATCCGTCTCTTTTGTTATCTTAATTTCCATATTATTTAATGCATTACATAAATCGTCCAATTTTTTATTTTGTTCCATTCCATTCGCGTCTATTTTACTTTCTAATATTTTATGGTTTTTACTTAGTTCTGCATAATTTTTATCACTCTTAGCATTAAACTCTTGGAACTTGTCTGTTAAAAATCTCATGAGTTGATCCACGTGCCACGGATGCATCTCATTATCCCTTTCCGGAGTACGGTCATTGGATAGAATTTCTGTTCCTAAGGAACCCGCCGTCGATTCTCTGAATGCTATTGCATCATCCTCCTGCAATTCGTTTTCACGTGTTTCGACTATAATATTTATTTCTCCTGGCGTAAAAAATACGTATTCCGGTGATTCTACATTATTTTCTTCACCGTTATTTTGAAATTGTTCAATATTTACGTCAGACATTTTTATTTAAAAAAAAAAAATTTACTTTTAAGTTTTATTTTCAATATTTATTTACCGCTTTTAATTTTAATTCACTCGGCCGTCTACGTTGGGCGCCATTTAATGTTATGATTATTTTTTACAATAAGAAATAAGGAAATTTTAATTAGTTTTATTATGTTAATTTAACTTAATCTCAGGGACAAAGTTCCGAGTGAATGAACGGTATTACATTTATCTTCAGACAATTCTGAGATACACACAATATTAAATTACACAACAAATAATAATAAAATAATCAACCACAAAAAAAACAATTCTTACCTCTAACTCAATCTGCTTTCATCAAAAACTCAATTCACTTGGTATTCCTTGGAGGAGAGGTCCGCCTTCCACCAACGCTGAGAATAGAAAAACGCCATTCGAGAGAGAAACTTTGGCTTCCCTCTTTCCAACTTCCGCAGTTTGCCGGATTGTATATAAAGATAACAATTATGTTTTTTGCAATAATAAATAATTAATTTATTGTTATCTGGATGTAAATTTAATATGGATATATTGTATACCAGTATTGTCCAAAAACATTATTAATTTTGATCGTATATAATACGATGTTATTTGTATATCTGGTTTGTGATTTGCGCGGGCTTTTCAAAATATCGATGGTTATTTGAATTTAAAAATATTTTCGTGAATGTAATATATCATTACAATATATATATATATATATATATATATATATATATATATATATATATATATATATATATATGTGTGTGTGTGTGGGTGGGTGGGTGGGTGTATGTGTGTATGTATTATGATGTTTTTTCATTGCTGGAATCATATTTTTTGATGGAACGACTTTTTCTCCAGCGGTGGTACTCCTCTTACACTCTTCCCTACTATATTTCGGTGGATTCCTCTCCAGCTTCATCAGGCTTATATTTTTCATCCTCGGTGGTTACCAAGGGAATGACAATAGGAACCCCTCAGGATCTAAAAATATAAACCTGATGAAGCTTGAGAGGAATCCAGCAAAATATCGCGGGAAGGGGTAGAAGCAGAAAGAAGCCTTTCCATATATATATATATATATCATAGATCTCCGTATGCCTAAAAGAAGTGAAAGAAGCCAAAAAATGACTAGTTTTTAAACTTTAAAAAATAATTGTACAAAATCCCTGTTGTGATAAAAACAATCCTAAATATATATTCTTATTTATATCGTCAAGTTGAATAATTTTTTTTAAACAAATTTAAAATGTTCAGTTTTGGGGATTTGGTTTATTTGATATGGAATGATGCTTCTTCCACAGCCATTGGAGCCAAAGACAATTCGTCAGATATTAAGTAGTATTTTTTATTCAAATGAAATGATGGGCAAAAAAATTTTATAAGGAAACTGTCAAAGTTTTACTGGAAAGCGACCCTATTATTTTCACCTATCAGGCGAAAGGTGAACAAATAAATTATGTAAATTAGTAAATATGATTTTTTCCGAGCTCTGCTAGTTTTGCATCTTTAGTGCCTCATTAGGAGCGTAGCTTGAAACTATTTACCGCTATAGCTAGTAGACCTCCCACCATCCTGGCCATTTCATGATAATATGTCTTAATAATTGAAGGGGTCGGGGGAAAATAGTGCCAAGCAACATTTTTAACAAAACTTAACTACTGCTGCTATAGGTTGGAAATTATGCAAGACTATCAGTCTATGATGATGCTACTAAGTGCTACTCGATTTTGAAACACCTAACCATTTCAACTGATATTCTTAAATAATATCTAACATATAGCAGCTACAGTTAAGTTTTGTTAAAAATGTTGCTTGGCACTATTTTGCCCCAACCCCTTCAATTCATTTGTTTTATTTGTTCAAGTGTGATAAGAATATGCCAAATTTTTGTTTTATAGAATAAATGAAATTTATTTTGTTGAGTATGTTTTTACCAATAAGCCTTAAGAAAATGAGATTTATAAATTCATATTATAATGTTGCATTTTATTGAAAGTATATATTAAGAAATTGTTATTGTTTTTAAAGGCATTCTTTGTGTCTGTATATTTTTGTGTTGTTATGGAGTAGGTATACATGTATTATGTTTAAAACTCTTTCATCTTGTTTTGAAATTATATAATGTAAGTTATGTTAATGAATATTTGTGAAATATGATAATAAAAACTGTTATGAGAATATATATTTTTTCTTCTTTTTTTGGGGGGGGATAACTTCCTAAATAATGATTTTGCGCTTAATGTAGTTTCTGAGGGGACTAGTCAGTAGAAAGGGGCTAGATGTCTTGAAAATTGATCAATCCTGTCTACTAATATCCAAAAAACTAGTGTTATTATATATATATATATATATATATATATATATATATATATATATATATATATATATATATATGTGTGTGTATGGAGGCCCAGTGGCTGTGAGTGTTAAGGTGTATATATATATATATATATATATATATATATATATATATATATATATATATATAAATTTAAGCAGTCAGGGAATAGTTGGGATTCGGCTAGGAAAACATACAATTTTTGTAAAAATCTGTATTAAGGACATTTTGGCTACTCTTTGGTAGCCTTCGTTTGCTTAAAGACAAAACACAAATGCAGAATTAATAAACAAAATCATTAAACCAATAAAGAAATATGGTAGATCTACAAATACCAATAACTTAGATAGGATAAATGCCTTGTTTTTCGGTTTCGTAATTTATTTATTTCTGACAGGATGAAAAAACAGGTTAAAAACCTCCACTGCTTATATTTAAATAAGAGATTGTTTTCGAGGTCACCACCTCATCCTCAGTGTCCTGTTATGTTCGTACATGGCCACCGCGCATGCGCGAACGCCAGCCGTTTCGTACATGGCCACCGCCCTTGCGCGAACGCCAGCGGTTTCGTATATGCCCACCGCGTATGCGTGAACGCCAGCGGACACTTTTTTGTAACGTTTTTTTATCAGTTTAGTCATCGCTAAAGCATATTTATGTTCCTACATGACCACCGCGCATGCGCGAACGTTAGCGGACACTTTCTTGTAACGTTTTTTTTATCAGTTTAGTCATAGCTAAACCATATTTATGTTCTTACATGGCCATGCGGTTTCGTACATTGCCACCGCACATGCGTGGACGTCAGCGGGCACTTTTTTTGTAACGTTTTTTTCACTTTAGTCGTCGCTAAAGCACATTTATGCTAAAAATTATCAGGTCTAGGGACGGTCAGGGAGGCCTTATCCGTTAAGTAAATATCTTAGTCCCTGAAGAGATATGGTCTGATTTTAAACTTCTTGAGCTATTGTCAATAAATGAGTTGATAGCCTTCATTTTATTTTATTGGCTTTTTGCTTGTAAAATAAAACAAACATATACATATATATATAAACATAGTAGAATATTAAAAGCTTATTTCATTGGATGTTATCAAAAACATCCTTAATCCACATGCCCATTATTGACACCCAACATAAGATTTAGGGAACGGATAAACTGACTCGAAGCAATTATAGATTCAGATAAATAATAAACAGGAGTATAGTAGGAGAGATATAACTCATCACTCGGGTAGGGGAAGGTGGGGGCGCCTCTAGCCAATGACGGCCTTGCTGATTTGCCAATCCTCCCTCTACGAGTCCCCTGCCTAGGCAGAGCGGGGGTTGTAGAACTGGCAACGTCGAGCCCCCTCAGCGCTTTCCCCGAGAGACAAGTTATATCCTTCCTACTATAGTAATACTTTTGTTCTGATTTACATTTTCTTCATCACCCAAGGCAAAGATTCGAAAATTTGGGCTCAATATAAAATAATTCCATGGATGACTTTTTGAAAATGTCATGGTTGAAAAATAATAATTTATTCTATTCACAAATATTTTCAATACCTTCTAGCCTCATCATTTATTAACTAAAATCACGAATACACTTTACAAATACTTAACAGCATAAGTGTGTTACGTAACAAAGGAAATGTGTATGAATGACTATTGATAAATAAGATCATTTAAAAAAAAAAAATCAGTCCCGTAAAAGGCCACGAGGGCCCTAAGGGGCAGATACTGTAGAGGTACCTGATTCTTGACCATACGGCACTCTAGGGAGATAGTGTGGTCAATACTATGCTCCGGTCGCCTGATTTTCCCCTTGCTGCTTCGAATGCTAGAGTCATTAGCACCAAGGTACCCATTAATAAATTAATTAAAGGCTGGATGGCCTAGGGACGGTCATGGAGGCCGAATTCAACCCATGAACTAAGACTCTAGAAGAAAAAATCTTTAGTGCTTGCTCGGGATTTGAACTCAGGTCCTCCAGCATATGAGTCCAGTGCTCTACCACTGAGCTAACCTCGCCCCCTAAGATCATTTTAATCATATTAAAAAAACGTGTATGTATATATATATATATATATATATATATATATATATATATATATATTAGTCCATTAATGATTTCACATTACATTGAAAAGATAATAAATAAATTTAAAAAAAATATATATATGTTTTTAATGTATAATTAATTATATATATATATATATATATATATATATATATATATATATATATATATATATATATATATAAATCAACTGTTTGTTTCTTATACAAATGCACGCCGTTTGAACGATTTTGACCAAACATAGGTCTTGATCCGGGGAGTGTCATAGGCTAGGTTAAAAACTAGGCTAGGTATGTCTAGGACGCACATTTTGGAGGTCACGAGTTCGAAACTTTGAACCTGGTTAAACTGGTTACAGATTTGCGTTATCGGATATTAATATTAATTATTTGTTATCTAATTTATTTTTGCTTTTCTAGATGCAGAAAGTAGGTGTAGCATGTCACGCCGAGTTACAGCTAATATATATATATATATATATATATATATATATATATATATATATATATATATATATATATGTATATATATATATACATATATGTATATATATATATATATATATATATACATATATGTATATATATATATATATATATATATATATATATATATATATATATATATATACTGAGTAACGTATCAAATAGTGGAAGATTGATCAAATAATGAACTAAAAAACAATTAACTTGGTTCATTTTCGGTATCTAGTAAAAAGATTCGATGATGATTTCGGAAAGTGATAACAATGATAAAAAATCCTTTTACTTCACTACATAAAAAATCATCCATATTCAGGGAATCAACAAAAAAATATTTGTAGACTATGGAGAAGAAAAATATTAGGTAGAAGACCATCAATCGAAGAACTGTAGATTGAAAGACCCTATACAAGTGTTCCCTCGTCATGGGTCTTGTCGTAAATCTAACTCCCTTCCAATAGTCCTCAAGAATAATGGGTTTGTTGTCTCGATCCGGTGATGTAAATATCGATAAGCTCCTACATCTCCAAAGAGGTAGGCCTGGAATACTTTGCATAGACACCTATAAAGATAGGACAGGTCTTATTTGATCGTATTTATGATATAATAAGGCCATATTTATTATCAAATATTATGTCGACATACTTTGTCGATTTTTTAACTGTTTTATGATAGCGATTATTCGTAAGTTTTTCATTAGGTTTAATTTATAATGCTATGAAAATTTAATGAACATTTTTTATATCTGTTTAAAATATGAACGTCCCTAAAATTGAAATTGTTTCTTTATTTATTGCGTGTCCCGTCAATATTGTTCTATTCCCATTTGTGTTTATACTTTTAGAATGTTGTACAATTATTTTTTGCAATTGGTTCTCTGATTCCCCAATCTAACATGGCGTAAAAAATATGATTTCATACATTTAATAAGGCTTTACAAATATTTGCATAAGAAATTTATATCAAAACGGGATACTGGAGAAATCATTACAGTTGAGAAAGTAAAATCCTTTTATTTTTCATTAAGATATTTTTTTTTTTTTTTTATATTGCTTATTTTTATCTTTGGGGCGAGGTTAGCTCAGTGGTAGAGCACGGTACTAATAAGGTGGAGGACCTGAGTTCAAATCCCGAGCAAGCACTAAAGATTTTTTCTTCTAGTGCCTTCGTTCATGTGTTTAATTAGGCCTCCCTGGTCGTCCCTAGGCCAACCCAGTCTTTAATTAATTTATTAATGGGTACCTTGGTGAAAATGACCCAAGCAGTCAAAGCAGCAAGGGGAAAATCAGGCGTTCGGAGCATAGTACTGACCATACTATCTCCCTAGTGTGCTGTATAGTCATGAATCAGATATCTCTACAGTATCTGCCCCTTATGGCCTGTTACGGGACTGATTCATATATATATATTTATTAAATTTTAAATTTATTTATTTATTAAATTTTAACATTTATCGTCCATTTACTCAGATTTTTAGGTTGGGTTATCTATCTAGGTCACCACCCTTTTCAAAACAGGATAGGGCCAAGAAAAGCCACCACCCCTAGTGGGAATCGAACCCACGACCTTTAGAACGGAGTGTTAAGTGCTTACACCTTATTTAATATATATTAAAAGTAAAAATATTAAAAACGTAAAATTAAAAAATGTATATATTCAATCTAAATTTTCTATTGAGGATAAAACACATTGGATTAGTCGCCGCCTTACGTTCGTCGGGGTGTAGTTTTAGTGTGGAAAGGAAAAGAGATGAAGTCGAAAGAGGAGCGAATCTGAGTAATTGAAACTCCAAGCCATTTGGAGCTGGAACCCAATATCTTGACGGAGCTGGAACTGTTGGAACTAACGTGCTATTTAACCGTTCCATAACATTCCTAACTGTATCCGATAGAAAGCAGATATAACCCACAATCCTTAGCTCAGTTTTCTTATCGAGTTCCGATAGCTCTTACAGAACTGGGTGTAACAAACACAAAAAAATCGTTTTCATGAAATATGTTGGATGCCTGATTATCTTGACTACCTCATTTCACTTAAAAATATTTATAAACGAGAGAAAAGTGAAAAGCTTGTTCATTTTCAGTTTTTTGATGTTGACGGATTTGCTCTAATATACGAGCAAATCGCCTCGCTGAAAAAAAGTCCGACTCGCAGGAACTGCAACATCTTAGCGCGTATCCAACATTAACCCTAGTGACATTTGTAAAGGAATAGAAACAGTTATTAGTTGTTTTGAAATTTAGAAAAAAATGTGAAAATCTTGAAAAAAAGCAATACTTTAGGTATCACAAAGGACAAGAAACTAACAGTAGCGGAAATTACTCAATCCAATTTCTCTCTCATTCTTAAAAAAGGCTCTACAAAACCAGTCACAAAAAAAAGTCAATACAAAACTAGAATACCCATTTTACTGTTAAATGAATTTTTAAAACAACATATTAAAAAGTGATGTTAATAGAGGGAGGAAAAACAGTTCTAAAGAAAGAAATCATCACCACTAGAGTAGAAGAAAATATTTACACGTCATCTTCCAATTCCGCTCTATTTCCAACAACAAAAATTGTTTTTAGTTTTACATAGCCATTTTTATTGAGAAATACATTTTCCTGCAATAAGCAATGACAAAAATAGCAAGCAATAAAAAAAAACTGAAGGAAATAGATAAAAAGAACCTTTCAAATAAACGAAGCCAACAACTTAAAAGGTTTAAGCACTTATTTCTCCGAATCGACATAGCCCTATCAAAAATTGCTTCAGGATCTTTTTTGTAGCGAATTGCTTAAGCTTTCCACTTAAAACGATTTTCTAACGTTGAATGCACCGGTTCCCGTTGATCACCACATATATATATATGATATAACCAAATAGAAGTATACTATTGTCATGCGTCAACACAGAATTTCCGACCCTTTAATGATGACGTAGCCGTTTAATGCCTTAAACCCCCAGCTCTCCTCCTTGGCAAATGAACAGAACCTGAGGCCGTTGGCCTTGATTCTGATCCGTCTTCGCCGTATGATTAATGCTAATCGATTCAATGCAATATCGATTAGCAAGCTTGAAAGGGATCAAACAGCCTCCCCACTTCAGTCCCATTCAGAGCCTACTCAGCAAGATTGAGTGAATCAATTAGGTCCCGTTCTCGCCTATAGATGCCGCATAATAACCTCTAGATCAGCCTGCAGGAGACAGTTCCTGTATTATACAGTAATTTCAGACATGTCAGAAGGTTCTTGGGGAAATTACTATATAGTTATCATTATTTTGTCTTTAATATAGAAAACCTCAAAACCTGAACAAGTCAAACTCGCAGTAACTACGTCATCATGGCGCGTTCACTAGTGTCAATCCAATAGCTTGGACAGTGTGTACGTTGTAGTAGGCAGGAAACGATGAGAGACGTACCTGTGCCTTTCGACCTCAACTCATCTCTCATCTATCCAGCCCCCGCACATACGCCCTCTTTCGTATGTCGCAAGCTTGCGGACGAATCCCCGAAAAGGGATTTCTATTTCTCTAGCTTCCACCCCGAATCAGTTAGTCGCCAGAAACCTGAGCAAACTGAGCCAGAGCTTCTAACACACGCCACTACGTCTGTAGCCGGCGAGGCCTGAAGGGCCCCCGGCCACCACCCACCCGTAGTACCTTTTTGGGACAAAATCCCTCAAGGCCTTGAATGGTCGCAGGCCCGGAGCGTGAACTCTCCTACGGTTCCCTTATCCACAGGTACTGGGGGGGGGGGGATTACCCTAGAAGACCAGGGAGAGGGAGGCCTCCATACTCTATTCTCTTGCTCCGAAAGTGTGAACTGTACCCATTCACTCACTTCCCTCACACAACACCTACTCTTCTCCTTTCATCTTGTTCCATTCTTCCAATCACTCCACACACAAAATCACAAAAGAACACGTATCCCTTCTCACTTATTCACCCACTCATGCTTCTCTCAACACCCACACCATCCAACCTTTCATACAACATCCCCCTCTCCCTCTCATGCAACTCACACTCAAACAACACATGCTTCACACCATGGGCGTATATAGAAAATAATTTCGGGAGGGGCTGGGAAAATTTCGGGCGGGGGGGGGGGCTGAGACCATTTCCGGGGTATGGAATACTAAAAATTTAGAGCTTGGAATAGTTTTAGGCAATTAAAACGCTATTACACGTAAAATAACATATATTTTATGAACTAAGTGATCTTATTTAATTTATTTTTAAGGGTTTTACGACAAGTTTTTACCATCAAATAAAAATTTCGGGGGGGGGGGGGGCTGCAGCCCCTCAGCCCCCCCCCCCTTATATAAGCCCATGCTTCACACTCTCTTCCTCCTACATTTCACAATCACACCACGCATTTTCACACAAACCAAAACCAAACAATTTCGCCCGAAAACAACCATGACCACTCAATGCCTGACATCCTATGACTCATACTCATCCAATTGATTCATACTCATCAAAAGTTCGGGGGGAGGGGGCGGCAGTCCCCTCTTATATACGCCCTTGCTGGCAGTATCCTAAGCGGAATTACTCCCGCGCCTTCTCAACCAACGTTCGCCCTAAGAAAAAACACTTATTACGAATACGTTTCTCATTTTCCGACCTTGTTTTACTAAAATACTCGTTTTATTGTTAATTACAATTTAAAACAGCAAATTAAAAAGTAGCTTAAACAGAGACAGTAACTACGAAAGAAAGTAAGACTCGCAGGAGCTGCGTCTTCTAGTGTCATTAATAAAGGAATAGAAGCAGTTATTGGTGGGGTTTAATCTTTCGTGAAAAATATCAAATAAAATCTCAAAGAGAAGGAAAATTTAAGACACTGCAACAGGAAACTGACAGTATCCTTAGCGGAATTGACTTCCACACATTCACAACGTTCGCTCTAAGAAAACGCTATTACCAATACGTTTCTCTTTTTCATACTTTGTTTTATTGAAATACTCATTCTGCCGTTAAAACCAATTAAAAAAAAATTAAAAAGTGTGTTTTAAGCACTTGTTTCTCCAAATTAGACGAATTGGTGATCCGGCAAAAAGTTCATTGTTTGTAGTCACATTTGACACTCCCCACCTTCCAGAAAGACTTTATGTTGGTTACCTTTCTGTCGCCGTCCGAGTTTATATTCCACCACCGCTTATCTGTTATCAGTGCGGCTCTCTTGGCCACCATCGGGCCGCTAGTGACAAGGACCCTATCTGTAGATGTGCTGAGCCCAAGCACGAAGATTCCTGTACAAGAATCAAATGCTGCTTATGTGGAGGTGAACATCGCACTAATGCTAAGTTTTGTTCAAAATATGCGGAAGAATACGAGATTAAAAAAATCATGGTATTTCAAAAACTCGGATACTTCGAAGCTAAAAGAATATCAAAAAGAGGCAAAACAGAAACTTGCTCCAAGAAAGTGTTAAGTAATAAGGAGGAAATGACTCAATTTAAGAAACTCAGTTCCCTAATAGAGGTTATGGGCAAGAGAATAGAGTTATTAGAGAAGCTGTTGGTAAAACAGGTCTCCTTGTCGAAGCCTAGTCTCTCAGAAGGAAGGACTTTGGAAGATGATTCCAAGCCAACGTCTAGCTCATTAAGACCTCTCCAGGATCAGGCTGCTGAGGAAGGAAGACCAGGGAAGGAATGCAGAGAAGACAAGAAGGTTAATCCAGGTGAAGATGGAAAGGAGAAGAAGAAAAGGAATGAAGATGATCCTCCAGAACGTCCTAAATCATCAAAACCTACTAACACACCAACAAACAGACGACAAGACTTCCTTAAAGGAAAGAAACGGTAACACCTACTACTAATAGGACGTTTACTTATTATTTATTTTGTAAACTATTTTACTCTCCATATAATCTTCCAATACCTAATCCGCTTTATTGGGCATAAAGTCAGTACCTTCTTTTTATTTATTTGTTTTTTGTTTTGTTTTTTCAATTTATAATTTAAAAGTAAAATTCGTAATATTAAGTTGAATTTTCCTTTGTATTTTGGAATTTAATTTTTTAGTATCCACTTCAGTAATTTCATCTAAGCCTAAGTACAATTTTTTTCCCCCTTATTTAGGTAAACCTAAATTTTAATTTCCAAGCAATGGCTATTCTTTATATTTGTCTATAATAGAGCTGAATTAATAATCAAAAGTCTTTTCTAAATTTTAATATTGAAATTATTGCCATAAGCTGCTTTTGTTCTGTGTTTTTTTTTATTTAAATTATTTGATTTTTTTTTTTTTACAGTCTTTATTTTCCTTGAGGAAGTACTGAAAGCATCTGTTTGATGAGCTCATCGCCTTACGTTACGGAGCTCATAAATAAATAATGGAGTACGGTGGATCGGAAGGACGAGATCGGGTGTTACGGGAGTGAACAGAGGATTTAAATTTAAGGAATTGAAAAATATAAGAAGGTCTTTGGGATTGAATTTGTAGCGGCTGCTACGGGGGAGAGAGGACAGGAGGTATCGGGAGCAGGTACCGGGGCTAGTACTGTGGCCCGTAAAGGGCGCTTCCTCGAGCCTGGGGGGAAGGCGACTGGGTACTAAGCCTTAGCCGTTCAGCCGAGTCAGGGAGAGGATGCTCAGTACTAGGCCGGAGCCGTTCCTCAAAGCGGTAGCTGGGGTAATGGTGAAATGATAAGTCATGGGTATTGAGTAGAAGTTGAGGAGCAGACGTGGGGAGAGCAGTGACCAGTGACAGATGGGTCTTCTAGATCCTGAGAAGGTGGCTGCGCTCGAGACCTGAGTTGGCTGGTCCGTCCTGAGCCCCTGGGCTAGGCTGTGCTTCATAGGGGCTTGGCCTTAAGAGCCCTAGGTCCTTCCTGGTGAGTGCGCTGGAGTCGAATGCCCTTGCCTTTTTTTTTTTTTTTTTTCTTTTCCCACCCTCCCAAGTTTATTTTATGTACATAAAGAACTCCACGCCCAACGGATTGGAACCTGGAGCTGGACTTAATACTACACCTTATCCTACGCTTACGTACTAGAAGGGGGATGTATCTATAATTGGGGGGCTTAAGCCTACTTAGTCTAAAATACTAAATCTAGGGGGGAGAAAGGATATACGGGGAGGGACCGTACATGGTTGTACCTTAACCTAACTTAAATCTAAGTTACACTAATATGTACAATAATATATTTACCACCTTATTTTAGTTTTTAAAATTTCATTTACAAGTACTGCTTTTACGCCGCCTCCTCTCCAAGATCCAGGATCCTCCTGGTGCTGCCCTGCCACCTCTGAGGAAGAGGTGGTGGTGTCAAGTCCCTGAAAAGGGGGTTGACACAGTATTGGAGGCCATCATAGAACTTGATATGTCGCCTCCGTATGAACTCTTGTACTGAGGGCACCATCAGTTCGTCGTGGAGGATGACCGGCTTCGCTCTCCGGAGGCTTGTGTGCTTCACGGCCCGAAGAAGGACCCCGTTCTGGAAACACTGCAGCCGCCTCAGTGTACTGGTGTACATATACCTCAGGACGGGTGCCCCGTGCAGAAGAGTAGGCCTGATAATCGCCTTTTAGATCTTCAGCTTTAGCCGAAGCGACAGCTGGGCAGATCGTAGAAGGTGATTCAGGCGGAACGTCTTTTGCCGGGCTTCCTTCAGGCGGCTGTTGACATGTGGCGTCACGGACAAGTGCCGGTGTATGTGCACTCCCAGGTAATTTAATTTAGTGGACAGCTTGATCCGCTGACCCCAGACCTCAAAGTGTGAGGGCAGGGCTCCTCGGGGTCGGCTTCCTTTGTTTCCCTGGAAGGAACATACCACGGCATCTGTCTTCGACGGGGTGACGTCTATTCCTACATCTCCAAGTGCGTCTACGATGTTTTCGCAGGCAGACTAGGCCCTCTTATATGCTACTCCGGCGTTGAAGCTGGAGGAGTAGACGCGAATGTCGTCAACGTAGGCAGCTAAGGCGACCAGAGGGAACTGCATTCTCACGATGTGGGCGGTGTAGATGGTGAACAGCACTGGACCCAACACCGATCCCTAGGGGACTCACACGTAGACAGTCGACTGCTGGATACATCACCACCAATCCTGACGGAGAATGTTCTTTCCGACAAGTAGCTCTCAAGAATCATGACGAGCGGTGCCGGAAATCCGTTTTAGAAGCGCCTGGTGTGAAAGGCAGTCAAACGCCTGCGTGCAGTCCAAGGAGATAAAGGCCGTGGCTCTGTTCTTGTTGAGCTCTTCGGCCACGGTGTTCTGGAGCTTCGCGACGTGGTGATCACAGGAGAGCCCGGGCCGAAAGCCAGTCTGTCCCAGGGGGATGACGTGCAGTGCTTTAACACATGAGAAAGAATAAACTTTTCGAAGATCTTGCACATATGGCTCAGCAGGCTTATCGGCCGGTAGTTCTCGGGCTTGTCTCCTGGCTTCTTTGGTTTCCGAAGTGGGACCACCACGGCGTGCTTCCATGCCTCGTGGAAGTGTCCAGTGCGACAGGCTGCAATGAAGATGTTCAGTAGGTAGGCCTTCGCTTTTCTAGGGAGCATCTTCAGCATCACCTAGGGTACACCGTCCAATCCGGAGAATTTGTTTCTCTTTATTCGCCTCAACGCAGATTCCAGTTGCCTGTAGGTGAAGTGCAACGGGGTCCTGGGGAGGTCTTGGGGGTCACCGTCGAGCCTCAGCGACTTCTCGGTTCTTCGGCGGTCGTTCTCGTAGTAATCGGCAAGGGCTTCAGCTTGCTCAGCCGGTGACAGGAGGTGATCGCCATCGGAGAGTAGGATGTCTCGTTGCTTGGTGACCGTGCAGCGAAGGAGCCGCCAGAACTGCCTAGTGTCCTTGTGGGTCCGCCGGAGCTGCTCATGCCAGAGGGCCGTTTTCCATAGCGCAGACAGCTACGCAATTTTCCGGGTCATAGCATTGATTGGGGCCCTCAGGGTGCCGTCCTTCGTCCGCGCCCAGATGTTCTTCAGGCTGTTCCGCATCCCGATCAGCCTGGTGATTTGGGCAGGTGGCCTTCGCTGGTGAATGGGCTTCGGGATAAACTTAGGAATCCTTCTGTCGGTGGCGGACTGGATGACTTCGGTGAAGCTTGTGACGGCTTCGTCGAGGTCGGCAGCAGCTCCATAGGTCCCAATTGGAGGCAGGTTGGAGAGGATGTCCTCCTGGTATCCTTTCCAGTCTGCCTTGTGAAGTAGGTACTTCGTAGGCAGCGCTGTTGGCGGGTCCCCTTCCACCTCGTACAGGACCGGAAGGTGGTCTGAAGGACCAAAGTCCAGGGAACGGCATCGCGTTACTGCATGCACGTGGTGGACGTCCAATCGGGGTTCGCTACATGTCTAAATGTGTGGATCCCCGGATAAAGAACTCCAAGGCTCGTCCTCACTATGTACGGCCCCAGTTCGTTTGCCGAGGAGAAATGCCAGACTGGGTGTCGGGAATTCAGGTCCCCGACAAGGATGTGGTGTGGCTCCTTTGTACAATGTTAGAATAGAACTTGAAACGTAAGTTGGCAAAGCTGCTGCTAGGAGTGCCTCTGTCTCGATGTTACTTCTCACGTCTCCAGCTAGGGGTGCTGTATCCCGTTCCTGCCTCAGACAAAAATATGAAGTTATTGTATATTTATTAACTACCAAGCATACACAAAACTCTGCAAGGAAATTATTTTAAAAATTTAGAATTAAAATAATTTGATTGAGTTACTCATTACTAATGTAAAAGAGCAGAATTATTCATGTTTTTATTTTATATATATTTTAAACAAATTATTCAGGAATGGATTCCCCAAATCCTGAGGATAGTGCTTAGTTATGCAGCTCCTGCATGACAGACTTTTTTTTTAGCAGATTACCATTGGTGTGGCACTCTACACGTAAATAAATAAAACATATAATGTTTTACTGTTACATGCAAATTAATAATTTGTGTAACCCCCTCCTCCAGATGGACCGATTTTGCTGTTTAACGAATTTGTTCAATCATTTATGGGAAAGCTATATTCCAAGTTTCATGTTGAGGAAACAAAACTTGTGGCAACTACCGTGTTAACACGCTAACACTTGGGGGTCATTTTCCGTATCTTGGAGGTAGGAGCATTGAAGATGAGAAGAAATTTGAACTACTTTTGTTTCTGTGTTCTATTATAGGTTCTGAAATTTGGACCATGATTTATGTGTTGGAGAGGATGTCCCTCACCTAGGCATTTTTAGTGCTGAAGAAGGCTGCCAATGTGTAGCCGAAACGTCTGTAATATAGATTTTTCTTGATGATCAGACTTTTTTCTCTTAGCCGAATCCCAACCATCCCTAGACTTCTTAAAATAATAACAATGAATGGATCAAGTCATAGGATAAATTTTATCAAGCAGTATTATTGGCAAGCCTGCCAGATAACACAACCACAGTGTTTTGTATTCTTACAAAAGCACTTGTAAAAAAAAAAAAAAAGTCAAAAATTCTAAGAAATTAAGTTGTCTTCTTACCTACAACCCTAACCTGCATTCTATGTACCATTGTGAACCAGGTTATTTTTTTATCAGAAAAGTTAAAATTTAACTCTTACGAAAAAGTTTTATTTTATAAGGTAAAAAATAACTTTTATTTAAAAGTTTTAAGACTAAAAGTTATTTAGTAACTCCTGAAATTAAGTACATGAAAATAAAAATCAGTGTAATTCTTTTATTTCTTTCAATGTGAAATAAAAGTTTTCAGTATTTTAATCAAGAATTTTAGGGTTTCGTTGGTTTACAATACCTGAAATACTGGAAAGAAAGAAAATATACACTTCCATACGTACATTAACTAACACTTATCGTACACGGAAGCCCGGCCACTCAAGTAAGTGTTGAGTCTTTTCAACCCTAAAGTATATATTAAATGATAATAGATATAATCTAAATTCCACAAACTTACAAGATATATTATTATTGAAATTGAATTAATTTTTCAAAATAAGTGAAACGTTCTTTGTTTAAAAATTTATTTTTCTTTATTTACTGAAATATATTTGTTGATACAAAACAAAAAATAAACATTAGTAGCTTTCATTTATTCCTTTAAACTTTTCACTATTACGTATTTTAATCACAATTACTTAAAGCTTTTATTTTTAAAAGTTGAAAAATAACAGTAAAAAAAATCTTTATACAAGAAGTTTAAACCAAAAAAGTTATTTCGAACTTTTACTTTTTCATAATTAAAATAAAAATAAAAGTTTAAAATATCCTTTTTTAAAAGAAAAGTTAACAATTATTTTCGACCCCTGCTGTGAACATTTCCAGAACCTACTTCTGGGATGAATAAAAAATGCCATTGATCATGAATTTACTGTTTTTATTCATTTTTTGTGCAGTAAAGCATCAATTTTATTCTTACAAAAATACTAATATGCAATATACAATTCATAAATAAATATGCATATTATATTGCATATATACATGTAACAAATTCGTTATATTTTCTTATTTCTTTTATACAATATAATCAAGATAAATACATACTTTACAAAACAATATTTAATAATATAACCAGTAAGAACAATTTATAGTAAATATACAATAAGCTTCATTTTTTTTAATGAGCGATAACTTATTTTTCAAAAAATATCACTATACATCATTTTTCAAGGAAGAATTAAAATTCGATTATAAAATAAATATAGTCAACAGGTTAATTTAATTGCAATTAACTGAGTAGAAATTTACTATTAAGAGAGATTAAAATAAACATAATAGTTATTAACTGATTGATACGTAAAAAAGCTATGACTAGTTCAGAGTGCAATAATAAACAATAAAACCAAATTGTACACTAAAAGGCAAATATATCACGTGAATTATATTTAAAATATAATTCGTAAAGACCATAAATGATAAATAGATACAAATATAAACTGTATAAAATCTAGCCATAATATTTTACACTGAGATGATATGTCGTCTAGATAACAAAGCAAAAATATTAATGGGAGCATATAAAATGGCATGTTAAAAAAGAAAAAAAAATGTATAGGAAGAAAAGTATTGAAGTTAAAGAAATAAAAAAATGGGAATGCAAATATTTTTAAAAATGGACCTTATCCACAATTTCAAAAATAGACAACCGTTTATGTACACACCAGGTTTAAATATGAATTTCTTAAATAGTCTATTGCATGAAACAATTATGTCGATGATTGAACATCTATACCAAAAACATGACACAATGTTCAGGAGAATTAACTGAAACTAAAAACACAAAACAAATCCCTGAAAACTTGAAGTGGCTGTGACAATCATTACAATGATAGACCATCAGCACCATGAAAAGAATGGACTCTTCTTCTGGACTGTTTGAGTAAAGGTTTGGCTGAACGAGCGAAAACGTGATGTAGTGCCAACGTGTCCTTTTTCCCTGAAAATATAAATATATTATTTTATAAAACAAATATTTTTAAATAGGGACTAAGTATTATGCAAGTAGACATAAATGATTCGTGACAGAATTAATTTTTTATGTGTCAACAGCTAAATCTGTTTAAAACAATAGCACCGAATCATTTTGATAATTATATCTTTCATTGTATTCGACTGGAGCATTGAATAATCTTAGAGGGACATGAAAAGCCTGAAGATGATGAAAACACTGGGCATGCAAAAATATATTGACAGAAGAATCAGGAATATCAAGAACAATAAAAGAAAGGTCTCCTCGTGGTCTAGTGGCTAACGCCTTAGAATCTCATGTGGGAGACGGGGGGTTCGAGTCCCTCCGACGAAAGAAATTTTTCTCATCTCAGGGCTCATTGTTAAGGTTCCTTGCCGTACCAAGTATGTCAGCGCTAATGGCCCTGTTGTCAAAGTAAAAAACAACAAAATAATAAAAGAACTTTGAGGAGAGGCCGTAAGTATCTATGCAATAAAAATCTTCTGTTTTGTTATTAATTAACAGAATTAAGTCTAATTAACATAGCACTTTAAAAAAATATTTGACTGTTGCTAGAACAACATTGGTTTTTGCAAAGTACAAATTTCAAAGCAATCATCTTCTCTCACAGTGTTACTCCACTATGTAGCTGGTTTGACAAATTAAGCCCCAAGGTTTCCACACAGCGATTGAAAAAAAAAATCATTAACCCACCAAAAAAAGTAAAGGACCCCGCCCTTTCCTAATGGAAAATGGCTTTCGGTCAAATTGAACGAAACTATGCTCGTTGGATAGAGAATGTCTTTCTGAACAAAAGTCTCCATGGGCACAAAACCCAAAAGTTGAAACTTTTGGTACTTTTGGGTATCCGAAATTTTCCATTTTTAATTTTTGCAAAATCTCGAGATCTCTGGTTGGAAGGTCTCTTGTTTGGAAGCCATTTGGCCAGTAAAAAAAAATACCTATCAATTATTTTTTGAAGACTTTTCGAATGACACCACATTTGACACTTCTACCCCCCCCCCCCCTCCACCCACGGGGGTGGGGGGGGGAAGCTTTTTTTTTGCAATTATCGTCTATCCATTATCATTTGAAGATCTTTTCGACGGCAATACACTGAAACCTTGCCTCACACCCTTACCCCACCCCCAGCCCCTTGGGATATGCTCGTCATCATCAAAACATCAAATATCAGACTTCTTACTTGGTGAAACATACATTAGATGGAGCTGATTGATAGCAAACAAAAAGTTAAAACAGTTGACAGTAGTCTAAGGCTAAAAAGAGGCCCTTTTCAGGGCCACTAATGTTAAAGTCTGCTAACGGAACACTTTTTTTTTGCGAAAAAAGGCTTTTTTTTTAAACATATGAGCTGGAGGTGGAGTGGGGTGGGGTAAGGGTGTGAGGCAAGGTTTCAGTGTATTGCCGTCGAAAAGATGTTCAAATGATAATGGATAGACGATAATTACAAAAAAAAGTCCGACTCGCAGGAACTGCATCATCTTAGCGCGGTTCCATTCATATCCCTAGTGTCATTTTGTATACTTAGAATAGAAACAGTTATTACTTTGTTTAGATCATTCTTAATGTAAACACATATTCCAAAGAAAAGCAAGATTGTCGGCAAGGCACAAGAAACTATTCTAAGCGAAAATTACTCTTTCCGCCGTCTCAAGTTTCTCTCTACAAAGACTCTACTATGAATTTGTTTCTAATTGACTTAACTTGCTTTACTAACATATCCATTTTAGTGTTAAATGCAATTAAAAACACTAAACTGTTTTTAATGTATTACGCCACATACAACCACAAAATATAATTATATTTCTACTATAGCAATTGGCTTTATGACTTACTACAGGTACAATATCTGTCAACTCTCCTAGGATGCATCTTGATTTATGAAGTGCAATAAAACCTACCTGAAGCCTGCCTAGTAGCTCGACCCGGGCAAATGTCTGACCCTACACTGAGTCTAAACATTCTCTTTCTGCAGGAATTGCGTCATTTTAAGACGTATCCATTCTCATCCATATTGTCATTTCGAAAGTTTAAAATAGAACTAATCTTTTTTTTTTTTATTATTATTTCATGAAAACTGTTAACACCCACAGGTTAGAAGCGGAAATTCTTCAATCTAAAGCAAGACTCTCAAAGTCAATTCAAAATCAAACACGCTTCTCAATTACTTGTCATATTATATTGAAAAAAAAAATGCAATCAAAATAACAGCAAGATATTAAAAACTAAGGCAAACCGAGAAAAAAAACAATTAAGAACAAAGGTAAACAGAGATAAAACAAATCTTATAATCAATAATTCTCTTGGCAAGCTATATTTCTAACAATGAATTGTTTTTCTTATTTTACTTAATCTGTTTTATTGTCAAATACATTATCCAACTATAAGCAATTAAAAAAACAAAACAAGGAATAAAACAGGCAAAAAGAACCGTTCGAATAAACGAAATCAATTACTTCAAAGTTTAAGCACTTATTTATCCGATTGACATCGCTTATTCAAAACTTTCTTTAGAAACTTTTTTGTAGACCATTTAGTAAGCTTTCGAATGGTAACCTTTTGCTTCCCAAGATTGTCAACGGTTTTCGAGATACTAACGAAAGTATAAAAGGTTACCAAAAACTTTTCTTGTCTGTTAATAAAATATTTTATTCTAACCCTTCCTTTACTCCAAACATAACCAAAATTTCAACATATTAGTGTTGATAAAATTCGAACATGCAGAAAATGTTTCAACTTAATCCCATGGTTCTAAGTACCAAAATCAAAGACAAAAAGAACAGTTTGAATAAGCGAAATCAATTACTTTAATGTTTTAAGCACTTATTTCTCCGATTGACATCGCCTAATCAAAACTTTCATCAGAACCATTTTTGTAGAGCATTTAGTGAGCTTTCTAATGGTCATCTTTCGTTTCCCAAGATTCTCAACCTTTTTCGAGATATTAAGGAAAGTATACAAAGTTACCAAAACTTTTTATGTCTGTTAATAAAATATTTTATTCTAACCCTTCCTAAACTCCAAACGTAACAAAAATTTCAACATATTAGTTTTAATGAAAGTAGAACATGCAGAAAATGTTTCAACCGAATCCCATGATTCTAAGTACCCAAACCAAAAACTATTTTTCTAATTTTCTCGAAAACGGTTAAAGCTATCGCCTTGAAAATGGTTTCATTCGTTTTCCTAGCCCAAGAAGCCTATAAAACGAGTACTTACAAGCTTATCAAGTCAAAAACATAAGCGTTACGATTTTTTTTGTGCGAATTTCGCCCCAAACGCCATCTTCCAGTGGGCGGATTCTGCTGGTTAACGAACTTGACCTTTTAAATTGGAAGGCGAATTTTTGTACCAAATTTCATCACAATCGGACCATTAGGGCGGCCAGAAATGAGCGAACAGACAAATATATATATATATATATATATATATATATATATATATATATATATATATATATACGTGGGGTGATCAAAAAGTTGCAGGACTGTTTAGATTGCGCGGCAATGGAGTGTCATAGAGCAGTGCGGTTGGCAGCATTGTTTATCGTGACTCTTCCTGAACTCAGCTGTTTATTCAGATTGTTGATAACCTTCTTCATTGTAAAGTTACTGCTGTGTTCGTAAAAAAAGTTTTTTGTGTTCGGCGATTTCTTGAAATGAATGAAAAGGAAGAGCAACGCGTTTGCGTAAAGTTTTGTGTGAAGTTGGGTAAAACGTTTACTGAAACTTTTCAAATGTTGCAAGTGGCTTTCGGTGATGAATGTCTGAGTCGGTCAAGGTGTCATGAGTGGTACAAAAGGTTCAAGGAAGGCCGGACATCGTGTGAAGATGATTCTCGTTCAGGGCGCCCATCAACTTCGACTGATGACGATCATGTTGCAAGATTGAACAGTCTCGTGCGTTCTAATCGTCGACTAACCATTCGTGAGATGGCTGAAGAATTGAACATTTCATTTGGTTCGTGTCAACAAATTTTAACAGAAAATTTGCAGAGTTGTGGCGGAGCGGTGAGTGGTTCCTGCATCATGACAATGCGCCTGTTCATTCCGCACTGCTCATTCGCGACTACTGCACCAAAAATGGAATGACGATCATTCCCCAGCCTCCATATTCACCTGACCTTGCCCCTGCAGACTTTTTCTTGTTTCCAAAACTCAAGAGACCCATGAAGGGAAAGAGATTTGAGTCCGTAGATGACATTCAAGAAAAATCGCTGGAGCAGCTAAACACCATTTCACAAGATGATTTCTCAAAGTCCTTCACGCAGTGGAAACATCGTTGGGAAAAATGTATAGCTTCCCAAGGAGAGTACTTTGAAGGGGACGACGTCCAATAGCCTGTAGATTTTTTAAATAAATTAATAAAAAATCAGTCCTGGAACTTTTTGATCACCCCTCGTATATATATATATTGTAATGATATTTTACATTACATATTTAAAAGTTTTAAAATTAACACAGAAAATTTCGGAAAATCAAAAAGCTCATTGATATGTTAAATTCATTGAGATAAACAAATATTATTTCATGATGATTAGATAGTTAGCCGTCGAGGTGATAAGTACAGATGGAATGGTTGGGATTCGGCTAAATAAACCTCAATATGATTTTGTTTTAAAAAAATCTATATTTCGGACGTTTCGGCTACTCATTGGTAGCCTTCGTCAGCTAAAATGACAAAAAAAGAAATTAATACAGAAACAAACAAGAAAAATTTATAATTGTGATAGTTAACAGAACTATAGATACAGTTTAACTTATAACAGAACATCAGTATTGTCCAAAAATATTATTAATTTAAAGTGTATATAATACGATGTTATTTGTATATATGGTTTGTGATTTGCGCGGGCTTTTCAAACTATCGATGGTTAGTTGAATTTTAAAAATATTTTCGTGAATGTAATATATCATTACAATATATATATATATATATATATATATATATATATATATATATATATATATATATACAGTAGACTACCCCTAACTCGGGTCACTTATGTATTTGAAAAACCTTATTATTTGAGGATTAATAATATGTAAGTACCATTTTTAATATTACATACTTAAAATAGTACATATTATTAAAATTAATTTTATAAATTGCACTTCACTTGCGATGAATGTTCGAACTAGACTGGCTAAAATCAGGCATTCCATACGCAGGTGCCTTAGTAGAAACATTTATTTTCTTCATGATGATTAGATAGTTAGCCGTCGAGGTGATAAGTACAGATGGAATGGTTGGGATTCGGCTAAATAAACCTCAATATGATTTTGTTTTAAAAAAATCTATATTTCGGACGTTTCGGCTACTCATTGGTAGCCTTCGTCAGCTAAAATGACAAAAAAAAGAAATTAATACAGAAACAAACAAGAAAAATTTATAATTGTGATAGGTAACAGAACTATAGATACAGTTTAACTTATAACAGAACATATCGTCTTAAAATTCTTAGAATGAGTAGAATGAAAAAGAAAATAGGTACAGTAATTGATTTTAATAGTAATTAGTAACATTAATTGATTTTACAAAGAAATAAGAGAACTATATACCAATGACAAATATAGTAGCTAATAGTAACATTAGGTGGAGGGTGGGCCAATGGTTTTCGATAATTTCTAGTGTTTTGGCTAGTGGGACGTTAGTGAATAAGGATGTGGCATCAATGGAAACTAAAATGTGGCCGGGCAGTCCCCGACAAGGGAAACACGACCGTCATCATGGACAGAACAGAATACAACGAAAAAATGACCAACTTATTCAACGACACCAATACATACTTACCCATTCCTAAGGACATTACGAAAATACAAGAACGAAAATTCAACGAACACATTCACAAACTTTTTAACTCTAACGAAATCGACAAATCCACTAAGTCCTTCTTAATTTCCCACAATTCCCTCCCACCGCGTGCCTATGGCCTCCCCAAAATCCACAAATCCCCTTCGTCCCATCATTGCCAATATAGATTCTCCCTCTTCCAGCCTCAGTAAATTTCTTCTTCCCTCATTACAAATACTTAGCCATAATAATCCCTATGATATAAAAAATTCTTTTGACCTAATTTCTAAATTATCCAACCTAACCATTCCCCACGGCCACATTTTAGTTTCCATTGATGCCACATCCTTATTCACTAACGTCCCACTAGCCAAAACACTAGAAATTATCGAAAACCATTGGCCCACCCTCCACCTCCATAGCCCTCTATCCTTTGATCTGTTTATAGAAAGTCTAAAACTTTGTGTTAACAGCGGTTTTTTTTAAATATGATGGGAAATTCTATAAACAAATTGAAGGTCTAGCCATGGGCAACTGTCTTGCACCCGATTTATCCTCAATCCTTCTCAACGATCTTCTCAACTCCCTCGTCCCACAGTTTCCCCATGACATCTCATTCATCTGCAAATACGTAGACGATCTTTTGCTGATGATTAACCCAAACAGACTAACAGACATACTTACCTGTTTCAATTCCTTTTACCCTAGGCTTCAATTTACAGTCGAAATAGAACAGGACAGACAGCTCCCATACTTGGACATCGTACTAATTAGACAGACTGACGGTACTATTATTACTGACTGGTACACAAAACCCACATACTCGGGACGGTTACTTAATTTTCATTCATCCCATCCTTACCACCTCAAGATTAATGTAGCCAGAAATCTCCTTCGCCGAGTCCTCTCCCTATCCCATGCTTCCTTCCACAATAAAAATATTAATATCGCCTCAGATATATTGGCACGCAACCAATTTCCCCCCAACCTCATAAAATCCCTTGTTAAAAAAGTAAAATCCCAACCTTCCAGCACTATCTCTCCCAATTCTTCCCTAACTCCCAGTTCCCAGATGTTCCGATCTCTACCATTTACACCTGGACTGACTGATAAACTTACAAAGACAATTAAAAAATCCTACCCTTCCCTAAACTTTGGTTTGAAAACTACCAACAAACTCAAAACCCTCTACACCAAACTCAAAGATCCCATCCCTTTTGAACATACCAACCGATGTGTTTACCAAGTCCCTTGCCAAACCCCTTCCTGTAATGGTGTATACATAGGAGAAACCATAAATGACATTCACTCACGTCTTACACAACATAAACGAACCATCACTAATAAAGAAATAGATAAATCTGCACTTGCAAAACACGCCATTACACAAAAACACACTTTTAACTTCGACGACACGAAAATTCTTTCTACACAACGTAACAAAAAAAGACTACAGATCTCGGAATGTGTACACATAAACTTAAACAAAAACAATATAAATTACAAAACTGACCAACAAGGCATTTCTCCTATGTACGCTAATATTTTCCAAATACTCGCCCGACCACCTACCTAGATTTTTACCTTGCCCCTTGGGTATCCTTCCATTAACACCTTTTTCTCCTTTCCTGTCATAAAATGTCATAAACATCTGTTTGATCCTACCGCCCGTTTCCCCCACCTCTTGCTGTTTCCAGTTACATATACCCCTTGCAGATTCCTTTTTTCCTTAGACACTTTCACAATGGTTACTTAATTGCCAACCTTGGTCTTCCTCTGCCGCTCGGCATTTCCATTGGTATGTAGTATCTTATTTCTTTGTAAAATTAATTAATGTTACTATTAGCTACTATATTTGTCATTGGTATATAGTTCTCTTATTTCTTTGTAAAATCAATTAATGTTACTAATTACTATTAAAATCAATTACTATACCTATTTTCTTTTTCATTCTACTCATTCTAAGAATTTTAAGACGATATGTTCTGTTATAAGTTAAACTGTATCTATAGTTCTGTTAACTATCACAATTATAAATTTTTCTTGTTTGTTTCTGTATTAATTTCTTTTTTTGTCATTTTAGCTGACGAAGGCTACCAATGAGTAGCCGAAACGTCCGAAATATAGATTTTTTTAAAACAAAATCATATTGAGGTTTATTTAGCCGAATCCCAACCATTCCATCTGCAAATATTATTTGTTATATTTGTCTAGCAGTCGATACAGGTAGCATTGGAGACCGGTATGACGCTCCCGCCAAGAAACAACGCCACTCCTGATGCAGCTCTGGTACAGTCGTTTACAAGCAGTCACATATAGTGCAGTTTAAAGAAACAACGCCATTCCGAATGCAGCTCTAGTTCAGTGTACAGCTAGTCTCATATGTCAGTCTGTTAAAAGCAATTCAGTTTACAAGAAGATACAATCTCATCTCTATAGTTCAGTTTACAAGAAGAGACAGTCTCGTAAGTGCAGTTCAGTGAAAAGAAGATACAGTTCTAAAGAAGATCTCGCCTATACAGAATACCGAGCTGGCTTTATATCAGGTAATGCTTGTTTATCTATGCCTGGATATAACTTATCTATGAGTTTTTTCTTTTGTTTTGTTTTTCATTAGTTAAAATTATCTTTGTTTTACTTTACTGGACTCGAACTCGACCCCTGAGATAAAGAGTTTCTAAAATTAAATATTATAAAATTGTATTATATTGGCTCCAAACGTAGAAGCGTACGTAAAATAAACTTATTAAAAATAATACATTTTATTTATATTATAACATTTTGGCACATCAACGTGTGGCTATATTATTAAATTATTTTCATTTTTTTTTATTATAACATTTTGGCGTCCAACTTGTTGGCTAAGTAAAGTAATAATAAATAAATTAAAATGTCGGAAAGTAGTATTTTAAATATTTCGAATGGAAGCCAGAACGCGTCTGGTGATGACGTCATCCAATGCGAGGTAGTCGAATTCTCGGAAACGACCGATGTTGCTAGTGGCGAGTTCCTACAACCAATGGCTAATACTATGGAACCAATGGCTAATACTATGGGCGAGGTCCTGCAAATATTACTAAGCCAAATTAACGATTTAAAAACAGGACAAGCTAGCCAAAGTAACGAATTACGCAACCAATTCAACAATTTTAAAACAGAACAAGTCAGACAGATTAGCGATTTAAAAACATCATTCGATAACTTTGAAAAGAAAATATCTAAGGATATAGACATTAATATCGAGTTGCTAAAACAAGGAATAAATGGGCATGATAAAAAATCAGAAAATTCTATTAATGATGTAGATCAAAAACAAAAAATAAACACAACAAATATTGCTGATATAAAAAATGACTGTTTTAAACATGAAGAAAACATTTCCGAAATAGTACAGTTATGCAATGATAAATGTGATGACATTCTTAATAAAAATAATGAGAAAAATTATAACAATTTAATTGAATGTAATGATAATTTAAGTGAATTAATAAAAGATAATTTGAAATATGATTGTAGTATTATTGATCAAAAATTTGAAGAAAAGAAAATATTTGTTGAAACTAAAGATGAAAGTGAGTATGTTTGTTTAGTGAATGAAGATGGTAAAAGTAAAGAAATATTATTGAGTAGTTTGAATAATAAAAATGAGAAAATAAATCAAATAATTAAAAATAAAATAACTAATGATAATTTAAAAAATAAAATAAGTACAGACGTTATGAAAGAGATTTTGAAACAAAATAACATTAAAAAATTAGTTGATGATTATATAATTAATCTTAAAATAATGAGTTATAATAATAATGGTAATAATCAAAATAATATAATGAATAAAAATGTTAACAACAATAATCTGAAAAATTTGGACATCAATTTTGGAAATAATGTAAAATTTCTTTTTAAATATCAATGTCAAAATAGGATAGAAAAAATTGCAAAATTAAATCGGCCACCATGTAAGAGAATAAAACAAATCCTTAGGAATAATTTCGGACAGATGCAGAAAAAGATTTTAATGATAAATAGTGGATCCAGGACAATTTTTAAATGTAGTACTAGTTTAGAATTTATATCTGTTACAAAAATTAGTTTAGTATAAGATTTAATTAATAATAATAATATTTAAAAATTTGTCATAAATTTAATAATCATATTACTTTAGGATAAGATAGTTTTGATAATGATAATGTTTAAAAATGAACAATGAAAAATGATAATTTAAATTGAGAAATGATAATGAATAAAAATTATGTAACAAAATAAGTTATTGAAAATTTGAATAAATAATAACAGGCTGACCAATAGATCTAATCTTGATAACCAAATTTAAATTTTGAATTCTATTTTTATTTTAAAACCGAGCATAAATCATTTTTTTTAATATTTTTTTTTTTTTTTTGACAGAAGTGCAAATGTAATGATATTTTACATTACATATTTAAAAGTTTTAAAATTAACACAGAAAATTTCGGAAAATCAAAAAGCTCATTGATATGTTAAATTCATTGAGATAAACAAATATTATTTGTTATATTTGTCTAGCAGTCGATATAGGTAGCATTTGAGACCGGTATGACGCTCCTGCCAAGAAACAACGCCACTCCTGATGCAGCTCTGGTACAGTCGTTTACAAGCAGTCACATATAGTGCAGTTTAAAGAAACAACGCCATTCCGAATGCAGCTCTAGTTCAGTGTACAGCTAGTCTCATATGTCAGTCTGTTCAAAGGACTTCAGTTTACAAGAAGATACAATCTCATCTCTATAGTTCAGTTTACAAGAAGAGACAGTCTCGTAAGTGCAGTTCAGTGAAAAGAAGATACAATTCTAAAGAAGATCTCGCCTATGCAGAATACCGAGCTGGCTTTATATCAGATAATGCTTGTTTATCTATGCCTGGATATAACTTATCTATGAGTTTTTTCTTTTGTTTTGTTTTTCATTAGTTAAAATTATCTTTGTTTTACTTTACTGGACTCGAACTCGACCCCTGAGATAAAGAGAGAGTTTCTAAAATTAAATATTATAAAATTGTATTATATTGGCTCCCAACGTAGAGGCGTATGTAAAATAAACTTATTAAAAATAATACATTTTATTTATATTATAACATTTTGGCACATCAACGTGTGGCTATTAAAATTAATTTTATTTATATTATAACAATATATATATATATATATATATATATATATATATATATATATATACAAATTTGAACCACCGTTATTTTCCGTCTCTAGGGGTTCTGAAACACGAAATTTTCTAGTCGGCACTTCCGGATTGTTTCATTGTACCAACCTTATAAGCGGGGTTCCTCCCTATGGGGGAGGGAGGAACCGCGCTAAAAAAGCTTCCCCCCCACTCCCGTGGATGTTGGGGGGGGGGGGGTAGGAGTGTCAAATATGGTGTCGTTCGAAAGGTATTCGAAAAATAATTGATAAGTATTTTTTTTACTGGCCAAATGGCTAGGGAAACCTTTTAACCATAGATCTCGATTCGGACACCCAAAAGTTCCAACTTTTGGGTTTTTTGCCCATGGAGACTTTTGTTCAGAAAGACTTTCTCTATCCAACGATCGTAGTTTCGTTCAATTTGACCGAAAGCCATTTTCCATTAGGAAAGGGCGGGGTCCTTTGAAAACAAAATCACTTCCTTCTGTTCCAGCTTTCAATCCAATTAACAAATTTTACATCAAACTGTAAAACAATTTTTTCAAAATAATTCAGGAGGACTCTCTTTTGGTATAAAATATGATAAGTAATAATTTTTTTTTATATTTTTTTGTTGTGCCTATTTTTTTTTCATTATATACATCACACTAGTATTTCTAAAGCGACAATTAAAAGAAAAAAAAAAAGAAAAGAAAAACAAAAAAAAAAAAATCAACTGAAAATGTGTCACTCTTGCCAATGTAGAAGGAATAGCATTAAGACAGGAAGAGTGACCTCTGGCATACAAGCTCTGAAGCTAGGTACATACAGTTCCGATGGTTGATAAAGAGATATTTACCAATGACCTTCATAGTCTCAACTGAAAAACACCGATTTTTGAGTTGTGCCACTTTAGAAATACTAGTTCTATATATTGTTGAGAAGATTGATAAAACATTATTAAAAGAAAAAAAAAAAAAACAGTTGCCTGTAAAGAAATCTGAATAGAATAAAAGCTTGCCTTTAAGCTGATACTGAAAGAGCTAGTAGAGAATGTAGGACTTCAGAAATTTAATATTAAGTTGCTGAACAGACCATCAATACTTGCTTGCAAACTAATGATTGAGGAAACCCAAGCACTAACACGTTTTCACCTTACCTTTCAACAGTGATGGCAGGAATCTGAGCTAGTTGTACTGGACTCTTTCCTTCAATAAGGGCTGCTTTTAAATTTTCAATCTGACCTCTCATTACAGACATCTGCTTTTCAAATAAATGAAAGTCAAAACCTTTGTCCTCCTGCGAAAAAATTATAAAATAAAACTGAGCATACAAACTAGATCGGAATATAAGCATATTGTTGAGAAGCATCGAGGCTTCGAGAGTTTCGTTCAGTCCTTGTTCAATTCAAGTTCTGTAGGACTGACTAAGAAATATTTTACTCTCTAGTATTGTTGTTGTCAGGGACCCAGACCGTCCCTGTGTCCACCCAGCCTTTAATGGGTACCACGTGGACAGAGCATAGGATTGAACACACTCTCATTAGTGTGCCTTATGATCAAGATGAGCAATATATAGATAAACAGACATCTCTACCTCTCTGAGCCATTCTGGACTAACACGTGACTGATTTACAGAAACGTGTATTTATACTTAATGCCTAAGAACTTAATACATTTTTTAAGATCTTGTTCCAAAAGTTAATTAACAAAGACTTCACTAGAAATGCACAAAACCTGTATGAATCATCTTAAAGGTGACACCCT
Organism: Gonocerus acuteangulatus; assembly: GCA_946811695.1. Classification (NCBI taxonomy): domain Eukaryota; kingdom Metazoa; phylum Arthropoda; class Insecta; order Hemiptera; family Coreidae; genus Gonocerus; species Gonocerus acuteangulatus. The sequence goes on from OX328128.1 coordinate 71,292,285, forward strand.
GTTTATGTGTATGTATGTATATTTATATATAATTCATCTTTAGTCTCAAATAGAAACAGTTCTGTAAAATTATTTTGGTAGACACTAAAACTTATGCTTCTCTTATATAATATAAGTGAATGAAAGTCTGGGCACACCAACCTATGGTCTCCTATCTATGCGTTGCAAGCAACTTGAGTTTCACGACACCAGTTTCTTCAGTGTGCACCGTGGTTAAGAATGTCCCTTCAAGCCTATGTCCAAGCCTATGTCAAGAATGTCCCTGTACTAGGTTCCACTCCCATCCCCGACAGCCCTTCCTACCTCAGTTATCTGGTGACACCTTCAGCATTAGCACTCCTTATTTATGACTCTCTGTGCATGATTCAAGTGATATTTCCACACATTATAAAGCCAATTATACTCGTAAGTGTTATACGGATTTAGTATTACTTTTGCTGGGTCCTTACAGACACATCGCTAAGGGGAGATATGTCTGTAACCCCACTGGGGGATATGTAGGAAACCGGAAATAACATTTATTATTGGCTAATCTAACATAACAGGTGTTCTTACGATAGTAAATAGGCATCATTTGTAACACTAAATGTCTTTTAAGATAACCAGCAAATTTTGCCCTTTAAAGGTTTAACAGGGAATTTAATAATGAATGACATATAACAATAACTTAACATTTTACCTTAAAAAGGTGATAAAGATCGTCACATAAATCCTGAACAAATGTGTTATCTCTCAATAATGGGAGTACAAGATCCTTTATTTCTTGTGAAAAAGGTACTTTAGCCTGTGGAAGCCACGCCCAGTGATATGGATACGCTCGCCATGAGTCCGGGTGCTTGAATGGAAAGGCAAGACCATTATCTATAGCAGCTATCCTTATATCACCTCTTTCTCCAGCCCATTCCTGTAAATATCAAAGATAAATTAGAGTATCTTGTTAATTTTAATAGTATATTTAGATCTATTTATTTTGAGTTCTTAGGACAAGGTAATAAACTTTTTAAAATAAATTGTTATCAGAATTACGCTAAATGTAAAATTGTTTATAATGTATGGTTATCAGAGTATAGTTAATTTATTTAAGTTACGATGAGTCATATTCCTGTCAATAGGGTTTCAGTAAGGTCTGAGAAGAAATACAGTAGACTCTTTCTTTTCTGCCACTCTTTCCAATCCGGTGTTCTCCAAGAGAAATGAGTGAACCTTCCCTTCCTAGCTAGCCAAACATTTGTTTCGTAGTGTTTCATTAAAGTCAAAGAATGCATATATGTTTTCTGTTAGAGGCAGGAAATTGTGTTTCTACTAAGAAAATAAATGTTTCCAATAAGGCATCTGCAGATGGAAGGCCTCATTTTCCATGTAACTAGTTTTTGATATTGTAATAATATATGCATACATATGTGATTTAGTCAATAATTAAATTTTTTTTTTTTTCCTTTTTTGGTACATCTGCTGTGCTGGGGTCATTAGCACCCCAGTAATTAAATATTTATAATTTAGTTCAACTCTCTACACATTTTTATTCCTTAAAACCTTTACATGCATATGCACTTGTAAATAATACACCAGCAAGGATTTAAATATTTAGAATTTATTTTATAAGTTGGTACCTAAATTTTACTTAAATGTGCAATATTAAAAATGATACACATTATTATATCATCAAATAATAAGCTTTTTCATATACATTAGTGACCGCTTCTAACTGGATTCTCAAATCCGACTGTACCCTGGTCCCGATGACACTGGATTAGGGAGTCAACTGTAATTTTTCTATCTATAAATTACCACCATTTTTTAGCCAGGATATGGCTGATGCCTTTTATATATATATATATATATATATATATATATATATATATATATATATATATATATATATATATATACATACAAAAGATATATATTGCTTGCTGAGATAATATCATTAGCTCTTTTAATAGACATTTAATATCCATGTTAATCAAAATAATATTTAATCGTTTAAAACTCAATAAACAAACTAATTCCTTAATATGATAATTTGATAGCACATCTTCAGCTTTATCTATATTTATACTTGGAACTTCAAGTATTCGTATTTTATTAATTATGAGAAGTTAAAAACATCTAAATCAAAACATTATCATGTGGCAGACAAATATTCATAGTCATTTTCATACAAAACTATTAAAAACTTTCAAGTATTTACGACATTCATTCCGTTTTAGAAATTTTGATCCTGAATTTATCTAAAAAACAGGGTGTCTGTATTATTTTGGGAAAGCCTATTTCATGACATTTTCATGATTTCAGATGAAAATTTCATACATATTAATCAGAAAATAATTTCACTTAAAAATAAAATGCCTAACTTATAGCTTTAAATTATTTGTAACCTTACATGGATTATCGCGATATCTATAAACTTAAAATGTTACATACATTTAAAACAATTATTAAAACTGTATAAAATGTACATCTTATGTTAAATAGGATAATTTTTTTTTACTTTTAAAAGTGAAGAAACAAAAAACTAAAAATTTTAGAATGACTATGGAATCAGCAGCCTCAAAAGAACAATGGTAGCAGAATTCAAAATTTCTAAAAATATTACTAACTAAATATTTATACCCAATATAGATAATTTAGTCAATTTAGTTGTACAGAATTTCAATATTTAAGTCTGCGTATATGTAATAATTGATGTGTAAATGCTGCAAAAAAGTAGTCGAACAGACTCCAGTGAAAATGAAATTTTTTGACATGATTTCAAAATTCACGAGTTTTTTTTTATTTTTGCCCCAATTTTGTGACATTTTCATGCAGAAGACACCCTGTAGATTCACTGAGTGTTTCAAGGGTTAATGATCTTCTGCATACGCCATTATTGAGATTTTGGGTCAATATTTATATAGATCTGATTAGAATTTTCCTTACAACTATCTGTTTATTAACCATGCATACATGATCAGTGAGTTAAATAAAAAATGTTTTCATGTAAAATTTCTTTCCAGTTATATCCCCCAGCTTTATTGTATACAGTAATCAAACAATTGAAGATCATGAAAAATAATAAGACTGAGTTATGTTTATGAGGGCTGAGGGACTGCTGTCGAAACCCAAGGTAAAACTGAAGTTTAGCGTCCTCAAAACCGATTTCTTTAACATTTTTCACAAGAACGTATTTTAATGCACTAAACCCGAATACGTTAAAAAAAAAATCGCTTTCAACTAGGAAAGATGTTATTAAGCACTAAAGTTCACTGTTAGGAAGGTTATAAAAGTAAGCGTAAACAGCGTATTTTTAAACATGCACATGCGCAGAAATGTAACATTGGAAACACAGAACTCTCATTTGAAATGCTCATAAACCATTTATTCAAAAATATTGTCAATTTTAAGGGCATCCTGACCCGTCGTCACCTGTCGCTTATGGGCAGCTGTGCTATGCTACGTGTATGCCTAAAAGTCGTCCTAGACATTCTTCTTATCCTCCTAGACATCCTCCTTAGCTTTCTTCTCATTCAGACGCAATGTTCGGTGGATACAAATCCCCAATCACACCGAAAAATGCCTTTAAGCGCTCTTTATATTTATGAGCACGTTAAAGAGAGGCTAAATACCCATCTAAATGGTCTTCTTCTTGAGAGAATTACTTAAAACTTTATTTTCAAATACAAATTTGAGTAATTCTTCGTGAGAATAATAAATTTGTGCAACTTCATTGTTAGTTTTATATAAAATAAAAGTATGTTGACAATCAAAGTTCAGCAGGCGCGAATTAGAACGAACTAATAATTATAAAGCCATTAGCTAATTATTAAGGGATTTCTGTTATATAATACTTTTCATGAACGAAACAAGAAATTTGAAGACTGTTTCATTATTTAAAAAAATGGTTGTGAATAAATAACTGCTGGTGAATTTAAATAATTGATGGTAAATTTCAATTAGACTTCTGTATTACAGACTTTTCCATACCCGCGCATGAGCATGTTGACAAATTTAGTTGTTACATTAGCTCTCATAACCCGCATAACAGTGAACTTTAGTGCTTAATAACTTCTTTCCTCGTTGAAAGCGAGCTTTTTTTTTAACGGATTCGTGTTTAGTGCATCAAAATATGTTATTTTTTTTTTTTTTTTTTTTTTTTTTTTTTTTTTTTTACGGCGCATCGACAAATCTTGGCCATTAGCGCCGGCTACAAAATTTAATAGAAATCGGTTTTGAGGAGGCGAAACTTAAGTTCTACCAAACCCCAAAATAAATAATACTCACTGTTGCTTCTTCAAGTTCTTGAGCCTGCTGTAGTGCTAAGCGAGGTTGAGACCTCACAACGGGTGGGTTGTAGCAGATAAGCCAATTGTCGTTCCCTCTATCAGTGTTTCTTATTATATAATCCAGGACAACCAATCTTTCAAACTGATACTGGAACTTGGTTGCATTGCTTCCTGTAAGAGGTTCAACTTCGAAATGCCTCAACCAGTAATCAGCATCCTTGTATCCACTCACGAACACTTGGAAGGATCCAACCTAATAATGTTTCGATGCACAATAAAGTAAAATATTTTCATTATAGTTTTTTAGATATTGTAGAGTTATTCCATGACGCATTAAAAAAAATTAAATTAAATTTGTAAAATAATTTGAATTTTGCAAGATGCCCATGCTTTCCTACAGTACAGCCTAGCAATCTGTATTATAAATTTCTATTACAGATCATTTAATATTAAATAAAATTAGAAAAAAAAAAAAAAATCGTTTAGAGCCTTCTGCTCAAATTTAGGAATATAAATATGCTTTAGGTCTGCCCGACAAACCTATGTAATGTACAGTATAATATACAGTCTTCTTTTTTGTACATGGCTACCGTACATGTGCAAACACCAGCGGACACTTTTTTGTAATGCTTTTTCGTAACGTTTTTTTTTTTTTTTTTTTCAGTTTAGTCATCGATAAAGCATATTTATGCTAATAATTTTAATTTTTGTTATCTAGCTGACATTCTTGTTGTATATGTGAGTTTAATCCTAACGAGACGGCAGCCCGCACGACAAAATACATTATTGTACAACCCCCCTTCTTCATAATCTAATACACAACGCTTCTTTGAAAATGGGTTGACAAAATATCCAGAATTCACCAGAGAATAAGAGAAATCCAAATTTCACCTCATAACACCGCCAGGAGGATGTTTTGCAATTTTGCATGAGTCTTATGGGAGTCAAAGTTTAGCAAAATAATATTTTTTGTAGAAAATGTATCCGGCTTTTGAATTATCACCTTTGAGCTACCCATGATCTCTCAACTGTTTCCATATATTTAAGAAAATACACAAAAAGACCAAAACTGCTAATATCTGTAGATTTTTTAAAAAAATTAATGCTAATAAAATTTAGAACAACTTTGCCTAGCCAGATTTTTGTTTTTTGTTTCCCCTATTTATTAAAATAAGTGTAAATAATTCACAAAATTTTACAATTGAACAGAAAATAATATTTCATTTTTCATTTAACTTAATTCAAATCCTGATTAGACATGGAAAAAAATGTCAAGTCATTCATAAATCATATTATTTGAATTAATCTCATTGTTGAATTTTGTCAGTCTGAAGATTTGTCAGTCTGATTTCTTTCAAGTCTAATCAGGATTTGAATTTTTAGTTTCAAAGATATTAGTGCTCATATTCAGTTAAATAAATAAAATTAAATCTGGCTTGACAAAGTTGTTCTAAATTTTATTAGCTTTCATTTAATAAAAAAAAAAAAAAAAATTGCATTTAAATCGGTTAAGACTTAGAGGATGTATTCTTTTTTGAAACATGAAAAGCTCCACTGTGCTAGGTAAAAAATTACAAACATAATTTTCAAATCCACTGCATAAATAAATATGGTGTACCTTAGGCTCGAGACCAAGCCTATTGAAGTGCTTCCCGAGTCTTGGGAAATGATCATTAATTGTCTGCTTTATATGGGACTTCCCTCGATCAATCCTCGGGTAATTGAAAGTTTCACTCACTAATTTCACAACCTGAAAAAATATAATTTCGATTTATTAGTAAACTATTATAAATTAATCTAACCCTTAGTTGTTCTAGAAATCTTAATTCTACACATCAAACATCGGAAAACTATCAGATCTCAAAATTCAAACTCACTCACTTCTAAAGAAATAAGCCCCTTTTGAAGGACAATATTTTTCTGATCGTAGGTTCTTCCTCAATATCAATCATGTTGATATACTTCTAAACGAAAGGTGGGACTGACGGTGCCAAGAACAATTTCACAGATTCTAGAACTATGAGCAAGCTCGAAAAGTACATTTAAAATAAATAAATAAAATATTTAACAAAATAAGAAAAGAATTTTAATGGATTCTTTATAAACTGGAAGCCTTCTAGTTTATTTAAGTTCTCACAAATGATGAACCTTCCTCAACACTCAGGTAGCTAATTATCCTATTTAATATATTATTTTATAGCAAGTTGGTAACAGTTTTATTGAGTCCTCAAATACATTTTTATTTTCAAGCTACATAGGATGCGGCATGCTGCACACTAAGTTATTTAAAATTTGTTACAGAAACGTTTCGGCTATAGGCCATTTTCAATCTGTAAAATATAATAGATCATACTGGTTGGGCTATTGGCCTCATTGGTCTGTACAGTTAATCCATAATTTTAATCCATGTCGAAATGATTCATTGTACAGGACTCCCATTTGAAATAAGTCCAAGAACTCAGGCAAAATTAAAAACTGAAAATTATATATTTAAATAAAAAAGGAATGATCAAAATTATTCTCTTTTAAATAATTAACAGCTTATGTTAAGTTTTACTATGCATGATAAAACCCTGATTAGAAAAACCTTTACAATTCAAGCTATCTTTGAGCCTGATAACAAAAATACCATATGCCAAATGTTGACAAAACATTTATCTCTATTTTACTCATTCTTGAAAATTTCATTAGAATGTAATCAATTGAAAACATTACTTCTGTCGAATATGAATTCAGTCAGAAGTCAAAACAAGAAAAATGCTAAGATTTATATTAATTATTATATCATTGTATGCATGCACGCCCATCTTTTAAAAATTTCTCATTCCTGATTGCTTTAAGGAACTAGAAAAATTAAGGAAAAAAATACGGAAAAAAATAGTAAACCTAGTTTAACAAGTTTTCGGTAGTCCTTGTATTAATAGTAATTTTTCCAATAAAATTAACACAAAAATCATTAATATATACCATAGTTTGATTTTTGTCTGATAGATTTAACAATTTTAAAATTTATTGATATTATTTATCCTTGTCCAGTTATACTATTAATAAGTTTAAGATACTTTTAATTGAAGAAATAACATTAAAAACAAAAGGACAAAATACTGCACTTGTTCAGTTGAATTAGAAACATCCAACTTTGGATAAATGGATCTCCATTTCTTTTACAAAAATAACCAAAACTAATATGAAAAGCATTCCAATAGCCAAATGAAAGGGAGAGTGAAGAAACACCTATTTACAATGAATGATAAGAAATCAACATGAATCATTGACTGATTCACTAAAACTATGTTTCATATAATCAAATCATCTCATTACTCAATTAAAATCAATGATCAAATAACAGAGAATACAAACAAAAAAATAAATATGAAAAGCTTACACATAATATATTAATAAACCACTTAAGTACATTATTTTTTAGTAGCCCTATATAGAATTAATAACTTCTTTTAATTTATAAAAGTGAAAAATCCATACAAATTTTACATTTTTAACAAAGTAAACTTTGTTATGCAACCATGTTACATAATGCAATATTATTATATATTAAATATAATGAAAGAACTATAATTTTTTTTTTTTATATATATAGTAAGGTATTAAACAAAGCATACCTTAGTTTTAGGAACTATGCCAAGCCCCAGTTTCTGATCAACAAGACTTGCCCCAGACTCTGAGAGGTATCCTTGGTTCGGTACTAAGCATTCACGGCCAAAACAACAAGGGCAACATAACTTGTGCATCCATTTCGTCCACTTTGGGTTCAGTCTTCCATATGGTTCTTCATCTTTCGGCTTAAATACACCTATTATTTCCTTCGAAAAAAAAAATAAACCAGAAGTGCAAAGTTAAAAATATTGTAAATACTGAAGTCAATCATTCATCAAAAATGGATTATGAGTAGATTTACCTTATCTAAATTCTTAACAAAGTAGCTACCACTTGAACCTTGATATATCCTTTCAGGATAAATACCGCTATCGATAGCTAGTTCTGCACTCCGTATCAGCTCCGAGAATGCTGGGTCATCTAAAGACAAACCATGAAATCACTAAGAAATTAAATAAAAAGAGGAGAAAACAGCATTACATTAAAGTTGACAAATAGATGTTTCGAGAGATGTAAAGGCAAAAAACTATGGAATATTTGCGAAATAGAGCCCACAAGGGCAAACAATTTAAGTATACAAAACATTAATAAATAATAATAAATAGGATAAATTACCTGGAAAGTGATTGTATTGTGGATGGGACTCCATCCTTCCCAATAGTGGTTGGCTTTCGCTGTTATTCCGCGGCGAATCAACCGTGATTCCATTAATTGCTTCTGGCGCAAAGGACACTTCAGGTAATAATGTATTCTCTGGTTCTGAAACCCCAGAGGAGGACAAGGAAACAACCGAATTAGTGTTAGCCAATTCATCAGGTTTAAAATCAAGTTTCAATGGCGTTTGCTCTTCTGTCATTGAAAAATAATAAACAGCCAGTTTTATTCACGCATTACAAGAACATGGAGGAATTAAATAAATCAAAAAATGCATTTAGAACTAACGACAGCAAGTAAAATCATGACAAAAGTAAATAATCGGCCGGAGCCACCTCTGAGAAACGTATTTACAAGGAGGGTTAATCAAAATCAGCTGAGGCACAAGAAAGACTGCACCACAGCTTACTGTACCATAATATAAGTTCTAAGATTTTTTTTTGTTTTGTAATTATAATTAACTATCAGCAAAAATAATAAAATGTGTTTTTTTATTAAGATTTCTATAATACGATTTTCGTTAAAACTAATATTAGACAAATTATGGGTAAATCTGATTGGCGCCAAAACAATGAGATATTCAAACTCATTTCTTCGTTGAAGTGTAATTCACAATTACTTGGGGTTTTATAACTCCAAATTCTCGTCATTAAAATCATTCCTTTTAATGGAAAATTACACTCATGAAAAGATGCTAAAATAGTGTAACTCAATTATTTAAATACACTTTGTCTGCGGATCTTATTCCTTTGAATGGAGTCCAGAATGGAGCCTTGCTCTCAGGGGGAGTTTCCCATGAATACATGGTGATTCACTTCTGGATGATTGAGTGCTTACTCGTGTTGGGAAAAATACTTATTCCACATAAAAATTCGAATCCAAATTAATCGTTGCTGAATAATATTTATTTTAATATTAACTTAACTTTGACATTGACAAAGATTTTTGGTATGGATTATCAACAGGTTAGCAACATTTTCTAGCCAAACTAATGGCGATTCCTTTCCGTTTTTTCGAAAGAAAAGCCATCACCCCGAGTGGGAATCAATCCCGTAAACCTAGGCGAATTAACCCCTTAACACTCAAAACCTCCATTTTAGCATTACCATATGTAATAAACAGATATTTTAATAATTGAAAATACTACGATTTCATGAGGTTCCAGTACTTACTGAACAAATGCAGAAATTATAAAACTACATTCTAATCCAAGATTCCTTCAACGTTTTCATTTCACTTAAAAAAAACTCATCTGTTCAAAAGTTTAAATAATCCCCATGGAAACATTTTCTGCCATTAAAGAACACACAATGAAACAACTTACTATTGTTCTAACCAATTATTCCTGAGATAATATTATCACCTAGCCTTCATTCTGTCAAAGCTTATCTTTATGTTAGAATGGCATTTAAGTAAGCTCGTGGCATTTTGATGTGCTCTACTTACATAAGATATTGGCTCTAAAGGCTCACATAAGAGCTGCTTTATATTAACCATAGAATTATAATATATTTTGTGGATGGACGAATTCATACGTTTGACATTTTTTTTTTTTTTTTCTGATGTAAATAAACAGAGAGGAATATCTCAAGGTTTGGACTGCGCAGTCCAAATCTTAAGATATTCCTCACCGTATATGAGACAGCTTGAGGCCACAGTAGAACTGTACAGTCCATCGAAGTAAAATGAAAACACCAATGTAGTAACTGTACAGTCCAATGATGCCGGGACTGTGCAGGCTAGGCCTGACGTGTGTGGACAAAAGGATATTTGCTTCACATACAGTGGGTCTCCTATAACTGAATTTTAAAGTCCCTGCCTTGAGGTTTATTAACTTGACGTGTGTGCTAGACCTGTACAGTCCAATTCTTGAGGCAAAACTGTTCAGTCTCGGCCATGAGATTTGAACTGAACGTGTATGGCCTCCTTAATCATTAATGACACAAACATTATGATACAAACATAGCATTATCCCCTAGCATGGGGATGGTTGTGGTTCTGTCTCAATAAAAACACGTTTAAGAAAATAATTTTTATTGGCAATGTTTCGACTTGATTTCAAGGCTTCATCATGAAACACAACACAACATCTAGGCGCACGGTAGTGCGCCAGGCCAAGTTCCGGCCTAAGCATACTGTGTGTATATTACAGGAGGTAATATACACACCGTTTGGCCTATTTTGACCAAACTTGGCACGCAGGTAGGTCTTGATACGGGAGTGTCATATTACCTATGACGTTTTGTACTTCGGAAAGCCATCATTCCTTCTGAAACCCTTCATGTGGGGTATCAAATGAATCGTCTTGGTAAGGAGAACCTATATTTGATGTTTTAAGAAACATTTCGACGCATCATAACAACAGTTGTGACTTCTTTCTTAAATGTAGTAAATAAAGTCGTTAACTGCATAATATACTTGAAAGCAGATACTAAGTTTTTCAATGTCGAGCCATCTAAATTACAAAGTTTAGGATCACAAACCCAAAATGTATCGTCTTTGTTCTTATGTTTTTCTTGAAGGCCTTCTACACTTTCCCTATTGTGATCTTTATCCTCGGGATAAGGTTCCTGTGTTTTACAGTGTAATAGTTTAGTTAAGAGAGCAATCAATTTGTCCTCTAGAGTAATGTCATCTGGAAGAGCTTCTAACTTTTCCAGTCTAGTGATTAGATGTATGTAGGTTGATTATTGGGATCAAATATCAAGCAGTAAGGAGAACTTTATGCAGAATCCAAAGACCCTGGTTTTATATGAAGCACAAAAGCCAGTGGGTATGCGGCAACTAAATTTTAATTAATACTTAGAAAAAAGTAATGAGATCCAAAAAAAAAACATAAATGTGAAATAGAGGCCAAGTTCCTCCCCCCACAAAGAAACACTCCCTTCCCCAAAAATATCCCCTCCTAAAACCCCCCAAAAACGCCTTACCATCCTACACTCCAAAAAAGTAGTATGAGTTAGTGTATTAAGAGCAGCATATTTTCAACCAAAAATATTTGCCAATACAAGAGATGATACAAAAAAGAAATGTCCAAGTTCATTACTTGGAAGACCTCATAATTACTTACTACGAACAGTAAAGACACTTCAACTGACCTTTAAAAACAACAATAAAAATACTTATATCCAGTTACTAAAATATCACTTTCCTCATCCAGGTATATTCTTAAACTTGGAAATGTTTTATTTGTGCCGAAATTATCTTTAGAGAGAAAACTAAACATTGCCAAGTTTAAGAATATACCTGGTTGAGGAAAGTAATATTTTAGTAACTGGATATAAGTATTTTTATTGTTGTTTTTAAAGGTCAGTTGAAGTGTCTTTAGTGTTCGTAGTAAGTAATTATGAGGTCTTCCAAGTAATGAACTTGGACATTTCTTTTTTGTATCATCTCTTGTATTGGCAAATATTTTTGGTTGAAAATATGCTGCTCTTAATACACTAACTCATACTACTTTTTTGGAGTGTAGGATGGTAAGGCGTTTTTGGGGGGTTTTAGGAGGGGATATTTTTGGGGAAGGGAGTGTTTCTTTGTGGGGGGAGGAACTTGGCCTCTATTTCACATTTATGTTTTTTTTTTGGATCTCATTACTTTTTTCTAAGTATTAATTAAAATTTAGTTGCCGCATACCCACTGGCTTTTGTGCTTCATATAAAACCAGGGTCTTTGGATTCTGCATAAAGTTCTCCTTACTGCTTTATATTTGATCCCAATAATCAACCTACATACATCTAATCACTAGACTGGAAAAGTTAGAAGCTCTTCCAGATGACATTACTCTAGAGGACAAATTGATTGCTCTCTTAACTAAACTATTACACTGTAAAACACAGGAACCTTATCCCGAGGATAAAGATCACAATAGGGAAAGTGTAGAAGGCCTTCAAGAAAAAGATAAGAACAAAGACGATACATTTTGGGTTTGTGATCCTAAACTTTGTAATTTAGATGGCTGCACTTAATACACTAACTCATACTACTTTTTTGGAGTGTAGGAGGGTAAGGCATTTTTGGGGGGTTTTAGGAGGGGATATTTTTGGGGAAGGGAGTGTTTCTTTGTGGGGGGAGGAACTTGGCCTCTATTTCACATTTATGTTTTTTTTTTGGATACGTAAGTAGGTGTTGTCACATATCACGTCTTATTCAATAACTTTGAAAACTGTCCCTAAATTCCAAAAGAATCAAACAACATAGAGAAGAGAAGAAGAAAACTTTATTTAATTAAATATTAATTTGGGCTGCCCAACTTTATTGGGTTACTGGAGACACAGCATTTTGATCATTCCTTTTATATATATATATATATATATATATATATATATATATATATATATATATATATATATATATATATCTTTATTCGAAAATTACACAATACATCCAGTATTTTTTTATAATTACTTTGTTCTTGAATTACATGTCTTGAAAGACCGATAGGAAAAAGGCCCATTGGCCAAAACCTATTGTCTTGAACGTTTAAAACAAGTTACATTTACTCTTAAAGTAGCTATTTACAATATTTACATTACATAGTTAGATCACAATAGGTCTCTAGGCCATTTGCGCTTAAGGCGACGGCGAGGGTTACCGGGAATGGAGATGAGGATAGGTTATTGATTAGAGGATTGTCGTGACCAGGCAAGCGGGAGTGGAAGTTAAAGTATCGGGTTTTGCACAGGGTTTGGACAAAGGGGATTTCTGGGTCGTTATGGATAGTGAGGTTTGAGACATAGAATGGAGCATTGACTATTGTTCGGAGTACTTTGGATTGGAGGGATTGGATTCTGAGGATATTGGATCGCTTGGCACACCCCCAAACTTCCAAGCCATACGTCCAGGTGGGTTGAAGTATAGTAGTGTATATCCGTCTCTTGTTCTGTAAAGATAATTTTGAGCGAGAGTCTAGTAGTCTGTTTAGTAGTCTAAAACGTCTGTTTGTTTCCTGTCTTTTCTTTTGAATGCGCTGGCTCCAGGTAAGTCGTCTGTCAAGTGTAAGTCCTAGGTAGGTAACTTGTGTTTTTTCACTGATTTCTCTCTGGTAAAGATTGATGGAAGGGCAATTGGATCTTCGAAGGGGATCATTCCTAGAGGCATTAATTTATCTCATGATCTTGTAATTTGTTCTTTGTTTTCAATAGTTCGTGGGCATTAGACGTGCCCAAAAAAAAAAAAATATATATTAAATAGATAAAAATTGTTCTTCTAAAAAAAAAAACAACAACAAAAACACAAGAAACAGCGTAGTCTAAGGAACGACTTTAATTTATGCCCAGCGAGTCAATAATTATTGACTCAGATATAACCGGTAGGTGTTCCGGCAGGATTCCTAGTTCTTGTAAGAGAGTACAGGTCATTTTCGGAATTGTCCCCCTTAATATATTAACTTAATTTCTTTAATTAATTAGCATCGTTCTTTAATGTTAGGACTATAAAAAGACGGAATCACTCATGTGAATTACGCTAATGACAAAAAATTCCCGAGACACAATTTATTCCAGCGTGAAAATAAATGAACAATAAACTAAGGCTGGCAGTGTTAACAATTTATATATATTTACAAAATAATTTTAATACCGGATATGGCACAAAGGCCGTAAGTGGTAAGCAAGGGGCCTTTCAAAAAAAGGAATATTAGCCCTGCTCTGCTTGGGCGTATATAGGAAATAATTTCGGAAAGGGGGGTCTGGGAGAATTTTGGGGGAGGGGGTCTGGGAGAATTTGAGGGTATGGAATACTAACAATCTAGAATTTGGCATTGTTAGCCAACTAAAACGCTATTATCTTATTTAATCTATTTTGAAGGTTTTTATGAAAATTTTTTTTCGATTACATCAAAATGTCGGGGGGAGGGCTGCAGCACCCCCCTTATATACGCCCATGACATTTACTTCAATAAGAGAAAACATGATAATAAAGTAGAAGAAATAGATATTATTACAATTCAGGAAAAATAGTTCATTTCTATCATAGAATGTAAAGAAAATAGAACCTTTTAGATTTCCCCCCCTAGTATTGGGGCTTAAGAAATACAAGCCGAAGTGTTGCTGATTAGATTTCATGCTTTCCCTTATCAACCTCTCATGACCCACTGCTGCAATAGCAGCTTATAGTTTCAAGGATCTTAAAGCATAATAATTTACAATTGTTAACTTATTTTACTTTGGAATTTGTTTAGATTGTAATATTTTTCAACATTCAGCCATCCATTGATTTATTATCATTTTTTGTAGGTGTAATTCAATCAATGTACATTATTTACATAAATGATTCTAACTTCTTTTACAACATTCAGAAAGGATGTATTTATTATGGTTACATTCATTAAAGAATTTAAAAAAAAAATCTTTTCAAATTTTCATCGGCTACCTTCTGGGTACCGAAAATGATCCTCCTTAAAAATGCTCTCGTCCTCTCTTAATATACACAAACACACACACACATATATATATATATATATATATATATATATATATATATATATATATAGAGAGAGAGAGAGAGAGAGAGAGAGAGAGAGTGAGAGAGAGAAACATTATTGTTTTAGGGCGGTTCCTCCCTTCCTTCAAAGGGAGGAAACCCGTTTATGAGGTTGACCTCCGCCAGTCGGACTCTTTTATTTATCATGTTATGTGATTGGTTTCATTAATATTAGAATGCTTTTAGCTCTACGTTTTACAGTGAGTCACAGATGTTGAGCTTTTAACCCAGTATTAGGCCTCCCCAAACAACTTGCGGCCAACAGAACCTAAAATATTTAATTGGCTTAGTCTGAAAAAATAAAATTTTCCAGAATACTAGGTCCTTGTTTACATAATTTTCAACAGTATTTTTTTTTTTTTTCAGTTTATCTCCCTAATAAAAGGTTTCTCCATTGGTAACTCTCATAATAATCATATTTGTGAATAGCACTTCTTAGTGCCCGTCGGCAAGGTTAGGGAAGTTGATGCGACATCATCAACTATTTTAGTGGCTTTTGAAGTGGGATCTTGCTCGACAATTTGGTTTAAGCTCCTTTGTTTCACTAAATTTTGATAGCCGAACTGAACAAAGTTTTTTTAAAACCAATCCCATTATTCTAAACTTCTTTATAACATTTTCAACTGAACTAAAACTAAATTATAATCAGTTTGGTTTTTTTTTATCTGTAACTTTCGAATATAATTTAATTGTTTGAAAATGGTACAACAGTTTTACTCATATTGTTATGACTAAGACAGTGCCTTATTGTACTAATATTTATCTTCATTTCTTATCTATTGAAAGAAAAAGGATTTATTTGTTTTATGTAAGGTAATATTAAACATTTCACACTATGCCGATACATTTCTGTCCCACAAAATTTACTTTGTTCGGGTTACTTTAAACTCAGCTTTTGAATTTCAAGCATCCATTGCTTCGAAAATCTTATTTTCAAGAGCCTTTTTTCAAATATTATTTCTGGCAAATATCTTAAGCCTATTGAGATTTGATGAAAAAGTGAGGTGTGCCAATAATTTTTTGTCTTATATACTATATATAAATATTTTCGTCTTAAGGTATTAAACAAAAATTATTTTGCAATAGAAATTCAGCATTGACTTTATTTTTGAATAGTGATAGAAAATATATAACGTTTTATTTCTTCCTTATAGAATTACAGGTAAAGAATATTAAAATTAATCATATAATAACTACACAATTTAAATAACATCATTCATTTTCATTACAAAATATCAATTAAATTATTAAGAAAATAAGTATTAATATTTATGAAATGTAACTAAACATCAATATTTCTTAGAAATAACTAAATGTAATAATAAAATAAATAAATAATAAAGACAATCAAGTAATTACGTGCAGAAAAAATAATCAAAATATATTTGATCTTATTTTAATCTAATGTTATTATAAATGACAGATTTTATAGACATTTATCTACAGGTTGCCAACCTTCTCTAGCAAGTTGTTTTTTTTAATAAAGAATGGTCACCTTTTAACACACCTGGCCATTGGGCCTCTTAATCTAAATATAAAATCGCCTTTTAATGGCATTTTAACCTGAATGAAAGACATATGACTGTTCCACATCTCCCATATCACAAAACTGATTAAAAAAATAACTTGGCTCTCATGTCAAAAAACAAGGAATACTTTTTTTGTGAGAGGAGCTTGAAATTGAACGGAGCATGGCAGAAAATATATAACTATCAGAAAATCTAAAAAATAAAAACATTATATCCACATTTGGAATATTCATTTTTAGGTTCATCGAAACCTCTCTATAGTACTACTACTAAGAGGTTCAACGAAACATCTCTTTGGTATTCCTAAGAGGATGTTCATCGAAACCTCTCTTTGGGAGTACTAAGAGGAGGTCCATCGAAACCCTCTCTTTGGTAGTACTAAGAGGAGGTTCATCGAAACCTCTCTTTGATAGTCCTAAGTGGAGGTTCATCAAACCCTCTCTTTGGTAGTACTAAGAGGAGGTTCATCGAAACCTCTCTTTGATAGTCCTAAGCGAAGGTTCATCGAAACCTCTCTTTGGTAGTACTAAGAGGAGGTTCATCGAAACCTCTCTTTGGTAGTACTAAGAGGAGGATCATCGAAACCTATCTTTGGTAGTCCGAAGAGGAGGTTGAACAAAAACTCCCAACAAAATTTTCAGAATAGGTAAATAGGTCAACTTTATGACGTTCCCAACTTCTGCCCATGCCTTCTCCGTTTTGTGTTTCCTTGAATAACCAAGAAGGTGGTAATTATGTAAAATAGGATGTTTCTCAACTTCCCCCACCAGCAACATATTGATTTGTTGGTCATCCATCACACTCAAGTTAGTAACTGATCCCCTAATGACTAGACTTGCGAGTCCCCAGGCAACCAGTTACTAACTGCTCTTTGTGAATCTTAGTTTAGTCACTAACCAGTAGCGTCCCATTGAATTATATAGGTAGTGACTCAAATTTAACTGGTCAGTAATTCGCGTGATTGATCAGTTCCTTTTGAGTAGCTCCATGTGTATACGGCCTTAGGCTGTTCAATTCTATTACACTCTACAGCCATTATTCAGAATTCCATTTTTCATTACAGTAAATCAAAGTAATTTTTTATCAACATTCTTTATGATTTTCCAGCCAAAAATTGAAATGATGCTGGTAAATTAGGATCTGTTTTTAAATATTTGTATAAGTAAATTTTAATCCTTACTACAATGGCAAACTGTAATCGATATAATTTGTTTCTTATGGCACATTGTTACATATTCAATTCACATAATGTATAATAGTATTTGGCCTAGGCTTAGATTTTTGTAAATTTTATCTAGTGGAGTGTAAAACTACATTTACATTTCATAAAAATAATTCAAAATATTAAGTTCTGATTTTGCGGCATAAATGAAGATATATGTTGAAATGAAATTTTTTGGGTTGTAAAAGCCGAAAAATTAATGCTTTTTTTAATTAAAAATACAATATTTCATTAGAAAACAATAAAAATACTGACAGAAATAATTTGATTAATTTATCTCTTCATCATTTGCTGACAATAAATTTAATAATTTGTATAAACAAGCTATGTAAAATATAAATATACTCACAAAATAAAAACCTTGAATTATTCAATTAATTTGTCAATTTTTCTTAAGCTAGTTGAAAATAAATAGAATATATATAATTTCCATATTTTAACCATTGGTTACATAAGTTTAAAAAATTGGCACCTTCTTTGGCATTGGGGCTAAATAATTGATTTAAATCCCATCACAGCATAGAGGGGTAATAACTTTTTCAGCTTAAATATTTAACATTTTACCTTTATATATTTCTTAAAGTGGATAAGGTAACCATAAATAAACAAACAAATTTAATTTTGAATTAATTTATCACATACAATTGGTAACATACATTTTCTTCAGTTAAAAAGAGTAAAAAAATAGTATATGTACATGTGGTTACAATATATTATCTTACTCATTCTTCAACAATATTAAGAAAAATATGTAATCCATTACAAACATATTTATTTGTGTAAGCCATTGTAAACATATTTAATTGTATGAATTATGCCTTGGCAGACATCAAGATTTGTCTCAATTATCAGACAAAAAGTTTAAGAGTGTACAAATAAAGAAAATATAAACGATTTTGCTTTTTCCTCTAAACCAACTCGTAATGTCTGAATTAAAAGGTGTTGTGAGTGTTAAAAACCCTTAACAAAAAGCATTATAACGATAATATAATAAATAGAACGGAAGACTCTTGCGAAGAAAGATTTTTGGAGCCTTAAGAGAGCAGCACAGGTGGAAAGAAAGGAACCCTGTAGGCTACCTAAAATGATGCTACATGGTGCACCTGGGGGTAAAAAAAAGAGGTGGCTTGACGACCTGGAGGAGCACTTACGTATGCTAGGGATTCGAAATTGGAGGAACCAAGCATCAAACCACGTGGCATGGAGTAGGATGGTGACAGAGGCCCGGGTCCTACAAGGACTTTAGCGCACAACAGTGAGTGAAATTTCAACTTCTTCTATTTTCCATAAATTATTATTTAAATTTTTAACGTCCATTTATAAATAACACAGATTTTTAGGATGGCTATTTATTAATACTAAACCTAATTTTAAAAGGGCGCTAAACCTAATTTTAGGTTTAGCATCCTTATCTAGCCAGGATAGGGCTGATACCTTTTTATTATTATAATTACAGGTGCTCCAACTGCCAAGGAGATAAGCACCAGAGGGCTGATATATTTTCTTTTTTTTCTAAAGAAAAGGTACCAACCCTAATGGGAATCAAATCCACAACCCAAATAAGAAATTCACACTTTTATTTAATTTGCAAAGAACAAAATGCGACTGTTCTATAATAGAGAATTACACTTCCTGTGAAATCCCATTAAAATTGCTTTTGTGAAATTTGCAATGACGGAGAAGGAAAAAAAAACAAGGATTTACTCAAGTAACCAATTTCTCTACATCATACAACACATAATGAAATTTAGTGCTCTTTTTTCATTTATTTCCCAAGATTTATACCTGTATTGTCCTTTTTAGTATAATTATATGTTGTTTTTCATAGTCTTCAAATTCATGATTTCAGAAAAATTCACTAGCCAAGCTGTGAAGGCAAAGCACCTGAACTTAAAGCTGCATCAGCATGGTAAGTGAATTTTTCTGAAGTTAAAGACTTAAAAATGATTCCACAGACGATGTATTCCGTCCCGTGTAATGTAAAGTGGTTTAACCCTATAACTGCGGTCTACGACTACTAAACAAGTCTAAGGCTTTCGAGCCCCTCGATTTTTGAGCCTTTCGTCTACTGTGGAAGACTGCTAGAAAATTTCTGGCTCTATATAGTTTCACTGCTATCAGTAAGAAAAAGCCATAATAGATGGCTTTTCAATTTAGTTTTGCCAAATTCTGCAGTCATAAAGACCTTTTACAAACTTTAAAAACGTAAAGTTATTGTATTAATAAAAAAGAAAAGTATTCGGTACATTAAGAAAAAAAAAGCAAATAGGCCTTAAAAAATTGTTTAACTCTGCCAGTGCCGATCCAAAGCCTGGATCAAAAAACGAGGATGGATAGTGTAAAGTATTCATCAGTGGAGGCTCAAATTGCTAAGCGAGTTTGCAGCAATTCCAGCACACAACAACATTGCTCGCATAGCCTTTAAAAGGTTAATAAAATTAAATCCCAGCAGGAGTACCAACTCCGTAGCCTTAAAAGAAAGTAATATTGCCTGGTTTCAGATAAATATAAGGCTACATCATCACTTTGACGCATTGGCTCTATTAGGCGAGTTAACTTGCCGGGATCTGATATAATAGCCTAGTTCACATAGCTTAAAACTGTAGGATCTTGATACAAATGACCAGCCTAGCAAGCTACATTTTCTGAAGTCAAAGGTTTAAAAATTATTTTAGGAATTGTTGGATGGTGGATATTGAAGTTCGCAATGATAGATAAGAGGCCGAAAATGTTCACTGTTCTTTTTATTGGCAAATGTTTTCAGGGAACTAGCTCATTTGGAAAAACTTTGCCATGATGTAATTAACATCTCGATAAGCTTCATTCATTGTAGGAATTGTTGGACGGTGGAAATTGAAATTCCCAATGATAATAAGAGGCCAAAAATGTCTCTTCTACTTAAAAATTATTTAATAGAATGTTTATGAAATTCTATGTGCCTACATGTGTAACATACAAGTCAGTCTTGTATGTGTTTGTCTGTGTTTGGTCTGTTCATACTCAGCTCAACCGAATTTTCCTGTATGCAAGATCTTCTTGGCCCCGACTTTTGAGCAATCGAAATATTAAGCATGCAATCATCGCTTAAATACCTATGGTTGCCGAGCCTTATAGGTTCCCCAGTGCCCCAGTCTCTTTATATTTCATTTGATGTGGGGGTTGAGAATTACTAATTTTTTACAAAGACAAGTCAGCATTATTTAATCCAGTTATAGTTACTATAATTATTTATATTTTAAAGTAATTGTGAAAAGACATAAACATTATTAGTTTAACCCAATAACGAATATGTCAATTCTGTGTTATAATATAAGCTGGTCATGCCATTTTATACTATAACACCATATATCTCTCTTTGCCTTAATTACTAACACAGCTTACTTATATTTAAGAAAATTAACTAACTTACAAACGATAAACTTACCAATTAAAAACACTACAAATTCATAACTTAAAAGGTACTTTATAGAACAATTTTAGATAACTTACAATATTATTAAAATATAAATTTGAAATATACCATTAATGGATAGTTATGATTAAACAACAAGAGAAAACGATGCACCAAAAATTATTATAAGGCTCAATTTTTAGAAGTGCTAATTTTTTATCCAATTGCATTGACATTCAGTACATTAAACATATGAAGCTTTTCAGACACTTTCTCTACGATTTCTATACATATCAGATAGTAATACAAATAAATCACAGCGTTAACCTGATAGGGTAACAATTGAAGGGTTTGGGCAAACAACAGTCTTAGCTGCATATTTATGACATTGGGACTTTTACCGAATCCAACATAGCTTCTATTACGTATTTGCGTCCATCCATCATAGTTCAACGGACACAGCGGTCTGTCAGTTTCAATCAAAAATAACCCAATTAGGCGTTGGTTTCGAATGATTTCCTGCATATTGGAACAAATATTAATAGATCGTTATTCAGCCAACCCTTCAATTGTTACTGTAAGTCATAACAATTTTGCAGGTTCATTGCCAACAGAAGTCAGCAAGTAGTTTAATCATTATTTTAAAAATATGTTCTTTTCGGACTGATATCATAGAGAAAAATGGCATAATTTTCCATAAATTACACTACACATTTACATTGTTAAACAAATTAAAAGTGCAACATGAACAATATAAACCATGATAATAATGAATAAATATGTAACTAATATGTAAAATTAGCTTACATAACTGAGAAGCTATCAGGCAGGTACAAACAAAGACTCGTATAACTGCTTTGTGGGTATTAACATTCCAACTTAATGTGATGTTCAGCAATTTATCTATATATGAAATGTGATTTACTTTATACGATACACAACTTGATTTGATTTCAACAACTTAGAATTGTTTATTGAGAAAAGGATAAAATTGTATTTGTTTAGTGAAATGTACAGTGTGTTGCAAAATTTTGTAAAAATATATGTTTAATAAAACTGTAATTGTGAAGTAATAGAGAAGTCAACATCTAAGAAAGAAGAACCGCCTTTATTGTTAGAGTACTCAAACTGCTTTTGCTAATAATGATTAGCAGTTAGAAATAACAGATACAACTACTAATTTTTATCGCTCAGTTTCATAGAATGTTAGGAAATACTAGGCACAGTATTTACATTCCGAGTCCCTAAATCTATTTATATGTACATAAATTCCTTAGGTTATTCAAGAATCATATACATCAATCAAAATGAAAATAACGTATAATTAATGATTTTTTGTGAAATTTGTAATTTGTGAAGATTTTTTTTCTTTCATTTTATTTATTTTTTTAAACCAACATGTGAAATAATTGTTTTTTAGAAAACTAAGTTTTTTAGATACTCTGTTTTCTGTAGTAGATGACGTTTTGATCGTTTTAATGTTCTTTACATTTTTTAATTTGTGATGCTTCAAAGGTACCCTATTTTTGTTTTTTAAATTTTATTAATGATTATTATAGATGTTCAGAGTATTGGTGTTCTATTAATTTTGTTATCCCTAACATTCAACAGTTATGAAGAGTAAGTTCTTTATTCTTTGCGCTTTATCGACAATGATGAGGGTAGAGATTATATTAGCAGGTTAGTAACTTGGTTGACCGCACTGAGAAAGAGAATCAGTAGAGCCAACTGCTTTCTGCTACCGGAGACGAACGTATCGATAAACCTAACTGATATCTGCTCTTTGATTGAAGAGTTTTGCCAGTGGCTCCTAAACTCCTAACAACAGTATCTGTTATATCTCGTAGTTAGCAGTAACCTGCTAACGCTAATGGCGATGTACTGTTAAAAAATAACAGATCTGCTAATAGCAACCCATCACTACCTCATAATAAGTAGATGTGCAAGCTTAAAAAAGAAAAAAATGAACAAATGCCAACCAAGGAAATTGAGTAACTTGGAGAAAAAATAATACGCCAGAGTAACAGAAAACTTATTAACAAATTACAATGTTTTAAATAAATTTCATCAATTTATTTTTTAATTCTTAATGAAAATTATGGGGATTTATATGAAATTTGATTTCAGAAGATACTGTAAAACAAAGAAATGGAAAGCTTCAAAACCTTACCATCAAGCTTTAAGTGTAAATATTAAAAAAAAAAAAAAAAAAAAAAAAAAAAAAAAAAAAAAAAAAAAAAAAAAAAAAAAAAAAAAAAAGGAAGAAGAATTTCCATCAAAATAAAAAATAGTTTCAAAATTATTTATTGTCATTATATCAAGGAAGAAAAGGGTTATTTATTTATTTTATCCAATGCCTGTTGGTGGCAGTTGAGGAAGGTTGCTTAGCAGACTCAGATATTTGCTCAACCCCCACCGAAGACAAATGGACCGAATGTCTGAGTCTGCTAAGCCACCTCCACCCCGGTTGACATTCGCCCTCTATGTTCAACCGGAAGGATGGTGGGAAGTCACCTTCTCATTTGCCCAAAACTCATTCATCTTCCTCACCTCACGACGCGATACTGGGAGGCTCGGCATCAAAAGAAAGAAAATTTAGAAAATCTCATTGCTTTATTGATTTTTAACTTGATAATGTAAGATTTATACGAGTCTGGTGATTGTGTTGATAAAGCATGATAAATCAGAAAAATTGTACGAATCATTTGAGCTGACTTTCAACATGTTTTAAGCGTAAAATAAACTATAATTAGAAATTGAAAAAAAAAAAAGTAACAACAAGAACATTAACTTAAAACCAAATAATTAGGCCTATCTTATCACAAAACAAAAATCTGGCATGAAAATATTTTAGACATAAATCTACCATTTTTACCGAGGAAATTCATAGCACTTCTGTTATCGCAATAAATCTATATAAAATATAGATTTTTGTTAATTTTATTTTTTTTCTTATGGTGAGTCAAACTCTACAGCCATTAATCACTCAAATTTATTCTTTTAAAAAGTAGGATTTAAGAATATGCCCTTTTCTTCAGAATGAGCCCATCCTTAGAAAAAAATTGTCATGAATTAAGAAATAACATAGACTCACAAAATAAAAAAAGTGGTATTTTCCAAAGACACCATACATATATTCTTATGTATTTCGATACGCTGAATCCCAATCCGGAGTCCATCTCACCCCAGAAAGTCAGGTTTAAGAACATTTGAAGGACAAATTTTGTTTGAAATAGTTTAAAAAGAAATAACTAGAGTTTACATGGTTTTGGGGGTCGCTGATCTTGAATCCGAGGTCTGTTTCACCCCATCAGCGCAAAATCATCATTCAAGGTGTATTTTGCAAAAATACATTTTTTGACTGCAGATTCATCTTTTGCAAAATAAGCATATTTGTCCTTAAAATGACCTTGATTTTGAGCTAATGGGGTGAAACAGACCTTGACCCTCAAATCCACGGAAGCTCAAGTTATTACTTCTTAAGCGACTTCATACAAAATTTGGCCTTCAAATGCCCTTAAACCTGACGTTCTGGGGTAAAACAGACTCCGGATTCAGCGTGTCGAAATATATAAGAATATATGTATGGTGTCTCTGGATAAGACCACTTCTTTTATTCTGTGTGCCTGTGTAATTATTAGAACTAAGAACCCAATAAAGCCATATAGAGGCTTTGTCCATCAATTACTAATGAGATTAACTGGGAGGCATTTCATTCTTGCCGAATTAATCCAATCAACCATTTAGTCAATTCCATAACTGTCAACATAATTATATGTATATATATTAAAAAAAAAACTTCATAAAATTTCTATAAATAAAATTATTTAAGTAAAATTTACAAAATAAAATGGTCTTACTCATAGTAACATTTTGTTACATGAGATAAATTTACAGTGCTGGGAAATCATCTGCTGAAAAAATAGAATCACCCTGTGTTTCGTTGGAGTTCACGTTTTTTGAGCCTACAGCGGTGCTGTAAGAATGCATTTTTGGAGATGTTTTAAGAAATGAATCTGGGCCTTTGAGATCACAGTTCATAGCGTTAGTCTTACTTGCCATGTTAAGGACAACAAGATTTCTGCATTTGCGCTGTCGATTACATTTAGGAGGGGGCTTCATAGATTCCGGCATAGGCTCTCCAGCATTCAAATTTTCAGAAGATATTTTCGAGTTATCTAGGAGAGCTGCCACTTCGAGTATTTCGTTTCCGCTTTCATTTCCATTTACGCCATTCTTGCTTTCAAAGAAACCAATTTCACTGTCTTCATCATAATCCCTCATTCGACTTTCTTCATCAGAAGTACTGGAAAGCTTTATTGGAGAAGCTGAAAAAATATTAACAACATTAGGCAATTCTATTAAAGTTGGCAGCATCCACATGTAATATATATATGCTCACATTGAGAAGATGAAAGAGAAGAACAGCCCCAGTTTTGCTCTATTGCTTCATTGGAGTAACCACAACCAATCTGTAAATTAAATAATTTTAAGTGATAAGAATAAGAAAAAGAGTGAGAATAATTGATGGAAGAGAATAACAAATTTATATATATATATATATATATATATATATATATATATATATATATATATATATATATATATATATATATAATTCAACTGTTTGTTCCTTATACAAATCGACACTGTTTGACCAATTTTGACCAGGATTGGCACACTGGTCTTGATCTGGGGAGAGTAATAAGAAAAAAATGAAGGCAAACCATGTATTTTTAATTTATTATTTAGTTTAATAATCATTTTTTTGATTTAATGAATATAATTTAATGTTCGAAAATAGAAAAAATGTTTACAAAAGAAATTTCTGGGGAAAATACTCAGATTATTAAAGTGTACACATTAGGTTTCTGGTACGTATAAACGTCAGCTGTAGGTGACCTTTTCTATCTATGTTTTCTCCTTTAAGAAGAAGGTTTTGCTCCTTTTACATAGGCAAATTATTGGAGAAAAAACCTTACAAAATCAATATTAGCTATCAAATATTATTTATCACAATTTTAAGTAATTAAATAATAATGAAAATCAAAATACAGGATCATAATTAATAGAATGATGTACCTCTCTTAATTCTGAGTGAATATTCAAATCCAATCGCTCAGGGGTTGTTTCCAATTTCTTTTCTATTTCTCGAAAATATTTTCCTCTGCCCATTCCAAGAAGTCTGCCTGTATCCTAGAAAAACATATACACTAATTATAAAGAATAAATAATTTGAATTTAGGAAGAAACGGACGCTTTCGTATGTAGTCATTCAATCATATACATAGTGCAGCATAGTAATCTGTTTTATAAATTTCTATTACAAATAATTTAATATTTAGTAAAAAATATATTTAATTGAAGGAGTCGGGGCAAAATAGTGCCAACAAAAAATTTAAAAAAACCTTCACTGTAGCTGCTGTATGTTGGATATTATGTGTGAATATCATTTGAAATGGTTAGGGGAAACAAGATTAAGTAGCATACAGAGCTTGTGTTCATATTTTAGTAGCATTTGCATCAGACAGAAGTTTTTTCAAATGTTGATTGGCACTATTTTGCCCCAACCCCTTCAATTATTGTTACCAAGCTGACATGATCATCGTATATGTGTTTAACCCGTATGAGACGGCAACTCACACAACCTTAGATGCCTGAGGAGTGGAGCTCGTTTCTCCTTCCTCGTTTTACTGGACAGTAATAAAATAGCTGCGCCTCCGCCGTCCATCCTTTCTCAATTCTCCTAATACTCTTTTGTTAGTTCATTCTTTAAAACATTTGTATTACAATTTTCTAATTTTGGGCTTGTACCAGTGAAGGATAGGCTTAAAAACTTTTTTAATTTAATTTTTATTTCATGACACTGGGGCGCACCGGACCTTCCCTTAAAATTATTTATTTAAAATTTAAATAAATAATTTAATTTTTAATTTTTTTTTTTAAGTTTTGATTTTTTTTTAAATGATATCTTTGTGTTATATCAATGGAATATGACCTCAATGTACACATCAACTGGCAAAACACAAATAATGCATTTTAAGGTTGCATTATAACTACTTCTCAGCTGAAAACGAGTTATAAATCTATCCAACTGTGTTAATATCAGGGTGTAAAAAAATCAAAAAAATCGGATTTATTTGATTTAAATCAGATTTTTTTTATTTAAATCGGATTTTTTTGATTTAAATTGAATTTTTTTACTAAAACCGGATTTAAAAAAGAAATCACACTTTTTAAATGTAACTAGTCCATATTGAGAGCTGGTTATTACCTAGTTGTTCATTATATATAAAATATTTGTTTATTTACAATGGAAATAACTATTCTAAAGTTTTTTGTCTTAAGTGGATAATTTTGGGAGCATAGTAGAATTTGGCGGCTGAAGTTGTCCAATATTTTGAGTCCGGAATTTCTGTAAATTTAAGGACTTAAATCGATGAAAATAATTAATTTTCGGTGATTAAATTTAAATGTAGAGAAACTCTGGTCTCAAAATATAAGACAATTTCGACCCCTGTATATATAATGACTTAATTTTCAAATTTTAAAACAAAGATTTTAGAAATAAAGCTTTACAGAAATATTAATCACAAGGGAACGGATGTTATTATCATGATGATTAGATAGTTAGCCGTCGAGGTGATAAGTAAAGATGGAATGGTTGGGATTCGGCTAAATAAACCTCAATATGATTTTGTTTTAAAAAATCTATATTTCGGACATTCACTCACGTCTTACACAACATAAACGAACCATCACTAATAAAGAAATAGATAAATCTGCACTTGCAAAACACGCCATTACACGAAAACACACTTTTAACTTCGACGACACGAAAATTCTTTCTACACAACGAAACAAAAAAGACTACAGATCTCGGAACGTGTACACATAAACTTAAACAAAAACAATATAAACTACAAAACTGACCAACAAGGCATTTCTCCTATGTACGCTAAAATTTTCCAAATACTCTCCCGACCTCCCACCTAGATTTTTACCATGCCCCTTGGGTATCCTTCCATTAACACCTTTTTCTCCTTTCCTGTCATAAATATGTCATAAACATGCCTTTTGTTCCTTACCGACATGTCATAAACATGTTTTTTGATCCTTACCGACATTTCCCCCACCACCTGCTGTTTCCACTTACTTATACCCCAGTAGATTTCTTTTTCACCTTAGACACTCTACAATGGTTACTTAATTGCCTACCTTGGTCTTCCTCTGCCGCTCGGCATTTTTATTGGTATGTACTATCTTATTTCTTTGTAAAATTAATTAATGTTACTATTAGCTACTATATTTGTCATTGGTATGTAGCTTCTTATTTCTTTGTAAAATCAATTAACGTTACTAATTACTATTAAAATCAATTATTGTACCTATTCACTTTTTCATTCTAAGAATTTAAGACGATATGTTCTTTTATAAGTTAATTGTATCTATAGCTCTGTTACCTATCACAATCATAATTTTTTTCTGTTTTTGTATTAATTTCTTTTTTTTTGTAATTTTAGCTGACGAAGGCTACCAATGAGTAGCCGAAACGTCCGAAATATAGATTTTTTAAAACAAAATCATATTGAGGTTTATTTAGCCGAAACCCAACCATTCCATCTTTACTTGGATGTTATTATATTTACATATTTCTTCTGATTCGTAAATTGTAAGTATTGATGTAATTCTGTGCGTTTTAAGTGATTTCAAAGTATTTAAACAGTTCCTTATTTCACATAGTTATACATATCTTGTCAAAACTCCATATTTTTACATACTCTGACATAAATACATATGTTTGCCACATATTTTAATATTATTTTTATTTTGTAATAGGCGACTGTGTCTATGTCAAT
Source organism: Gonocerus acuteangulatus (assembly GCA_946811695.1). Classification (NCBI taxonomy): domain Eukaryota; kingdom Metazoa; phylum Arthropoda; class Insecta; order Hemiptera; family Coreidae; genus Gonocerus; species Gonocerus acuteangulatus. The sequence goes on from OX328128.1 coordinate 71,321,297, forward strand.
ACTAGGTACAAAAGGCATGTTGTTAGTGGATAGCATTAGAATCATACGAGAGTAATAGAGAAAATCCAGGTTTTAGAAGGAGATACTGGGAATAAATTAAAAATAAAGTGAAAAGACAGTCTAGAAAAAAACCCTGGGTGGAAAAAGATCCACATTATTGGGGATATCTATAGTGGCAAAACGATTATCAGTTGAGTTGAATCCCACTCTTGAGAGCAGTTGATTGTAGCCTTAAAATACTATAGCCTTCAGTGACTTTAGTTGATGTTGAAAGATAATTCAGTCGCTTCAAAAGTATACTCAGATCAGACCGGCATCATTTCACGTTTGAAAATTTCAAAATTCAAGTTGTAGCAAACAATCTTCCAAAATAATGTTCATCTGTAGAAATTTTCAACTTTTCCCCCTTTTATAATGAATTCCTAATTTTTATTTATACCTACTTTATTTTTCAATATGTTAAACAGTTTTAGTCATTTTGTTCTATACTTGAATTCTTTCCATTAATAATAACAGAGTTCCTACTTAATATTTATGCTTTTCTTTTCAATATTTTATAGTGTTAAAGGTATTTGTTTACTAAATATTTTCAATTTTTTATTACATATTTTATTATAAATAGTTAAATATATACAGCTAGTGTAAAAAGTATTGGAACACCCATAAATATTTTACTTTTTTAACATTTGTGACTAAAATAATGGTGCTTTAGGTAAACACAAGGCATCAAAAACATGGTGATAAGCTATACTTGAAATATTCCCTGAAAATCAACATAAAGAAACGGCATTTCTGTTAGTTATTATCATTTTAACAATAAAATGCAATATTCTATGCACAAAAAGTATTGGAACACCCGATTTCTTTACTATTGCAGCTGGACTTTGGACGGGATTAATTCCATATTATCGGTGAACTTTGTTCGGAAGGATGACCCGGTGTCTTATGTGTTAGAATTAGACTGTTTTAGTTCAATTTTTTAAATGAAAAATCAATTTTAAGAAATCCACACGCAAAACCATGGCTGAAATCACCAAAACTTGCGACTGATATCTCGAGGATCATCTGACGAGACATAAGCAGCAGTACAGTAAGAAATGATCTCAGGAAAAATGGATTATGCGGGCGAACAGCCCCAAACCCTTACTCATATTTGACTGTAGACACCAAGCCCCGAGATTTGAGCTCTTCATTCGCTCTCCTCCACACGTTTTGTCAACTCCTTTGGCTAGAAAGCTCTATTTTGTACTCATGAATACTTTAAATCCACTGCCAGTATTCAGCAGGATGGGTAACACTTTATTTTACAAAGCAAAGTATTTTCTATTTGTTAACTTTACTTACACAAAAGTTCTTAACGTAGTTAATTTTTCGTGAGATATTTTCTTACTGCACTGCTACTTAGGTCCCGTCAAATGATCCTCGAGATTTCAGTCACAAGTTTTGGTCCAATCAGCCGTGGTTTTGTGTGTGCTTTTCTTAAAATTGACGTTTCATCACATACAGTATGATTCTTCGGCCACCTGATATTATGTTTTGCCACCGCAGATCGGTTGTACCATACCGATTTAATATATTTGATAAAGAAACATGGCTGAGGTTTACAATTTTTCAAATTCCTTGCAAGCATTTGCGCACATTATGAAGCGTAAGTATAATTTTTACATTCCATCAGAGATTTGTCTTCCTTTCAGGCCAATGTCAAAAAATTGAGCTAAAACAAAGTGATTCAAACATATAAGACACCGAGCCATCCGACAGGACAAAGTTCACCGATAATATGGAATTAATCCCGTCCAAAGTCCAGCTGTAGTAGTTAAGAAATCGGGTATTCCAATACTTTTTGCGCATAGAATATTGCATTTTATTGTTAAAATGATAATAACTACCAGAAATGCCGTTTTTTTATGTTGATTTTCAGGGAATATTTCAAGTATAGCTTATCACCATGTTATTGATGCCTTCTGTTTACCCAAAGCACCATTATTTTAGTCACAAATGTTAAAAAAGTAAAATATTTATGGGTGTTCCAATACTTTTTACACTAGCTGTATGTACATATTTTCAATTTTATATTACATGAACATCCATTCCCTATTAATCACGTATAATAACAGTAATATTATTTATTTAATGCTTTGAACAAAAATGCCAGTTTGTCAGCCCTTTCACATCTAATTAGGTAGTTTCTCATTTGACTGTCAACAAAACTAAGGGTTGAAAACATTCTTTCAACCCCTGCAGAAGTTGCCTTTCCTGTCATAAGCTGCTCTATTATTAACAGTTCTTTTGAGGAAATACAATATTTTAACGCCTAAGAAGACTTCCACCAATTTAAAGCATTCACTTCGCCCACTACCTGCCAATCTCTTTTATCTTAAACATAAAAGGAGATTTATTTGCAGAATTAAAAACCAAGAAAGGAACTCATAAAAGAATCAGACTTTGAATAGATAAGAATGGTCAAGTGAGGGTAGGCCCTAGGGACAAAAATAAAGACGAAATGTTGAAATGGCTGAAAAAAAGGCAAAACTAGTTAGATTTAAGTTAAAAAAATAAACTAAAGTTTAAAAAAAATATATAATAATAATTTTTTTAATAAAATCAATTGGTTTAAATCAATGTTTATCTTTATGAAATCAATGATTTTTTTAAAAAAATCAAATGATTTTAATCATGATTTAAATCGCTGATTTAAATCAATTGATTTAAATCGTTGACACCCTGGTTAATATTATAGATATTAAAACAAAATAAAAATTAAAATTATCGGAGCGATATGCTCTTGAGTTTTATTCTTGCATTGTGTTATCTAAATAGTGAGGAAATTGAAGCTTGATCATCAAGCTGTGTTAAGCATAACAATAGTTTACAGAACAAAAACAAAATTTCAAGGTAACGTGTTTTTCTTGCAAGTCGGCCATTTCATGTTTTCGCCAAAATGAAAAAAAGTCATTCACAAACATTTTTTTTCGGTGAAACCATTGTTTTCCAGCGACCAACCGGAGTATATTTACACATGCAAACCCTGGACTGGCTGTCAAGACACCCTCACTGCCCCTCCACAACTATCTTGATTCCAGTTACTATTAATTAATATACACAAACACAAATATGAACAACCAATTTTTTGTTACATATTGGGTATTAAGTTGACATTACTAGTCAGCACTTCCCGATGGCATTTTAAGCGTGTTTCCTCCCTATTATCACTAAAAACAGCTTTTAAAATAAACAAATGTGATAGAATCAAATGCCTAAACTCAATATTTTCAATCAATAATTATAGGATTCTCTAGTATTTAAATTACTTATTTATAGTTAATATGGGATCCTGCTTATTACCTTTTTTACAATGTAAAATGATCCTAAAATTTGCAAAGACCAATTTGAAATTTCCACTTACACGAGGAGAAGGTACTCTCAGGTTGCCAGCATGTCCATTGTTAATATGTGTACGCTTTCCATTTTCTTCAGGAGATGATACAATGTTTCTTGAATATAAATTTTCGGCAGTTTGAATAGGAGATGTGCCCTTTGACAGCCGGGAAACTGAATTGAATGCATTAAGTATATCCCCAACATCGTGCCAAGAACCTGAGCCTGTATTCCTATATTATCATAAAAAACAAAATAAAATAGTGAATACTTTAAAAGGTAATTTATGAAGTATTTTATGAACAGAAATTATAATTACAATACTCTCTAAGAGATTTTGTTTCACTACTACACATCACAAAAAAGTGTTCGTAGTAATGATTTTTCTATTAAAAATCATAAGACTTAACAAATTGCCGAAAAGGGAGGCCTAATGTGTGTTGCCCAGGGTGCAATCGAAATCTACCAACATTATTAATAAAAGTCATTAAGATAAGATAAATAATTAAACACAGTTGCTGATTAAAAAGAGTAATAAGATATTCTTAAGATGAACAAGTGAATATTCAATGGAATGATTGTAAAGCTTTTTTGCTGTACCTTTAATCGTGGTTTTTGGCTGTAGCTTAAAAATCAAGTATTCACAGAACAATTTGCTTGAGAATTTTTAGAACTTTTGATTTATGAAACCTCTGGTTTATCAGAGGGTTTCAGGAGAGCATTATTGTCATGGTGTTGTGAAACAATTGTTTTTGGCCGATATATGGGGATCCTATTCTTATTGCAGCTCATATCATTAAAATTAAATCATAAATTGTACTTAAATAATGATGTCAAGGACTGATTGCCGTGTGTTAAGGTGTTACCTGCCTAGACACATGAGTTCGATTTCCACCAAGTATGGAGGCTTTTTTTTCAAAAAAAAGAAAGGGCATTACCCTCTCGGTGTTAAAAAGGGTGGTAATCTCTAAATAACCCAACTCAATATTCAGCGATATTTATAAGAAAACGTTAAAATTTAAATAAACCATTATACCTTTCAAGAATAACAAAATAAATTTCAATATATCAACTTCAAACTTAATTCACATTGTCAAGAGAAAACGAGCAAATTTAACCCTGGATTGACTGTGGGGTGAAAAATACCCCACACTTTGTCCTATGGCGTGTTACTTAATTTCTGTAAATCATAGAGACTCCCTCCTTTTTCCTAAAGTTCCTATTTTTTATGGCTTTTGACCATTCTAGTTTATTGTTCGTAATAAATATTTCCAGTTTAGTCGTATTGTTTTCAGGATAATTATTTGGTGTACAAACAATATTGAGTTTTAGGATTTCCTAACTATTTTGTGAATTTGACTTAATAGTTTGCAGATTTTTTTCCTGTTTATTTCATGATGTTCCTGTTCGATAAATTTTTTTTATATAAAAAAGCAAAAGAAAAAATTTAAATTTGTTTATTTTATAAATTTTCAAAGTATGGGGTAAAATTTACCCCACCATGTCATTAACTTAGACGGTTAAAAAATTTGTAGAACTGAAATAGTTTTACAAATCCCAAAGCATATCATAAAAAAAAATATACTTACTCCATATTTATATATATATATTACGAATAATAAATGAGACAGACTAAAACGTAGTAATTAGAGAACTTCCAAAAGAAATGATCCATATTTTCGGGCAGATATTAATTAATACTGATTTAAATGTAATGAGCAGCTGTCCAAATCCACATGCATGACCAAACATGAACTTCTCAGCGGAAAGTTAAAATGAACATTTGATTGATGTCATAACATATCCTCCCATTTAGGTTATGCCTGAGGAGCTCAAATGTTGTAGTTGTTCTTCAAACAAAGAGTAAGGAGAATGATTATCGATGTTATGAGAAGTAGAATAACGAGTTTTCATAATATATTCTGATCAATTCAAAAATATAACAATTCCGGATCAAATATTTAAAACATAAGATTCTTTTTTTAATGACACTGTAATCATTGTAAGTGATAAAGGGAATGTGGTTTAATAGGGTAAAATCACCTACTCCGACGCTTTTATGATAACATTGTCTGGCTTAAAACATGTACTAAAAACGTGATATTCCTTATCGAATAATGCATTTATTCATTCGAATTTTAATGCCCACTTATAAATAACAGATATTTTTGGGAGTGGTTAACTACAGGTTGCCGCTCTTTTCTAGCAAAGATAGGGGCAATGCATTTTCTTTTTTTCGATTTCAAATTGATTGATGGATTTAACTTAATTTTATTACAAAATAGTACTCTGTACTAAGGGGGGGGGGGTGTATTCGTAGGGATGGTGAGTTTTCTTTCGAACACATAAGAGGAACTAGCCAATCCTGGCTAGAAAAGGTGTTAACTTCTACATTATCCGTTTCGAAAATCGTTTTTATGTATATATGGACCTTACAATTTAAGATATAATTTCAAAATTTTACTTTATTTTTTTATATACGATATGTTGACGTAAAAAGGGAAGCTAATGATCTAACAGTCAACAAAGCACATTTAATAATTAATTAATGTACAGCTTTAATATTGAGTTTTGACGGAAGTGCTTAGAACGTTCCCCGAAGTCTTCTATATATTTTTTTGGAGGGAAATTGAGCCTCTTTGCATAGAGTAGCTCTATGGAGAAAAATAAGTGAGCCATTAACACATGTTATCATTGTTATCACAATTGATAAAGTAGTGAGGTAGGCCTGTAAATGTTTTACAATGTCACTATCTCTTCCTACCCTCTGATAGGATAGGAAGTGATCTTATATTGCGGCTTTTACCATGATTTTTTGATAAATAACAAAAGGAAAATAAATATTACTCATTAAACTTGTACAATTTGAAATGAATGAATTTCTTCTTGAACATTGAAGCACTCAGCTTGAACTATTCTAGCTAAATAATGTATACAAGTAGACAAGAATCTAATGGATGACAGCCATGGAAGCAAAGTTGTTTATGTATGTACAATTCCTATTAAATAAAATGAAATCAATATATAATATATTATTTAAGTAAACCTAATTCTTATTTCCTCTAGTAAAGATAATCTGAAACGCTTGAATTAAAGAGCTAAAAGGCAATGTCTCACATACAAAAATTAGCCATTTATGTATTATTATATAAATAGAAATCCTCAAATATCACAAGAAGAGATGAGCTGGAATACCCGTAAAAACTTGATCATTATTCCTGGTAGTTAAATTTAATTTTTTTGTCGTTAATTTCAGTTTTATTCAGAATAATAGAAATAAGTATGAGGAGTTCGTGGCAATGAATATTAGGATTAGTAGGTCAAGGTTTACTTAAGATATCAATGTCATTTGAGCAACACAAAGCATTTTCAGCTGTAAAGCACAAAACTGCTGTTATGGAGAACCCAAAGCAATGAATGAAAAGCTTTACTGCTGTTGATATTAAGTTTTGGACTATTTGTGGGTCTCCCGAGTCTTTAATGAGTACACGCGAAGAAAAAAACTCAAGTGTCTAGATCATTTTACTGACAATACTATTTTTTTAATATGCTGTTTGCCTAGAAATCAAATACTTGTTCAGTACTCAGTGGGAGGTCCTCACAGCCTTAAATGTAATAATTGTTTTAATGTGATTTGAAACCCATTTTCTTTTTTCTTTGTTGAGCTTCAGCACTTTTTGCTTAGGGGTTTGGTTTGACTCACACCAGGTTTTGTGTTTATACAGATGAAAGGCATCACCTCTATCCTGACTGGAAAAAAGTGGTAATCCATTACCAAAATGCCATAAAAACTGTTTTAATAGTTGTAGAACAATTGCTTCTGTTGATGTATATAAAATCGGTGTTGATGAAATATACATTGTCAGATAAACTTGACCAAAAAGTTTGTTTACTGCTTGATAATAGAAGCTTCAGTTCTTAATGCATTCTTTGTAATAGAAAAATGATTGAAATTTGTCGAAAACGCTATTGGTTTACCCAAATTATTGCTTTAGTACTTAATACTTTTTATGTTTTATATTATTGTTTTATGACTAATATACAGGGAGTCCCGCATTGAGGTGTCATAACTTTAGGGGTTTATTCTACTCGTCTTTTATAGTTAAGGGAGCATCCTATCTCAACATGAAGCAGAGCTGCTCAAACTTTTGTATATTTTCGAAACTGAAAATTCTACTGTCAGAACGCTCATTTCTGTGTCACTTAACTACAAATGAACTGCAGAATAAACCCCTGAAGATATGACATCTCAATGCGGGACATCCTATATAATAATCAGATACTGATGTATTAGATTTTTTTTTTGTTCACTTATATGTTGCAACTAATAAGGAGTTATTTTCACTAATTAACTTCAATAATTAAATTTATATATAATATTATGGCAATAGAAGTAATGGATTTATTCCTGCAGTTACAGCCCTTCATACACCAAGTTGGTGGGCACTCCTCTATGCTGTGTCTGGATGATCAGCGAGTTTGCAAACCAGTCATTGAACGAGAACTTACCTTCTATCAGTCACTACCAGAACAGCTTAAACCATTTGCTCCTCATTTCTTTGGGGTGGTTCAGGTTAATGTACTGTTTGAAGGCGAGTATATGTGTCTTGTTGCTTCTAATGGAATTGAATTGCCTAAGTACAATACAAGAGCAGGCAGGTAATTTTTATTGTATTTATTAAATTTCTTTGTTATTATTTAAGGAGCTTCAATGTTATGAAAATATTTGTATGGATTTCATTTCTGTTCACCAAATTATGATGGCAGAGATAATTATTTTTTTTTGTAAATTAAAAACTCATACACCTTTAAAATAATTTATTTTAATATAAAAAGGCCTTGACTCTAGTTTTTATCAGGAATAAACCTGGATATGAGAGAATTATAGATTAAAACATAGATTCTAATAAATTGAGCCTTGAGTGTTAACTCTTTCATTGCACGTGTTAACTCGTGCTCGAATGGCTGGGTTCCAGACGAGATAACTCGCTCTCCACTCTCGACTCCACCCCTGACACTCCTCTCGAGTTAACTCGATGGCCCTGATAGCCCCGTATGTTGCATCCTGGCCTATTACTATTAATTTGTATAAAATCAGTTTGACCTCGTGATAATAAGGATAGTCAGCTTCATTAAATCTATGCCAAACATCACTGTTGTATCCCTGATGCATCTAAAGGAGTCATAATCCATTATATTATATTTTTCGAGCATTTTTATGATCTGAATTGACTACTAATTTTTTGTAAAGGTTAAACAAATGGAGGCTTTATTTTCAATGTTTTACTAGTGTTGATTTTATTATTTACGAATAGTGTTTCACCTGATTCTTCAAATATATAATTTTCGGTATCATCAAATCTTCTTTGTATATTAATTGATTATGCATTGTGCAAATATTTTATTACCTATAATTAAAAAAAAAATGTAAATTCATACGATCGACATTCTATGTTATGAATAATTGTTGGAAGTTGAAGCTGGCGTGCATCGGAGCCTGTCTGCAGGGTCTTACACAGACTTGTCTCTCTAACCATATTGTGGTTGTTTATATCTTTCACTGACTAGTCAAATCTTGTTTTGTATGATCAGTCTAAACAACCTAATTGTATCGTAATTTCTTATCTGAATGATTTTCTTCTTCACAGCTGAATTCACGCATGATTCTGGGGTTTCCTCCAAAATAGGTCTACTTTACTAAATTTGCTGTGGTAATTCCAAAACTGTAATCGATTGTTTTCTACCACATACCATTTTTGCACAAATATTAGTTATACCTAAAATTTTATAATGTAGTTCTGTGCGTATAGAACTTAAAAGAAACAAGAAAACGAAGAAATAATACTGTTCGTATTGTTGAAATGAATGTGCTTCACAAAAATATAACAATGTAACAGACGACAAGAAATGCCTTATTTTAAGTCCAATCCCAATGCTAAACTTAAAGAGGGAGTAAACTCTTTTGGACGTTTTTTTCCATTAAATCTTGGCAGTGTCAGCAAGGAGCATGGTGAAAAATTTCACCAGGACATAAAGGAAATGGAAAGAAGTCACCAGGGAAAGTGAAATATAAATATGACTGCTGATTCTTGCTGGTTGCTGAAAAGAGATGTAACAAAATTATTTCTGTAGTAGGAACTCTAAAAAACGTTCATTTCAAAGCAGTATGTAATAAAAAACTGGTCAAATTTAAGTGATGATGTGAAATACTAGTTATTTTTGAAGGGTGTTGTACTGACAGTTATGGATTTATTAACTTATATTTAATAATATAACATAAATTCAATAGAGGCTATTTTAAAAATTCATATTTTACTATTTCCTGTATTGTGAAAAATTGGTATGTGATGGAGAAAAACTAAGTTCATATTCTTATTCAGCACACTCAAATTAGGGATAATAACATATTAAAATGAAACCCCCAGACAAAAAGCTAAATTTTGCAGACTAGTGTTACCAATATAAAGAACCTTTGACATTACATGTTGATAATTCCAAATATATAGCAATGGGATGCTGAGAAAGATGAAAGAGATAAAGAGAGATTGGCGAGCGTTCAGGGGAAGCTAGATGGACTTACATCGAACGTACTGAGCCCTGGGAGTCCCTTCATTCGTCAGCAATGAAAGGGTTAAGGTGTTAACATTCCATGCCTAAGATTTTGGGTTTGATTCTCGCTGGGGCTTGTGAATTTTCTTTAGAAAAAAAGGAAAGGCATCACCTCTACCTTGGTTAGAAAAGGGTGGGTACCTTTGGGTGACTCGTCACAAAAACCTGTGTTATTATTAAAGGGAAGTTAAAATATTAATATAAAAAAAGCCAAAATGTGTGTGTTAATATAAAGTAAACTACAGTGGCATTTCGAGTCTATTTCAGCCTAATAAGCTGGCAATCAAGACGTTAACTACGGACTTGTATATCAACATTTTACTTCAACTACTTAAATTATTAGTTCATTTAACATTAAAAGTAAATTATTGATTTATGAAAGGAATTAAAATTAAAATAAAATATTCTATTTACTTTGTAGCGGGATGGTTTTATATTATTTCAAGATTAAAACAGGACATTAAACTAAGTGGGTGAAAAGTTACTAAATGTGAAAACTGAAATTGTTATGTTTTATTATTATGAAATCATATAGTTTAACAATTCAATGCAAAGTGATTGTTAATTTATGAAATTCTAATTATTTGAACATTTTCTCTTTTTTTTTTTTTTTTTTTTTTTTTTTTTTTTTTTTTTTTTTTTTTTTGTAGATAATTGATCTTTATTGGTAATTTACAATCTGTACAGTTATGTACAATAAGTAAAATTGGTCAAAATATACATAAAACATAGTGAATGAGATGAGGGGAGGAGGCAGACATTCCTGCCACTCCCAATGAAAGTTATTGTATTTCTTTCTTTAATTAAAAATTGGTCTCTTTTTTAAACTATATACATTATTTACAATATTTACACTATTTACATTATTTTATGAGTCAGGCAAATTAACCAGTAGTAAATTGTCTCGTGGCCAATGGCGGCGAAGGCGTCGAGGAGGATTATCTGGGATGACGTTGGAAGAGAGGGATCTACCAAGAGGATTGGGGTGGGCTGGGAGTTTTGAGAAAAAGGTCAGGAATCGGGATTTGGCTAAATCATGGACAAAGGGTATATCAGTGTCTCGATGGATGGTCAGGTTTGAAACGTAGAAAGGAGCGTTAAGGATTTTACGGAGGACTTTAGATTGGAAACGTTGGATAATTTTTATATTTGATGGCTTAGCTGATCCCCAAAGTTCTATGCCGTATGTCCATATCGGTCTTATTATGGTCTTGTATATTGTCAGTTTGTTTTTTGTGTCTAGTTTTGATTTGAGTCCAATTAGTCGTCGGAGAAGTCTGAAGCGTTTGTTCAGTTCTTGTCTCTTGTGTTTTATGTGTGTTTTCCAGGTAAGTCGCTTGTCGAGGTGGAATCCTAAATATCGAACCTCGTTAGATTGGGGTATTGGGATATTGTGGATTTTTACAGGAGGGCACTCAGCTCGTCGCAGGGCGAAAGTTACATGCGTACATTTCTCTGGGTTCATTTGAATCCTCCATTTGTTGACCCATTTCTCGACGTCATTAAGGTAGTTTTGAAGTTTTTCAGATGCCAATTTAGGGTCGGGAGAGGATATAAGGAATGCAGTGTCATCGGCAAATGTACAAGTGACGATATTTGGGGTTGTTGGGATATCTGACGTAAATATAGAATAAAGGAGAGGAGCTAGAATGCTGCCTTGGGGAACACCTGCTTTAATGGTTCGAGGAGAGGAAATTGAAGAGCCGTATTTGATATGGAATGTACGATTTTCAAGGTATGATTGTAGGATAAGATAGAAATGGAAAGGAAGGAATGTTTTGAGTTTGTGAAGGAGTCCGGGATGCCACACTCGATCAAAGGCCTGTGCCACGTCAAGAAAGACACCGGAACAAAAACCTTATTTTCTCTTAATAAAATAAAAAGTATATATTGCACCTGTTATATCTCAGTGATCAATAGATCACACAAAAGAAGAATTAAAGACTAAATTAATTTAAAAGGGGGAAAAAATTAACTAAACAATTGTTTAAAAATAAACTCATATTAGGATTATATTTAAGGCTTTTAACTTCAGGTGAAAATAAATCTAGGGCAATTGGAGACTGATTTTACATATAGACAAAGAAATGAGATGATCGACAGAGGAATTCTTTGAGATCAGGCTGAGAGAACTTACTTCTGACTCTTCTCAAAAGTATTGATCAATTAAGATCATTGCTTCAATTTGGTGATCAGTCTGATACAATTAATTGGCTCTTGATAAACAAAATAATGATGACTGTGGACTACACTGGAAGGAATAAATTCTATACGATGGCGGTGGACTGATTTGCTGCTGCACAGCTAGAATTATTTAATTTATTTCATAAAACCAAACAAATGATTTAATATAATAAAAGTAATCAATTTTACAATATATAGGTATTCGTACTATAAAAATAAAATTTATATTACACAGGTTAAGGCTAAGACGTACTGGAAGTGTTGAAGTTATTCCAACCAAATGCCAGTTTGAAGATGAAATTTCCAATGGCAAGGCAGCAACTACTGGAATGAATCCCTGGGTTTTAAAATGTCATCGAGATCATCTCGCTTCACTTGCTGAAACAATAGGAAGAAGTAAAACGCCTAAAAGTATCCTTCAGATGTTTTTTTTTAAAAAAATACATGTTTGAAGTTTTAAGCTAGCAAGCTTTCAATTGTATATATTCACTAAGATAAAAATTGTAAAGCTTCAATAATTTGGAGGTAAATCCTGGAGGATTTATAAATAAAATCTTCTCCGATGAGGTTGTAAAAAAAATAAATATTAGTATTTATGCAACACTTATCTCCGTATTATTGTCTCCCTCTCCCCTCTTATTTAGGGGGTTATTCCAAAGCATTATGATGAATGATCATTAAGATGTCTCATTTCTTTAAATTTATTATTTCTCATATTTATTAGTTTTGTGTATAATGGATCATGGCATTTTTTTAAATTTATTTGAATTATTTAGACAGTTTTTTTATCTTCTGTACAATAGTGGACAGTTCTCCAAAGAATACTACAGTGGACAGCCTATGAATACTCAGAATTTAAAAAAGAAAAACATAAAAATCTAGGAATCATTCTATGCCCTTTTTTTTCTGCTATAAATAGTAAATGATTTAAGTAATTGTTAAGAGGCTCGGTAGCCGTGAGCGTGAGCACTTATCACTCCGTGCCAAAAGTCGAGGGTTCAATTCCCACTAGGGGTGGTGGCTTTTCTTTCGAAAAAAAAAAAAGGCATCAGCCCTATCCTGGCTAGAAAAGGGTGGTAACCTTTAGATAACCCTTCCCAAAATTTGTATTTAATAATAAATAAGTAATTATTATTGAATTCCTAAGCTAATACTTTTTACTAGATTTCCTAGTGTTAGAGAATCTGACATCTTCTCTTAGATTTCCTTGCATTCTTGATTTAAAAATGGGTACCAGACAGTATGATGACCTGGACAGTCTTTCCAAACGTCAAAGTAAAATGTATAAAGTTGTGAATACAACTACTGGAAAACTGGGAGTGCGGATTGCCGGAATGCAGGTTGGTATTAAACAATTAATTGATTGTAATGATTTGATTATAAATACAGTAGACTCTCCCTATTCGATGCTCTCTCTAATCCGGCGGTCCGAGAGAAATGAGTTCCTAGAAAACCTTCCCTTCCTAGCTAGCCATATATGTTTCGTTTTAGAGGCAGGAACTTGTGTTTCTACTAAGAAAATAAATGTTTCTACTAAGGCACCTACGCCTGCAACGCCTGATTTTAGCCAGTCTAGTTTGAGCATTCATTCGAGTGGAGTGCAAGTTTTAGAAGTAATTTTAATAATATATAACTTTAAATATGCAATATTAAAAACGGTACATATTATTATATCCTAATAAAAAGGTTTTTCAAATACATAAGTGGCCACTTCTAACTCAATTCCCTAATCCGACTGTACCCTGGTCCCGTTGACACCGGATTAGGTAGAGTCTACTGTATTTGTATACAGTCATGCATATAAGTAGATTGTACCAGATAAATGAGCCATAATGAATCTAGAACAGTTTAAATTCACTATATCTCTTAAACTATTTTTTAAGAATGGTTTGATAATTTGAAGAGTCAAATTTGAATGAGGGCTGTTCGAGAAACGATGAATTTATAACCCCTTACTTACTTGTTACAACATCGGAAACTCCATGTTCTTGCGTTAAGCAAACATTTTTAAATGTTTTGAAATCATTTCAATTATTGTTCATTTACCTGCTATTTATATGATTTTCTGGTTTCATTAAATGATATTTTTTATAGGTTTATCAAATTACAACCGGGAAATTCCTTTGCCGTAACAAACTCTATGGGAGAGGATTATCCCCAGCAGGTTTTTCTTTAGCACTGAAACAGTTTTTGCATGATGGTGTTAGACTGAGGACTGAACTTCTTCCTCCTTTTATTCGAAAACTAGAAGGTATTTTATTTTTTTATTTTGTTTTTTTTTTAGTTTTTTTTTTTTAATCAAATTTAAAATTAATTTTGTTGTTCGCTATTTCCTTGCCTTACTTAGAGGTGAGAGCCAATATATATAAAACAGATTAGACTTTTTGAAACAAACCAGACTATATCGTCCCTACCATGTCAAACTGTCGAATATGAAAATCGGAGCAAAATAGGAATGAACATATTCTATCTATTGATGAAGTAATATATTGAAAAAATGGTATTATTTGATACTTTCTTTAAGGCATTAAAGGCTATTCTATAAAGGGGTTAGTGTTGCGACAATTTGCGACTAGCCTTATTGTTCACAATCCAAGAGCAAAGTCCCGAATCTAAAAACAAAATTTTGCATATTTGATAGTTTGACATGGCAGGGACAATATGATACTCTCTAAATAAATTTAAGTCCTCAATTGAATCCCCAAAATAACTTATAATTTTAATGGATTGATTGGAAAACTGATATGTATACCACTTTCCTCTCAATTTTTTACGCATTCCAAGTATATTTACTGCCTATATATGAAAAAGCATCTAAAATGATATATCATCCATCAATGTAAAAAAAATTTCCAGATGTAAATCGCCAAAGCTGGGAAGAGTCTGAATAATAATATTTCCTTGGCTGCCTGGCTTGGTTTTTATTAATCTGTTTGAGCTCTAACTTCTGAAAACCTTTTTGATGACATGTGGTTCAAAAATACTTTTAGAGGACTAAAGTCAAGTTCGTTAACCAGCATAATTTGACCACCAATTTTTGCATGAATTTTTTTAGGGTCATCTCAGTTGGAGAAAGTAGGGCTTGCAGTTTTGGGCTTGGTTTTGTTTCTTTAAATGTGTTATTCACAATTACCACAGAGTTTTTCTGTATAACTTGTCATCAAACATGAGAAAGGAGTGTATATAAATTTGCTTAACATTGAAACAAGGTTATGAATTTAAGGTTCAAGCAAAAATAGCAATAATAGTTTCTAGATTACATTTTTCAAATCTTATAAAGGAAAAGTATTTATTGAAACAAGCTAAGATGATGCAGTTCCTGTGAGTTGGGCTTTTATCTTGTCTAACAAGTGTGGTTAATAATAATTATATTCTCTCAATTTCTCCCCCTTCATGGGCCTCCCCCGATTCTTTTCTTCTCCCCTCCATTACTGGTGTTTGTAACCATTTTTTTAATGTTGCATTTTTTTTGACCGATGCTTGGGAGAAGGAGGAGTGCCGAAACATTCATATCAGATAAGAGAAACTCAAAGGTATGAGCAAATTAGTAATTTGGGTCCAGAGTAAACACCCCCCTCTTAATGACCCAATTTAGTTTATTTTTACAACTTATTTTTCTCTTTTGATAACCACAATGAATACCGAGTTTTGTTGCAATACACATTTTAACGGGGCCCATTTTTGGTGTATTCTAGGTAGGATTGTTGAAGATTTGAAGAAATTTTCCAAAAATTCTGTCATGAATGCAACCTCAAAAAGAATTGTAGATCCAAAGAATGACAATGTGTATAAGAATTCTTAAAAAAAAAAAAAAAAAAAAAAAAAAAAAAAAAAAAAAAAAAAAAAAAAATAGACACTACGAGTGAAAAGTTGTTTACTTTGGGCAAAAAACTGCAAGGTCATCATTGAAAAAGAAAATATGTATATGTCATTTTCCTTAATCTTTTATTTAACATTTTTAACATATTTTATTTTCTACATTTCCCATTAATAGTTTTGTAATGTTCAACTTACAAATTATGGTACCATTTATTTTAGATCTTGCTGAAGCTTTAAGTGATCAAGAGAGTTTACGGCTTATAACAACATCTCTCCTTTTATTGTATGAAGGGGACAGTTCATCTATAATTCCTTCACAGGACAGGTACTTTTTTAAGTTTCATCCTTAAAATATTTTCCTTTTCACTAAAGAAATGATATGTGTGTACAATAACTATGAATGAATGCTTAGGAGAATGCACCAATAAGTTGATATGTTGCCACAAAAAATCAGTAAATTTGGGAAGGTTAATTGTAGGTAACCCATATTTCACTAGCATTTCTAACGTGACACAACTCAAAAATTGGTGTTTTTCAGTTATGAAAAAGAAGTTATGAAAGACATGTTAAATATCTCTTTATCAACCGTCAACACTGTATGTACCTGGCTCAGACCATGTACAGGGTGTCCCAAAAATAATGGTCATCCGTTGGCCAGATGATTCTCCAATGCGAGATCGGAAAAAATAACCCCCGCAGAATTGACCTTGAAATGTTATTCAAGGTCAAATTTTTTTATTGCATATTTTGAATCTACGAGTCATTAGGAAGAAAAAAGTCAATGGCACCATAGGTCAGAAATGACTCCTTATGGTCAAAATGACCAGTAACATACCTGGGTCATGCCATTCCAATCGACAAATGGTGGCCGATTTTAATATATATATATATATATATATATATATTGTAATGATTAATTATTTTTAAAAAAAATTATTGCGCCACGTTGGGTCGCCAATAACTGTTAAGATTAATTATTTTAATAAAAAGAATGAAAAAATTGAAATTACATTTATTATATGAATTTAACTTAATCTCAGGGTCAAAGTTCCGAGTGAATGAACGAAATAATATTGATTCTTAGACAATTCCGAAATACAAAACAATATCAAAATACACACAAATAACAATAAAATAATCAACAACTACAAAAAAAACAATTTTTACCTCTAAATCAATCCGCTTCCAACAAGGCTTCAATACACTCCGTACTCCTTGGAGGAGAGGTCCGCATTCGACCAACGCTGAGAATAGAATGAGAGAGACGCTCCGTTCGAGCGGGAAAGTTTGGCTTCTTTCTTTTTAACTTCCGCAGTTTGCCGGATTATATATAAAGATAACAATTATGTTTTTTGCAATACAAATAATTAATTTATTGTTATCTGGATGTAAATTTAATATGGATATATTGTATACCAGTATTGTCCAAAAACATTATTAATTTTGATCGTATATAATACGATGTTATTTGTACATATGGTTTGTGATTTGCGCGGGCTTTTCAAAATATCGATGGTTATTTGAATTTAAAAATATTTTCAAGAATGTAATATATCATTACAATATATATATATATATATATATATATATATATATATATATATAACATGTCCTACTAACTTTGCCTTATGCAAAAATACTTTGATTTTTTTTAAAAAAGGATCTTCCAGTATAAAAAAATATAAGTATGTTGAAAAACGAGCCTCTCAGCGGCATTCATTGGAGGACCAAAACTCGTATTATACAATTGACAGGAATGCCTTCATGATGTTATTCTCAAAGCTTATCAAGAGCTCTTTGCCATAAGTTTTCAATCAATCGCTGAAATTACTCATTATCGATTTCACAGGTCATGTAAGATTTTCATGAAATAGCAAATCTTTCCATTTTTCTCGATTTGTTTTCAGAATGAAGGAGGGGTCTGAATTGTCACTCCCTCGACCACAAAACAGAGCCAACTTCCCCTAGCGCTCGTAGCAATTGGGCCTGCTCTCCAGCCTCAACATGTCTGCCTTCGTTCCTGAGGCAAGCTCCCAACCTTGCCCTCAAATTCCGTCTCACTCGGGTAAGGACCTGGCGGGAATTTCTCCTCATTCTTTCAAAATCCCAGGCTATTCTCGCCCTAAGCTGAATAGGATTCCTGAAAGGCTCAGCCGTTCCATAGACCAAGGTCTTCACAGCGCCCCAAAAGAAAAAATCCATGGGGTTGAGGTCCGGGGATCGAGTAGGCCAGACATGATGAGCTGGGCGACGACCAATCCACCTAGTGCCAAACATATCTTCGAGGAACGCTCTGACATCTCTGGTGTGGTGAGGTGGGGCTCCGTCGTGCATGAAGTATATTATTCTCCGACGGTGAGTTGGGATGACTCGCCTTAACTCCTTCAGCAGGCTGGTTCGGAGGAATGTTAAGTAAGCCACTCCTGTCAACCGTCGGAAGAAGAAGAAGCCAACAATGGTGTCCCACACATTGACCGCAAAGCGTCCTTGGATAACTCTCTGCACCATGGAATGGGGATTTTGCCGCGCCCAAATCCTTATATTTTGCCTGTTGTGGACGCTGACACTTGAAAAAGAACTTCCATCAGTCCAGAAAACCCGCTGCAGGAAGTGTGGATGACTTGTTCCAACTTGTCCAGCACCCACCTGCAAAACAATGCTCTCTGCTCCTGATCCCCGG
The DNA here is from genome assembly GCA_946811695.1 of Gonocerus acuteangulatus. Lineage (NCBI taxonomy): Eukaryota > Metazoa > Arthropoda > Insecta > Hemiptera > Coreidae > Gonocerus > Gonocerus acuteangulatus. The sequence continues at coordinate 71,339,967 of OX328128.1, forward strand.
GCCTCAACTGCTGAACTTGTTATAATCTGAAGGGCCGGAGACCTTCTTCCCGCAGGATCCGGCTGACCATCATCCTCGCGACTCCCGTAGCATGGGCCATTCTTCTTAGCCCCATTGTAGGCCTGGATCGGGCGAGGGAAATTATTCTATCCTCTATTCTGAGAGGGCCTCGAGGACGACCACGGCCCCGGATCACGCGGTTATCCGGACCAACATCTTGGAAGCGCTGGTCAAGCCGCTGGAAGGCCCTTCGCTCTGGAACAGCTCCAGCCGGCAGTCGACGCCATCCTGCTCTACGCAAAAGCCAGTTTCGAAATAACCGCCTAGCCTCAGCGTAGTTCCCGAAGGCTAGGTCGATCGCTCTTAGCATCTGCCGCTCTCTTCTCCTGTCAATAACATGCTGCCTCCTTCTTCTGTCCATGGCGGGCGACAAGCTAAATTAATCATATACCTGGTAATCCTCACTTTTAGAATGTACATGCTTCCTTATCTCATTCCTACCTCAACCTACTAATCCATAACTAAGCTTCTTATCGACAATTATTAACAAAAATATGAGTTGCATTCCTGAGGGGCTCAGCCCCTTCTCTCTCTCCCTTAAAAAATTAAATAAATTATTAGTTAATAGCATTATCTTAATAACTTTTATGATTACAGAAAAAAAACTAGACTGTCTTGAACGTTTTGATCCTATGGACTGATTAATAACTGGACGAAGTTTTCATGAATATTATCTTGCATGAAGGTTTTAATTCAAGCATTTTCGCTTGTGATCATGTGAAATTTGCACATATTTTTCCTTCTACCACATTTGGTATATTTAGAGGTCTAAGTAGGGTATTTTCGATGATTTCACTAATGCACCATTTTTGTTTATGGTGAAGGATGTCTTCAATCATGGTGATTATTACTCCTCGTCTACTACCTCTTAGTATGTCCTCACTAAAACAAAAACCAAGTCCAGGGAATGGAGAAACCTCTTTCACATTGAAAACAAATCGAGAAGATTGGAAAAATTGGCTGGTTCATGAAAATCATACATGACCTGTGAAACCCCTAACGAGTAATTTCAGCGACTGATTGAAAACTTATAGCAAAGAGCTCTTGATAAGCTTCGAGAATAACCTCATGAATTCCGCTGAGAGGGCTGTTTTTCAATATACTTATATTTTTTTTATACTGGAAAATGCTTTTTCTAAAACATTCAAAGGAGGTATTTTGTGTAAGGGAGTGATAGTAGAACATGTAAAAATAATTATTATCAAAATCGGCCACCATTTGTTGATTGGCCTGGCATGGCCCAGGTATACGCTGTTACTGGTCATTTGACCATAAGGAGTCATTTCTGACCTATGGTGCCGTTGACTTTTTTCTTCCTAATGACTCGAAGATTCAAAATATGCAATAAAACAATTTGACCTTGAATAACATTTCAAGGTCAATTCTGCGGGGGTTAATATGGGGGTTATTTTTTCCTATCTCGCATTGGAGAATCATCTGGCCAACGGATGACCATTATTTTTGGGACACCCTGTACACCAGAGGGCAATTGTGTCACCCTTCCTGACTTAATGCTATTCCCCCCTACATTGGCTAAGAGTGACACATTTCCAGTTGAGTTTTCTTTGAGTTTTGCCACTTTAGAAATACTAGTGTGATATATATTATTTTCATATCAATGATCCTAAATGATTCAAGAAAGATATGTTTTTATTTAATTACAATCTAATTTTCCCGATAGGCTGAAAGAAAAGAGGGACAGTATTATGAGAAGTCGTGGTATATCGCTTGATGGACAGCTTTCTGACAAGGACTGCGACTATAGTGAAAGAAGCATATCCGTGGAAAGTTTAACTGATTTGGTTGAAAGTGTAACTGAGGTGCGGAAGTCTTCAAAGACTCATGGACGAAGACGAAGCAGTAGTTGTGCTGACCATCCTAGGTGAGGGATTAATAACTCAAAATGCATTTTTTACACATATATTTCCATTTTTGTTTTGATATCGGAATTATATATTTCTTGTAGATGAAAAAGGCAGCTGTGTAGTAGGTATATGCCTGTAAAAAATGATTTATTTTGCTTGTTGCTGTGTTTTGAGATACTATTTTGATAAAGTTATTTTAGCAATTGCAATCCTTGGAGGCCCGAGCACTTAACTCTCCGTGCCAAAGGTTGTGGGTTCGATTCCCACTATGGGGTGGTGGCTTTTCTTTAGAAAAAACAAAAGGCATCAGCCCTATCCTGGCTAGAAAAGGGTGGTAACCTGTAGATAAACCGTCCTAAAATTCGTAGTTAATAATAATAGACGTTAAAATTTAATAAAAATAAATAAAGTTATTTTAAAACTTTTTTCATAAAAGTTGACTACAAACAATTATTCTGAAACTTATTCATAAAAAGTTGTAAGCAAAAAAAAAAAAAAAAACTTTCAAAAATCCAAAAATTTATTTATAAGAATTATTTTTTCATTTTATTTTCATTGCAAGTTAGGATGTTAGAACATTTATTACTGCACCCTGTCTTCCTGATTTCTCTCTTTTCCGATGCCTACTAATGGCCGGTTTTTGATGAAAAATTGTAACAATGAACCAATGTTTGCAAAAAATTCTGTATAATCTTTTTATGTTATGTGTTCTGTGTTATCTTGATTCATAGAACATAATTTTGATTTCTGACTATGATCTACAGGTCTGCATCAGAGATTGGACTGAGCGAATATGCACAAGAAGAGCCATTCATCGACGTCCGAGTGATTGATTTTGCTCATTCGTTACACTCTGGAATGTCTGAATCTGTATCTTACAGTGGACCGGACGAAAGTTTCCTCTTTGGGCTGGAAAACGTAATAGCAATTCTCAAAGGAATAGAGATGGAGTACCGGTAGTATCATTCAACAACAAAAGAAAACAACTTTTTATAATTTTCATTCCTCCTGTTTGTTTTTTTACATTAAACAAGCCAATCTTTATTTTTGTTTAATTCTGTTAAATGTTATATTTGTTTAGTACAGGAGAAAGATCTCTCATTGATAGATATTTGATTGAATTATATTTATTTATTTATGTTTGAAGATATTATTAAGTGCCAACATAGCCTAAATCTTGATGTCTTGACTAAAATGAGATTTATTCACTTCTGCAATAAATTGGTTAATAAAAATAGCCTATTCATAAATGAACATATTTTCAGTTTTGTCTGAAAAGTAAGAGAAAATGGGTTAGGTTATTAATACCAAACTGACCCTTTACTCAAATATCCGAATTATCCTGATAGGCGGAAGGTGAACAATTAACACTTCACTAAATAGTTTTTTTTTTTTTTTTTTTTTTTTTTTTAAGGCGCTTCGACAACTAGGCCATTAGCGCTGACATCCAGGGTGCAGCGAGGAATTTTCCCGAGCCGTGGGATGAGAAAATTCCTGCCGCCGGTGGGGATCGAACTCACCATCTCCCGCTTATGAATCTACCGCGGGAGACCCTTCACTAAATAATGTCCACCACTTTATTTCCTCCCTAAATGTTTCGCACCTTTTTGTTGTCTCTTCAGGGGCTCATGTTAAAATACAAAAACTTACAGCCTCAACTCGAGTAGGAGAACCTTCGACTAGTAGGGCCATGTCTACACTGAAGGATAATTCCGTCTATACGTATAATTGGGTTAGGTTATGTTGCCGCTAAAAGAACAATGTATGTTGATCACTGAGAATCTAACTAATAAAATATCAGCTCAATTATTAAATATTAGAATAAAAATAGCAATTCATTAGAAAACAGATATGTTTGTATTAAATACAAATACTTTTTTGTATTTTTGTAGCTAGGTAATATAACAATTTATGTGATGTGCCTAAACGTACCTTCCATATTTATTTGTTAATGTTTGAAATCTAGGAATCTTGTTTAAATATTCCTAAATATTAGAAGATGGCTTGTTATAATTCATTATTTTATAGTAATTCGAAACAATTTATTCATAGATATGTTGTTATTCATTCCTTATTTATCCATTCCTCACTATTGAAAGTTTGCTTTTTGAGCTACTTGCTTTAGTCTTGAATTAATAATGAAATCATGACTAAAATAAAGATTTTAAATGTACCAATTAAATATTTAGTGAGAATGTAAAATTATATAAACTGGTGAGTGATGTATGAATGTATTAAATATGTATATCAGATGTTAAAGAATTATATTGTTATTGTCAGTTAAAGAATTATCCATGATATGTTAATAGTGCTCATGCCACTTCAGTGCCTCAGGTGCGTCTATTACCTTTCCTTTCTGTAGACTGCTGTAGGAGTCAATACTCGCCACGCCCCCAGCACGAAGGACTTGCATAGCAGTCCGACCCTCCTGTCTCGTTTACCAGCTCCCTATGTCTGACTTTTCCAGGAGTTCGACCTTGGGGCTATTAAGCTACCATATAATTACCTAAATCAACTTAAATAATCAGAGCTAAAATGAAAAATGTAATTAAATAATAAAGTTTTTCTATAATTTGAATTTTTTTTTTCAAATTATAGAAAAACTTTATTATTTAATTACATTTTTCATTTTAGCTCTGATTATTTAAGTTGATTTAGGTAATTATATGGTAGCTTAATAGCCCCAAGGTCAAACTCCTACCATATAATTACCTAAATCAACTTAAATAATCAGAGCTAAAATGAAAAATGTAATTAAATAATAAAGTTTTTCTATAATTTGAAATTTTAAGGGAGGAAATTATATGAAAGTGTTCACACACGTAGAGAGGAGGGCGAGAATCGCTTCGTAACAGCGGCCGGGCCCGGTAGAGAGATCACTGTTCTGCAGGGTGGGGCAGTCCCTACCACCCTGGTAAGGTAAGGGTTAAGCATAAATTTAGCGCACTTGGTGGTCAGGTGTACATTGATCATCAAGTGCATTAATGTTTGCAAAGAGCATCAAGAATCTCTTTTCCCCTAGTCATTTATTATGTTTTCCCAGAACACTACTAGTCACTATCTCACATAGCGCCCAGGGCACAACGCTAGTCATCCATTTGTTCAATCCATGCAGACTTGATCACTGACAGTCATTCAAATTTTCCCAGAGTGCATCATTCAAATTTGTCATGGCATAGCTGGGCAGTCGTGTTTCCTTCAATAAATCTGTGTTGCTAAGCATTCAAATTTTACCTTAGCATTGCAAGACATCGAGTTTGTCTTGAGCTACTTCCCAGATTATTTTTACTCAAGTTTTTTCAAAGCATCTATTATTATTCAACATTACTAGTCATATAAGTTTGTCCAGATTGCCAATCAAGGCTCATATGAGCATGTACAAGCTTATCCAGAGCCTAAATACTACTAAACATATAATTGACTCTTGAAAAGATTACTCAAATAAAATTTCTTTTAATAATAGTAATAGTTTGTAAATGAGTTAGGAATTTATAGATTTTATGAATTGAAATAGTACAACCTTGTATGTATTTTTAACACATTCTATTTTGTAATTGTATAGAATAGATGTGCTATATAACACAAACCAAGCAATATGTATTGGTGCCATATTTCTTCTTCCACATATTTTTATTGATACTCTCATATAAATTTATAATATATAATTATTGACTTAAACATTTATCTCTCATTCCTAATTATTATGTTACTTTTAAAGATTATTTATTTATATTAAATTATTAATTTTATTGTGTCTTTTTAGTTTGTTGTTCCTATGTCATAATTTATGTTGTTTTCTGAAATTTTATCTAGACAGTATTCAAAACAAGTAAATTTTGATGAATATTTTATATTATTGATTTTGAGTATGGTTGTTGTTCTTTTATTTATTTATCTGTATTTGTTATTGTATTTATAAAAATTATATTGTTATATTATGTGTATTTAATCACCACTGAACAACTAAATAATTCCTAAATATCTATTTATTATTAAAAATTTAATTTGATGTTTATTTGACTTTTAACGTCCTTTATAATTAACTCAGAATTTTTGGATGGGTTATCTATAGACCACCACCCATTTCTAGCCAAGATAGGGCTGATGCCTTTTCTTTTTTCCAAAGAAAAGCCACCACCCCTAGTGGGAATTGAGGGGGTGAGGAGGCAAATGAAATTGCGTTGACATACAAAAACGGCAACAATTACAGATGCATGGAAGTTCCGTGATTACGTTAGCTTACTGTAAAACTGAAAATTTGTGACTTTTCCGTGCCCTATTTTCAATTTTGTGACATTTTCATGATTTTCATGCAGTAGACACCCTGTTATGAGACCCAAGCTTTAGAAAATTTATAATTTTTTATCAATAAAACAGATAATAAATGTTTATATAATTTATTTAATAATTATTCTTGTAGATATTTTAATTTCTTTAAAAAGATGTATACATATATAAATTAACATAATGCACATTATTTTATATGCAAGACTATTTTTGCCACACAGAAGAAAACCTTAAATAAAAATAAAACTTTCTTTCTTCAAAAATAAAATACAGCATATTTAAAATATATTTATTTTTAAAATAAGTTGTACGATAAAGAATGGAAAAGAAGTGTGATTCGCTAAAGATGAAACTTGCGCCTATTAGACTCCAGGTCATGTCTTCTGTCCCTTTTAATCCATTCATATTCCCCTAATTTTGAATCAAATGTTCCTTGCTGTAGCCATTCCAGCCGAAGTGTAAATCGAGGTCCAAGTTCTTTCAGTTTCGGCTTAGCATCCTTTTTCCTAAATTCGTACCTGAAAATGAATTTTATATAAGTAAAATCACGATAAAAAAAAACTAAGAGTAAATGAGTTGATAATGATGTATATATGACAAATATTTTAAAAGTGTTCAAGCCCAGCGTTTCTTAAACTTGGGTCTTTGTAGCCATTATGGGGACTCTGCGAGCAAAACAATTATGTTTTAAATTCTTTTAAGAAAAACGTTCTCTAAAAATATGCAAAGCTATATTTATTAACCTATTCGGCAATACATTTTTACAAATATTTATCATATCAAAAATCCTATGGTATTGTGAGCCAGAAATTAATTCTCAAAATGACGGGTTGAGAGGGGGCCTGAAAAAATAATTTTGTTCAGGAGGGGGTCCCCACTCTAAAGAAGTTTAAGAAGCCTTGTTCTAGCCATTAAAAACATGGTCAAAAGTAAAAAACGTTCTTATTATTCCAAGAATAAACCCAATATATGTTTTAAATTTCTTTTAGTTTTCACATATTTATTTTGCTTGGTCGTTGATTTTATCTAAATTCTGTGAATAGAGCCATTTTTAACATTAGGAAAATGTTTTAAGAATAAGTTAGTTAAATTATGATGATTTTTATACGTGGGGTGATCAAAAAGTTCCAGGACTGATTTTTTATTAATTTATTTAAAAAATCTACAGGCTATTGGACGTCGTCCCCTTCAAAGTACTCTCCTTGGGAAGCTATACATTTTTCCCAACGATGTTTCCACTGCGTGAAGGACTTTGAGAAATCATCTTGTGAAATGGTGTTTAGCTGCTCCAGCGATTTTTCTTGAATGTCATCTACGGACTCAAATCTCTTTCCCTTCATGGGTCTCTTGAGTTTTGGAAACAAGAAAAAGTCTGCAGGGGCAAGGTCAGGTGAATATGGAGGCTGGGGAATGATCGTCATTCCATTTTTGGTGCAGTAGTCGCGCAACAGTCTCGGAACAAACTTTGCAGCCACCCTTCTCGTCTGCAAATTTTCTGTTAAAATTTGTTGACACGAACCAAATGAAATGTTCAATTCTTCAGCCATCTCACGAATGGTTAGTCGACGATTAGAACGCACGAGACTGTTCAATCTTGCAACATGATCGTCATCAGTCGAAGTTGATGGGCGCCCTGAACGAGAATCATCTTCACACGATGTCCGGCCTTCCTTGAACCTTTTGTACCACTCATGACACCTTGACCGACTCAGACATTCATCACCGAAAGCCACTTGCAACATTTGAAAAGTTTCAGTAAACGTTTTACCCAACTTCACACAAAACTTTACGCAAACGCGTTGCTCTTCCTTTTCATTCATTTCAAGAAATCGCCGAACACAAAAAACTTTTTTTACGAACACAGCAGTAACTTTACAATGAAGAAGGTTCTCAACAATCTGAATAAACAGCTGAGTTCAGGAAGAGTCACGATAAACAATGCTGCCAACCGCACTGCTCTATGACACTCCATTGCCGCGCAATCTAAACAGTCCTGCAACTTTTTGATCACCCCACGTAAGTATGTGTGTCTGCTAACATTTATTTTCTCACCCCCAATTTCACAAACATGATGTGTTTCATATATATATATATATATATATATATATATATATATATAGACTAGTCTTGCACATCTAGTCCTCCTTTACAGAAGCAGAAATAATAATATGTAATAACTGAGGTAATAATAATATCATCCGTGTAATAATAGAGACACGAACCTTACTTTAAAAAAAAAAGAAATTTCCTCCTCAAACTAAATTATATCAAATTTACAAGCACTTAATCTGAAGATTATAATTTATAAAAAAATAATGCAAAATCATACAGAAAATTGGATTGAAAATGGCTTATAGCCGAAACGTTTACACAACAAAAATGTAATATAAAATACAAAATAATTGAAGACTGAATAAGCTGTTACCAACTACCTATATATATATATATATATATATATATATATATATATATATATATATATAAGGTGATTCAGGTCTAAGTAGCCAAACTCTAGGAGGTGATTCTAGACATAATTTCCAACAAAAAAGTTCATTTCAAGTATCGTCCGATTCCGAAAGGAAAAGGAGCTATGCCCAATTTTCTGTTTTTTTAACGTAGTCATGATTTTTAATGAATAAGAAAGGTTTTCTCAAAAACTATTCAAAGTAATTAAATTCTAATTATGCCATCATAAAATAGACAAAATTTTCTTTAAAAATACATTAATTTAATCCACTAAAACTATTATTAAAAGATACTTTCTGGACGTCCAATAACACAATTCTGTTTTTATCAATGAATCAGAGTTTTTTCCTCAGCCCCCTGACGGAATAAAGATTCAATACTTACACGAAAACTTCTACATTTAATAAGCATTAAATCTACGCAATTAAAGTGGAGGTTTATTTGGGGATAAATTGAAAGATTGGCTCCCTTTGGTCAAAAAAATGTGGAATGTAGTTTTGTTACTTTCAAATACCTGGTGTAAAAAAAATTAAAAAATATTCATTTTTTAATGGCCAAACTCTGGGTATCCATTGTCCAGTTCAGAAGCAATAAAAAGTAACTGAATGAAATGATTGGAAAAGTTTTTCATTTGGGAGATCTGTAACATTTTGTGTTTAACAAATTTTCATTGATTTATCTTACATGATATTGTTGGCACTAAAATATTTGCTAATATATTTGAAAATTTGCTAAATTTGCAATTGGACCTTTATGAACTTGGGCAGTGGATCCATCCACTATCTAACAGCACTGCTGCTATGTGCAGGACAGCAATCCATTAGGAACCATGAATCTATGTGCTAGCGGAACGTCTTCCAATGCAATAGGTCGGTCGTATTTAAATCGTGTAGAGGTTTAAAAATATGTTGAATCAAACCTGTCAGGAGTCAGGATAGGCTGAAGAAGATATTCACCCTGAATTCTGCACCACACGTTAACTGGGATCTGATATTGATTGTGTGATCTTCACAGGGCATAAGGATTAACATGAAACCAAGTATGTGAATTGGGGTTGATAAATAATCTATTCTGTGTCAATGTGGCCTTGTATGTCCACAAAATGTTGCGGCCGAACTGAGGATTAACATTTTTCCTCCCTCGATGTTTTGCACAATTTTTAGTTTCATTTCAAATTTTATTTGAAAACATTTCAAATTTTATTTGAAAACATTTCAAATTATGGGTAAATTCTGGATTACAATTATTCAACTACCCTGAAATCTTTTTGAATTCTCCGCTCAAAATTTCTAGTCAAAACTGGGTGCCAAATACATCATGTAAGACATAAATCAATAAAAAATTGAAAAACATTAAATGTAACAGATCTCTCAAATGAAAAACTTTTCCAATCGTTTCATTCAGTTACATTTATTGCTTCCGGAATGGACAATGGATACCCACAGTTTGGTCATTAAAAAATGAATAATTTTTAATTTCTTCACACAAGGTATTTGAAAGTAACAAAACTACATTTCACATTTTTTTGACAAAAGGGAGCCAATCTTTCAATTTATTCCCAAATAAACCTCCGCTTCATTTTCATAGATTTAATGCCTACTAAATGTAGAAGTTTTCCTGTAAGTATTGAATCTTTATTCCGTCAGGGGTCTGAGGAAAAAAATCGCGAAAAAACTCTGATTCATTGATAAAAACAGAAGTGTGTTATTGGACGTCCAGAAAGTATGTTTTAATAATGATTTTAGTGAATTAAATTACTGTCTTTTTAAAGGAAATTTTGTCTTTTTTATGATAGGATAATTAGAATTTAATTACCTTGAATAGTTTTTGAGAAATCTTTTCTTATTCATTAAAAAACATGACTACATTAAAAAAAACAGAAAATTGGACATAGCTCCTTTTCCTTTCGGAATCGGACCATACTTGAAATGAACTTTTTTGATGGAAATTATGTCTACAATCATCTCCTAGAGTTTGGCTACTTAGACCTGAATCACGCTATATATATATATATATATATATATATATATATATATATATATATATATATATATATATATATATATGAAACTTTGATATATGAAATTTTAATTGCTTTTTTTTATGCAGTGTTTTTTTTTATAGTGCATCAACACCTAGGCTTTTTATGCCGTTCCCTTTTTATATCAATACTTTGGGAATATGTCACGTTTTAATTTTTATTCATGAAAAAAGCATTTGGAAAATTTATCTTGATATAGAATGTTAAAGACTTAAAAACAATTAAAGCCTAAATTCATCATTAAACAAATGTTATCTCTAATAAAATCATTCTATTTCAGAGACCTTAAAAAATTAGCTCTTTTAGAAAAGGTTTTCTTGATCCAAACAACAAATGCATACTTACATGTGATGTCTGAAAAAGATATAATCTCTTTGGTTGTGGAATGTTACAACTCTTCTTCCCTTAAATTCAGGATTATAATGAAAAAGCGATGCCAACATCCTGGCAATAGATGTACCCAATCTTGTCGTGAAATTGTTTAATATTATTTCAGGTCTATGAAAATTTATATCTTTGTGGCTGAGCTGAAACATATAAATAATATAATAGATTAATAAACAATTCAATTATATTCTATTCAAATAAATAACAAAAATAATGCCCAAAGAATCGAAGCTACAAACTTATGCAATTCTTAACAGCACAAGGACACTTCTCGAAATATTTTAAACTAACTGATGAAAAAAAATTATGATAGACAGCCAAATACAAACCTTTAAACATTTACATTATGACTGTAAGACTTGAAATAGACAAAGATTATGAGTTGTTAAAAACATATATTTGCTACGTTCGAACCTGTTTAGCTTCATAATCAGGCATCTACAATTCAGAATCCTTCAAGAAGATTGGGTGTGCATCCGACTTGGCTACAGCGGAAGTTGGAAGGAGAATTTGCCACACTATATAAAGAACTTTTGGACGATGAAAGTAAATTCTTTGGGTTTTTTTGAATGTCCAAAAAATGTTATGTTTTACTTCTTAAAGTACAAGGTGGTCTCACGAAACAGAAGACACCATTACATAAGCCCATTTACCTACTGAGCGATTAGTAGTGTGTCTCAGATAAGTCATTAATAACCAAGTGAACAATTTATTATTACTGATGATTGCAATTATGTAATTAAACCTTGCTACAACAACTGAGAGAGGGAGCCTGGCTTGGCCGGGCCGGGAAAGAATGTCCAGCCCCCTTTCTCACCAGGGCACGGCCAACACACACTTAAAACACGGGCTCGGCCTGGCCCCGACGCGGTTTAGCGTGAATCAAACTTATCATTATTTGTCGATTATACAATACATCAAGTATTTTTTATATTTCTTATGTTCTTGAATTGATGACCTGAAGGACCGGAAGGAACAAAAAGCCCATTGGCCAAAAGATATTAGCTTGAACTTTTACATAGCTTTACATTTTGTTTTATGGTAGCTATTTACAATATAGAATCAAACTTAAGTAGGAAATTTCTCCTATTCCACTAACACCAATTTAGATACAATACATCAGGTATATAATAATACAATATATTGGGTACCTTTAATTAAACTGTGTAAAGATCTATTATAATTTTTAAATTCCATATTAAGGTACATAAATTTTTAATTAAATATGATATAACAATGTTGTATACTGAGATATTTTGTGTGTAAATAAGACATAATGAATTTTTATGTTTCATGAAACCCCTTTTCAAACAGCCGAACAGAAGGGAAAATTTCCCTCATACAAGTTTACAGACTGTAGTTCGATTTTTTCTTAGAGTATATTATATCATCAGTGACTGGCTCGCACGAAAAGCTTCCCTGATTCACCATGGCTGTTTAGCAGCCACTGGTGATATTGCCAGCAAGTAGCCTAGTGGCTGATGAATGCCAGCGGGTTAGTGTTTACTAGCTGCAAACAGAAGTTGAATCTGTTTAACTTTTTAACGCTGCCTACCCTCCGCTTGCAGTCACAAACACTGAAATTGAGTTATAAGAAACTCTAAACAGGTAGGCCAAAGACTCAAAACTGTCTCCAGTTGCTAGATGCTGTAAAGTAATTTATAGTTTTGTTTTACTTGGAATCGCTTGACAGACTGGTGGTTTTTTTTTCTGAATAAGCAATGTCACAATCTCCAATAACTCTTTAAATTTACATTCTTAAAATGTTCAAATAAGATTATAGACCTTCCAATTTTAATTCCTTAAAAAGTCTTTCTGATGCCCCCAGATCATTTCTTCTTAATATCCAAGATCCAACCCACCATCGCCATTCTCTTCTGTTTTAACATCTGTTCACACAAATCTCTAACTCCAACATTTAACACACGTCTCAAAACACCATAACTCACACCAATACATGACATGACAGCAACTCTACTTGCGGCTATTTACTTATAATGTGAACCCTATAGATCCGCTGGCTGATGGCGATATTTACCAGTGGCTGCTAATCAGCCTAGTGTGACCGCATCTTTAGGAAATAGATGGCTACAGAAGTTGATGCTCCATTAAAAAAATAATTAAAATGTATCATTTACCTTTAAATCTGTTGTAAGTTTGAGGTTGCTCATCCTGAAGTAAGCTGAAGGTCCTGATGGTAAGTGTACTACAAGCATACCATCTAAGAAAATTGTCATGGATCATATTTTTTTTTTTTTTTTTTTTTCAAATTAGAAAATAAAATACTTCCTCTATAAAATAAATAACATTTAAGCATGTCTAATAATAAAACCTTAATAATGAGAACATACCACTTTCAAGTTTCAAACCCTAAATGCTAAATAAAAAGTAAATGTAATGTGACAAAAATCAAAAGATTCAACTTTGAAGGCAATATATCTTTAATTGTTTTTGAAAAAAAAAATAGTAAAAACTAGATTTTTTGTTTCAAACATTGACCGACTTGGGAACTTTTATTGCATGTCCCACACTTATCAAAACTAAGATATATTGATTTTGATTATGTTTCGAGAATAGGAAATATTCAACAGGCATTTAGGATTTTTAGTATATTATTTAAATATCTCAAAACCGGTAGCAAAATAGAAGTAAATAGAAGGTGATCATTAAAAAGTAAATACATTTTCAACAAAAAAGAGTTCTAGCATGATTTTCTGTAGGCCCACCTTACTAAGAGAGAACAGTGCTTGAAATTCCGAAAGTGTTGATTCCATTGCATTCTAAGCTTCCCAAATCACACCCACATGTTGTATTGAAACTCCCTAAGGTGATACAGTTCTTTAAAAATTTTATTATAATGTGAGAGGCAATGAATAATTTTCTTAAATGAAAGATTTTCTTGAAAACCCAACTTCATATTCAATCAATCGTAAAATATATTAAAAATACAGGATAGTAAGATAACAAAGTCAATAACTTAAAAAAAAGGATACTTGGTTCTTTCATATCTTCATTAACAACAATAACATCTGAAAATTTCCTTTCGGAGGCTCTTTTAATAATTTTTTTAATACTTGATCTACCTCTATATCTGAAGAGAGAATTAGGAATCGCTCGACTCAATTCAACACCCAAAATTCTTGATCTCTGAAAAATATGGGAAAATTTAAGAATGATACATGAAAATTAAATATTAAATTTTATGATTTAATAAATTGTTATTTATATTAATTCTTCTAGAAGATGGCCCAATAATTATTTTTTAATTTATCTTAATTTGTCTCAATGTCAGAGGGTCAATTAAGTAGTACACCATCCATTTATATTGGATACTTTATTTTACATTTTTTGCCTGACATATTTCGTGCTTTGTGTCACACCTCTTCAGGGGCTTTTCTTATTAAGAATTACCTCTCTTGCTTGAGTCAGGCATAATACGTATTACACCTGACTCAAACCAGAGAATATGACGAGGACTTTCTAATAAGGAAAGCACCTGAAGAGGTGCGACACAAAGCAAAAAAAATATTCATCATGATGATTAGATAGTTAGCCGTCGAGGTGATAAGTACAGATGGAATGGTTGGGATTCGGCTAAATAAACCTCAATATGATTTTGTTTTAAAAAAATCTATATTTCGGACGTTTCGGCTACTCATTGGTAGCCTTCGTCAGCTAAAATGACAAAAAAAGAAATTAATACAGAAACAAACAAGAAAAATTTATAATTGTGATAGGTAACAGAACTATAGATACAGTTTAACTTATAACAGAACATATCGTCTTAAAATTCTTAGAATGAGTAGAATGAAAAAGAGAATAGGTACAGTAATTGATTTTAATAGTAATTAGTAACATTAATTGATTTTACAAAGAAATAAGAGAACTATATACCAATGACAAATATAGTAGCTAATAGTAACATTAATTAATTTTACAAAGAAATAAGATACTACATACCAATGGAAATGCCGAGCGGCAGAGGAAGACCAAGGTTGGCAATTAAGTAACCATTGTGAAAGTGTCTAAGGAAAAAAGGAATCTGCAAGGGGTATATGTAACTGGAAACAGCAAGAGGTGGGGGAAACGGGCGGTAGGATCAAACAGATGTTTATGACATTTTATGACAGGAAAGGAGAAAAAGGTGTTAATGGAAGGCTACCCAAGGGGCAAGGTAAAAATCTAGGTAGGTGGTCGGGCGAGTATTTGGAAAATATTAGCGTACATAGGAGAAATGCCTTGTTGGTCAGTTTTGTAATTTATATTGTTTTTGTTTAAGTTTATGTGTACACATTCCGAGATCTGTAGTCTTTTTTTGTTACGTTGTGTAGAAAGAATTTTCGTGTCGTCGAAGTTAAAAGTGTGTTTTTGTGTAATGGCGTGTTTTGCAAGTGCAGATTTATCTATTTCTTTATTAGTGATGGTTCGTTTATGTTGTGTAAGACGTGAGTGAATGTCATTTATGGTTTCTCCTATGTATACACCATTACAGGAAGGGGTTTGGCAAGGGACTTGGTAAACACATCGGTTGGTATGTTCAAAAGGGATGGGATCTTTGAGTTTGGTGTAGAGGGTTTTGAGTTTGTTGGTAGTTTTCAAACCAAAGTTTAGGGAAGGGTAGGATTTTTTAATTGTCTTTGTAAGTTTATCAGTCAGTCCAGGTGTAAATGGTAGAGATCGGAACATTTGGGAACTGGGAGTTAGGGAAGAATTGGGAGAGATAGTGCTGGAAGGTTGGGATTTTACTTTTTTAACAAGGGATTTTATGAGGTTGGGGGGAAATTGGTTGCGTGCCAATATATCTGAGGCGATATTAATATTTTTATTGTGGAAGGAAGCATGGGATAGGGAGAGGACTCGGCGAAGGAGATTTCGGGCTACATTAATCTTGAGGTGGTAAGGATGGGATGAATGAAAATTAAGTAACCGTCCCGAGTATGTGGGTTTTGTGTACCAGTCAGTAATAATAGTACCGTCAGTCTGTCTAATTAGTAAGATGTCCAAGTATGGGAGCTGTCTGTCCTGTTCTATTTCGACTGTAAATTGAAGCCTAGGGTAAAAGGAATTGAGATTCAATTGATCAGTTGTAAAATTAATTAATGTTACTATTAGCTACTATATTTGTCATTGGTATATAGTTCTCTTATTTCTTTGTAAAATCAATTAATGTTACTAATTACTATTAAAATCAATTACTGTACCTATTCTCTTTTTCATTCTACTCATTCTAAGAATTTTAAGACGATATGTTCTGTTATAAGTTAAACTGTATCTATAGTTCTGTTACCTATCACAATTATAAATTTTTCTTGTTTGTTTCTGTATTAATTTCTTTTTTTGTCATTTTAGCTGACGAAGGCTACCAATGAGTAGCCGAAACGTCCGAAATATAGATTTTTTTAAAACAAAATCATATTGAGGTTTATTTAGCCGAATCCCAACCATTCCATCTGTACTTAAAAAAAATATTGTGGGAAAGATATAAAATAAAGTAGTCAATGTAAATGAATGTTGTACTACTTGATTCTTAAGTTAAGTTACAAGTGTAATCGTAATCACTCTTGTAATTACGATTACAATCGTAATTTTAATCATATCTCCAGAGTCTGTGATTATAATCGTAATCATAATCACACAAAGTCCTGTGATTATAATCGTAATTATGATTATGCCCAACACTGATTTGAATGAATGTTTCGTTTTTGAAAAATTAATTTTTTGGATTGTTCTCCTGTCTATAATAGCTGTCAGAAAAAAATTGGGTAAAAGTGAAGACGAGGGGTCTGGGCACCGATCGTTTTGAAACTGTGCACTATATCGTATTTTGATGCACTAAACATGAATCCATAAAAAAAAAAAAAAAAAAAAAAAAAAAAAAAAAAAAAAAAAAAAAAAAAAAAAAACCCGCTCTCCACTATGAAAGAAGTTATGAAGCACTAAATTTTATTGCTGTGCGGGTTGTGAAAGGTAATGTAACCAACTATGTTTGTCAACATGCGCATGTGCGGGTATGGAAAAGTCAGTAATAAAGAAGTCTAATTGAAATTTACCATCAATTATTTCAATTTATCTCCAGTTATTTATTCAAAAATATTTTTTTAAATAATAAATCATTCTTTTTTTTATTTTTTGTTTTGCTGCTGGCAAATATTATATAAAAGAAATCCCTTCATAATTAGCTAATGCCTTTATAATTCCTGCACACTAATTTGCGCCATCTAATTATTTAGAATAGTTAGAGGAGTATTAATAAAAATGAAGTTACACAAATTCATTATTCTGGTTCATAATAGAGAGGAGCTTGTCAATTTTAGAGTCGAGAATAACGTTATAAATAATAATAGAATTTGTGGAAAATGTGGGGACCAATTGCAATTAAATTTCATTCAAAACGATGGTGCCCAGACCCCTCGTCTTCACATTTAACAAAATTTGTAGTTTAAAAAACGCACCGCTTGTAATATTTTCCAGGAAGTAGGAGGACATGAAATCACTCAGCGATAAAGTTTAAAAGAAAATATTTTCAGACTATTACTGTAGTTACTCAATAAAATTATACACCATAATTTTCCCTATAATCTCAATTATAATTGTTCACAGTGGCTATATATATTTACTAACAATGCAGTCATATTTGTAATATATAGATGATACAAAGCCTGATGCAGATTTTTGATAATTGATTGCTCAAGTGTATTTGAAGAATAAAATTTAAAGACGAAAAATACCAGCTCACCTTCAGGGGATTATCTTTAAATGTGATGAGGACTTTAGGTTCATATTCCATTTTGAAATAACTTTGGAAATCATCTGTATTAATATCTATTTGGACTTCTTCAATTCTCTCTTCATTGGCTTCTGTCACATCAAGAACTGTCTCATCTTTAACTCTAAGTGTTTCAATAGTATGAGGCACTCCAGGTTTTTCACCAGCTTCTTTTCTCTTCTTCCTGGCTTCTTTTTTTGCCTTTTAACATTTAAGGATATAAGAAGTAGACCTTAGAGGGATAATGTTTGAAAAATAAAGTAATATATTTAAATAATATAATGAGTCTTTCAATAATTTAACTATGAGTTTACTGGTACTACATTTTGAAAGGCAGAACATTTTATTATATATAAGTATATGACATTGGCAGAAATTAGTAAATACTTACTTTGCGTTTTTCTATTAGTTCTTTGTTGACCTTTTTCCTACGAACTGTTTTATTTTTAATATCGTTAGAAGACTTCATATCTTCTGGAAGTTTTTCTTCTGCATTCTTTGGTTTGCCCATATTTCAATTAAAATATTATAAAAGCGCCAAACTTTAAAAATTAACTCGATGTGTAAGACTAAATGAATATTAAACTATAAGTTTACCATAAATGAACACCAAAAACCATAAGAGACATTAGGAAACAAACAACACGTGAGATAAAGGTTTCAACAAGGTTTTAGGCAAAGGTTTATTTCTACAGATAAGAGGTTCATGATTTGGGATTGCCAAAGCAAGCTACTAAACGTATCAGTTCCTCGCACAGTTAAAAAAAAAACAAAACAAAAAAAACTACGAATATCTTACTAATTAAATCTAATGCATTTAAAAATGTTGGATAGACTTTCTCTGTTAGATTGATCGTATTGATCTTTGTCGTGAAAATGTTATAGGCTTTCGATTTGTATTTATACTAATTCATTTTATTTGCCACACACTTGACTAGACATTATAAAATTACTTTAGAAGTATGTAATTGATGCATTCATTTTCAGTCGAAATTTCACCATTGTGAGCTCAAGATCAAACAAATAGTCCGACTCACAGGAACTGCGTCATCTTATCGCGTTTTCATATCGTTCTTATCTCTGGTATAATTGAATGCTAGAAATAGATACTGTAAATATTTTTTTCTCAAATGTTTTGCTATTGCTTCAAGCAAGTTACATTGATAAACTAATACCATTAAACAAATTTAAACATTTACTCCAATGAAATCTCCATGAAATTTTAGACTTAAATTCTCAAATGCTCCATTCTATGTCTCAAACCTCACTATCCATAACGCCCTAGAAATCTCCTTTGTCCAAACCCTATCCAAAACCCGATACCTTAACTTCCACTCCCGTTTGCCTGGTCACGACAATCCCTAATCAACAAGTTATTCAATCCACCATTCCCGGTAACCCTCATCGTCGCCTTAAGCGCAAATGGCCTAGAGACCTATTGTAAACTAAGCTTGTAAAATGTAAACATTACAAATGTAAATATTGTAAATAGCCATACAAAAACCAAATGTAGGTATCCCTGTAAATTTCTAGCTAATAGGTTTTGGCCTCTGGGCTTTTTTTTCTTCCTACTGATACATCATGACTCTATTTCAAGAACAAAATAATTATAAAAAATACGTTATTGTATTGTATAATTTTCAAATAAAGATAAAATTCTCAAAATGCACAGAAAATTCCTAGAAGCCAACTTGAAGTGAAAGTGAACAAATCCCCCTCCCACTAGAAATCAGCTCGTTCTTAAGAAAAGCTCCAGCTGATACAAACTTATTTTTTATTGAACCAGCCTAAACAAACAATAAAAATCGAAGAAAACGTACAGAAGATCGAAACCTATCCTTTCGAAATTGTAAGCACTGATTTCTCCAAAAGAGATCGTTCTTGGGAAAATTGCAAGCGAATACGTTTTCTAGGAAATTTCTTAAGCTTTCGAATGGTCACTGAGCACTTGATACGTTATCGTAACCGCTTCGGAGATTTTTTTTTTTTTTTTTTTTTTTTTTTTTTTTTTTTTTTTTGGTGTGCCAACCTTACGGCTATTAACGCCAGTCCAAGATATTTACCAAAATGTACGAAAACTTCAAAAGGGATAATCTCAGCTAATAGTTGTTTTTTCTTATATTTCCCCTAGTCCAAAAATGCATACCTTAGTTTACATAATTGGTAAACGTCTGAAAAAATTGTCTACTTAATTGTAGTCCGAGAGCTGGTAACGCCCTTTTCATGAAGTGTTTTATGCACCCTGAAATTTTAAAATAATGTACCTCTTGGGTAGATAAGAAACTAAGTATGTGTTTCCTGTACGTACCGTGGAACACCAGGTAAATATTGCCCAAAAATAGTGTTTTATTCAGAAGCCAACTATTATTAATGAAAAAAAATTGCAAATTAAGGCAATTTTAAAATTAATAATAAATAAGGCAGGCACTTTTAAGGGGGTTAAAATGTAAATTAAAAAAAAAAAAAAAAAAAAAAAACAAAGTTCCTAGTTTTTATTTTTAATATTAAATGAAGTGCTTTATTGCTGCGATTTCAACAGCGTCTTCAATAAATATATTTGAAAATAATTACAAAAAGGCAGACACTTTTGTGGGGTTTAATTACCAGGAAACATAAAAATAAATATTGCCTACGATAGACTGCAATATACTGCGCCTAACCGAGTGAATGAGAGCTCTCGCAGTTGTGGTTATTCTCTACGCTCTCATTGGTTCTTGCTCACATGATCTTGTACAGCTGTTCCGGTTTAAATGGCAGCGCGAATAAAACTCTCACTTAATATTAGAGTAAAAACAATTAAGGTTTTTAGATACTTAAGGAAAATTGGACTAGTAGTAGTATCGCTCCCTGAGGACGATCAACTCCTCCTTGAGTCTTTACGCCCCAGTATTGTTTATTTACATATTTACACAACGTATCCCTACATTTGCATATTTACATTTCATTTACAACTATTTTTGCTATTGTTTTTGCTTTTATTTTATTTTCCTCCCGTGCCAGTTCACCACTGAGTTATATTATTAATTTAATTATATTTGTTGAAAGAGCCCCACTTCTTTTAGGACTTTTATTAATTTGTTATTCATGTCCCTTGAGTCACCAAGTGTGCATGAAAGAGTCCTTGGCAGGTTATGTTTATTAAAATGTGTTCTGTACTTTGGGCATTCTTCTATAATGTGGTGGACAGTGAGAACTCCCCCACAGCAGGTTGGTGCAGGGTCCTTGGTGATGAGATGTCCATGGGTGAGCAACGTGTGACCTATTCTCATTCTTGTAAGGACAACTTCCTCCCTCCTATTTACCCGGCATGAGCTCTCCCATACTTTTGTTGTATTTTTTATGCATCTCAGTTTGTTTGTGAGAGGTTGTGAGACCCAGCCATTTTCCCACTCTTTCTTTACTTTCTGCTTCAACCAGGACTTAAGGTCATCACTTTCAAATAGTGGTAGTGGTTGGGTGTGCATTTGTGCCGCCTCTTTTGCTGCTTTGTCTGCCTTTTCATTGTTCTCAATGCCTACATGAGATGGCGTCCATAAAAATGTGATGGATTTATTTTGTTCCCCTATGATTCTGAGGTAGTGCTTTATTTTATTTAGTACTATCCCTTCTTTGGTTGTACGGTATATGCTATTGATGGAAGAGAGGGAGTCTGTGCAAATTATGAAGTTGGTTTCTGTAGATTCTATTGCTTTATAGATTGCAGTGGCTATTGCTTGTAATTCTGCTGTATAGATTGAGGCTGAGGGGTGGAGCTTCTGTTTAATTATCTGGTCGTGATGTACTATTGCGCATCCAGTCATATCTTCTTTCTTTGAGCCATCTGTGTAGATCAGGATGCTGTTTGGGTGTTTGAGACAGATTTTTTTAAATTCATTTTGTTTGGTAACAGGTATGTCTTTATTGTACTTCCTGAGGGTAAGGTCAATTTTTATTTTTGATGGGCTCCATGGTTCTGTTGCATATTCATGGCCTTCGTTCTTTAAATGTCGGATATTATTTATAAAATTTGTTTGCCTGATCCCCAGAGGAGCTGGGTGACGTGGTTTCTCTGCATAAAGCCTTGTATGTAGGGGGTTCATAACAAACTTGTAGGCTGGGTTTGAAGGTTGGTTGTTCAATCTCCCGAGATAGGTACTGGCGAGTTCCTGTCGTCGAAAGATGAGTGGCGGCACTCCTGACTCTGCACATAAACTAATAACTGGACTGGTTCTGAAGGCCCCTGTTGCGAGGCGGAGCCCTGTGTGGAGAACTGTATCTACATTGAGGAGAAGGGATGATTTTGCAGACGAATATACGATACTGCCATAGTCTAGTTTGGACTGGATCACGCTTTTATACAACATTATCATGGACTTCCTATCTGCACCCCATGTTGCCCTGGTTAGCACTTTCATTAAATTCATCCGCTTCAGGCAGTCCTCCTTCAACTGTTTGATGTGTGTTCTCCATGTCAACTTCTTATCAATGGTTAGTCCCAAAAACCTGGCATCATCATGAAACGATAATTGTGAATTATTTAAAAGCAGTATTGGGTTGTGGCTTGAATTCCTCTTTCTTGAAAACAGTATACACTTACTCTTCTCAGTTGAAAATTTTATGGAGTTATCCTCTGCCCAAGCTTGAAGTTTATTCAATACTCTTTGTATAAATTGTCCTGCCCATTCTATGTTATGGAATTTCAGTAATATATTTATGTCATCCACAAATATAAATGCTCTCATAGGTCTGGGTATCACTTGTGATACAGAATTGATGGCAACGGCAAAGAGGATGCAGCTCAAAACACTTCCCTGGGGAATTCCTGCTTGTGTTGATTTTCTGCTCGAATGTGATCCCCCAACTCTCACTATGATGTGTCGGCTAGAAAGAAATTTTTTAATAAAGTTCGGGAGGTGGCCTCTGAATCCCCAGATGTGGAGTTGCTTTAAGATATTGCTTCTTTTAATCGTATCGTACGCTTTTTCGACATCAAAAAACATTCCTATGGATTCTTTCCCCTCCATGAAGGCATTCAAAATCTCAGCTTCAAGGCTGACTAGATGATCCAGCGTGGATCGCCCTTTACGAAAGCCGCACTGTGCTGGAGTGAGCAGTTTGGATTTTTCTATGACCCACGAAAGTCTTCTACTTACTACTTTTTCCATGAGTTTGCATATGCAGCTAGTCAGTGAGATAGGCCTATAGCTGTGGATAGATAGCTTATCTTTTCCTGATTTCATTATAGGAATGATAATGGATTCTCGCCACGATTCAGGGAATTCAGATCCAGTCCATATTTCATTAAATGTTGTCTTCAGAGCTTCTATAGTTTCTGGTGCGGCGTTTTTGAGCATGAGGTTGTGAATGTCATCTGGACCAGGAGCGGATTCTTTTAGTTCATAAATGGCGTTCATAATTTCTTGATAGGTGATGGGGCGATTGTAGTCTATCCCTCCTTCTTGTGCTCCTTCATCGAAGTTTATTTGTTGACAATACAGTTCATCATTATTGGTTTCTGGTCTGTTTGATATTGCAGCAAAATGCTCTACAAACGCTTCTGAAATTTGTTGAGGGTCTGATGTTATTATGCCGTTTATATTGAGAATAGGATTTTCTACTGTTTTGGTGCCTGTTATACTATTGATCTTTTTCCAGATTGTTCTGATCGGGGTGTTAACGTTGATAGTTTCAAGGTACATCCGCCACGATTCGCGCCTTTTTTTCTTGACTAGCCGCCTTAATTTTGATTTTGCTTCCTTATATTTTATTAAATTTTCATGGGAACAGTCATTTTGAAATTTTCTGAGCGCTCGGTTCCTTAAGTTCTTGAGAACGCTGCATTCTTGGTCATACCAACATGCAAAGTTTTTCTTGGGCTGACCAGAAGTCCTAGGTATAGTTTGAGAGCCTGCATTATATAATATACTCCTGATGTGCTCTATTTTGGATTCCAATCCCTGTGGAAGGTCGGCCGAATTTATCAATGAAAGCATTTTGTACGTGGTCCAGTCTGCCCTATCTACTATCCATTTAGGATACCTGTTAAAGCTAGGTAGCTCCAAGTTCATTGATAGTTTGATTGGAAAATGGTCACTGCCATATTGTTCGGGGCATGTGTCCCAGAAATAATGGAATATGAGGTTGGCTGAGCAGAAGGTGAGGTCAAGTGCTGACGGCGTTCCATATGCTGGGCTTATGTAAGTGATTTTGCCATTATTCATCAGCACACAGTCGGAGGAATCTATAATCCTCCTAATAATATTTCCTCTGGTATTGGACGGCGCTGGGGACCAAGAATGGTGAGAACCATTTAAATCTCCTGTAACTATGAATGGCTGTGGCAGGTTATTGATAAGTGTTAGAATATGTGCCTCTTGTATGGGCTCAGTAGGTGGCAGATATATGTTGAGGATGGTGATAGGCATAGTGGGGAGGTGTACCCTAACAGCGAGGGCTTGAAGTTGAGTAGGAACTGCTAAAATCTCCGAGTGATAGTCACTACTGACACATGTCATCACTCCTCCTGAAGCTTGTAGGCCATCTTCCTTGTCTTTCCTATAACAGATAAATTTCCTGAGGTTGAATTTCATGTTGCTGCGGAGGTGAGTTTCCTGAAGACACAATATTACTGGATTATGGTCATTCAATAGCAGTTTCAGTTCCTCGTATTGGGTCCTTAATCCATTACAGTTCCAAGATATAGTTGTCATAGTTGTAATAAATATTTTGGTTGAAAAATCAACCCGGTAGCGCTAATGTATTTTAAGATGTGGTAATCCTTTGTGTTACGAGCTTTGCTAGGTATATTTGTTTCTTTGTATGAAGTAGTTACTTTTAGCGGGAGCTCCATATAAAAGAGAAATAGAAAAAAAAATAAATAAAAAAAAAAATATATATATATATATATATATATATATATATATATATATAAAATAAATAAGTAAATGGGATATTAAAAGGCGATTTCTGGATCATCGCTGCTTGTTTCGTCCTCAGTTGCCATGTATTCAACGTGTGCGGGGCTGAATTCTGTTTTGTCAATAGATTTTTTTCTATTTCGACGAAAACGTGAATCTTGCTTCCAGTCATTTTCAGTTTTGAACGATGTCTCCTCATACGCTGGGACATCCAGAGCAGCAGGAGACGGAGTTCTAATCTTATCTCTAGGAGCAAGGAGGGAGTCCTTGTCACAGAGGGGTGATGAGGAGGGGAAGGGAGGTTTAGGAGGGGATGGTGGAGGGGTTCTTCTTGGGATAGGGGTGCGGGGTAGGAGAGGGGTAGCCTGAGTCTGCGCAGGCTTATCAGACTTCTTATCGGCAGCAGTGATAGCGCTATCAGCCAATTCTAATGATGCAGTGAAGATAGCGTCTGTTTGACACGCTATTTCTTTTTTATTTGAGTTTTTTAATAAATTTTCAGCATTTCCTACTATGTTCGCAAAAGATCGGCTAAATTTTGGAGCTTCTTTTTCTTTGTAAATCTTTTTTGCAATGTGATAGGGAACTTTTTCTGTAAATTGAATCTCTTTTATTTTCCTTTCTTCAAGAAATTTTGGACAATCTCTACTTGTGCTTGGATGAGATAATTTACAATTTACACAGGTAGGTGTAGGAGTGTTACATATCCCATTGTGTTTCTTCCCGGCACAAAAATAGCAGAGGGATTCGCTTTTGCAGTTTTGTATGAAATGGCCAAATTGAAAACATTGTACGCACCTTATAGGATTAGGTATATACAACCTTACTTCTACTTTGTCAAACCCAATGTTTATGTCCCGAGGGAGCTTGGGTTGATTGAAAGTTAATTTATAAAGATTTGTTTTTATCTCAGTCCCATTCCTTTTTGATATTATTCTTTTTACTTCGACTACATTTTGAGCCTTTAATTCCTCCTTAATTTCATCCTCCGATATTTCGTCTAAGTCCCTATTATAGATTATTCCTATTGACTGATTTAATTTTTCATGGGGCTTAGACTCAACTCGAATGCTATCTCCTATATTTTTTATATTTAGAAGTTTTTCTGCATTTTGAGCGTTTGAAGCTTCGATTAGCAGACTTCCATTCCTTAATTTTTTAACAGATTTAGGTCTGCCTGCGAGCCCATTGATTACTTTGTATAAAAGGAACGGCGAGATCTTAGCTAAGCTATCACCATCCTCTCTGGTTATAGTTATAAATTTAATTTTTTCCTCCACCTCTTTATTGAAAAATAAGCCTGTACCTGTACCATAATCTTGCCGTTGCCGGACCCTTTTTTTAGTTGGTGAGATGTCAGGTGGCCTTTTCATATTTTAGAGATGTTACCTCTATACACAGTATTTTCACTGCTTTTTTTTTTATTTTCTCCTGGGTTTGTTTCAAAATTACTGTTTTTAAATATTTTAAAGCTATTAAACTTGAAAAATATTTAATTAATTTCCCTAAAATGCGAGATATCTAATTTTTGAGATCGCTATTGGATAACCGCACTTAACCTTCCTCCGGAAAATTGGACTATTTGAAGAAATATGACGTATACGTATATGGTTTTCTATGTTTGTATACGAGCTTATCTGTTTGTGTATGTGTATATGTGTATGTATATCTATTTTTCTGTTTACCCCCTATCATTAATAAATATGTAAAAACTATTATTTGAAATTCATAAAGATCTAAGTCTATAATTGTATTTACAGACTCCCCTATCTGCCTCTGTGTTGTTTGTACCTTTTATAGTCAATGCAAATTGTATTAGTAATTTTTATTTGTATATTTTTTTTTAATTATTTCATTTTTGAATTTGTTAACCATTGTTTATTTTTATGTATGTATTTTAAGTGATGAATTGCCCTTGTCGCGGTCTCACAAATAAATAAATAAATGGTGTTCCAAGGTATGTCCAGGAAACACATACTTACCTTCTTATCTGCCCAAGAGGTATATTATAGCAAAATTTCAGGGTGCATAAACACTTCATGAAACGTGCAGTTACTGGCTCTCGGACTATTGGTAATTTTGGAATAAGTGAGATCAAAATTCTAGTTTTGTCCACTTTTTTAGAAAACAGTTTAAAAAAAGTCCTGTGCTGCGTAACTAAGCACATTTCTCGTAAGGTAGGGTGAGTACCCAGCATTTCTGATTAATTTATTCAAATATAAAATAAATATGAATAGTTTTGACCTTTAATATTCGTTATGACAAGATGAATCAATTATTTTGTTAATTATTAAATTTCTTCAGGAGTGTGTGTGCAAGGAATTAAACTAATTAATAAGCACATAAAAACTTCACATTTTTGTTTATTGTTCTTAACGAATTAATAAAAAAGTACACATTTACTGCTAGTACAACCATAACAATGCAGAATGCCAGGTACAGTTGTCAAGCATATTGCAAAGCTCTTGGTTCTGTCCAACAAAGATCCTAAGTTTGTTGGCTTAATTCTATTTGAACATAATACAGAGTAAACCCCAACTTCTAATGAACCAACTTTGTTTCCAAAACACGTGTTGCTCATTAGTGGGGTTGTATACTGAGTTACAAGATGCCCCACCACATTATTACAAATAATGGCTGGTTCAGGCAAATTAATAATTTGGTTCCGGAGTAAATCCCCTCTCCTATGGACCGATTGTGCATGCATTTTGATTTTTAAATTTACTTGGCACTCTTAAGTAGCATAGTAATTGGAGTCAGCATGCCAAAATATTCTAGGATTGTCTAGTGCTGTTGTATAAGATTCCTTAGGAATTGGGCTATTTCTTAGTACACCTCCTACAAGTATTACAAAACCACGATTGACTCAATTTTCCTGAGATTTAATTCAAAATTATATAAATTCCTGACTTGTTTTTCTTGAATTCTTTATTCCATTTTTCACCATAATCCTGACAGCAAGATGGCACCTGTATGGTGTGACAAGTGAATGGCTTGAAACTTCAGCAGTACTTAAAAAAAAAAAAAAAAAAAAAATGTGTTTCTGTTCATCCAAACACAGAGATGTAATTTGAAACCAATTTTTTCTCAATAAAAAACTTTATTGCTTTAAGTTAAGAAAGTACAGTTAGGTTGAGAATATTGTATCAATTAAACCCTGTTATTTTTTTCGTTTTTTCAATTTTTGGTTAAGGTTGAACATGATTTCTTGAATGAAACAGGTAAAAAAAAAAAAAAATAATATTCCATAAAAATATATTTTGCAATTTACATCTTTAAATAAATAAATTATCTTCCGTAGTTCAGTGGAAGTGAAACCTTCCTTTTTGTACCATTTTTTTTATGGTACAAGTTTATCCTTTTTTTTTTTTTTTTTTTTTTTTTTTTTTTTTTTTTTTTTTTTTTATAAATTTCTGGCTCTAAAGGTTTTTCTGTTGATCGAATAAAAGTAATAGTGGATTAATCACATTCTGAAAAAGAAGAAAACATATCTTGTAAAAAAATAATGAAGTACATCATATTCAATGATTAGGGCTACTTCCAGGTTAAAATAGTTTTTGTAGTAAATTGCAGGCAACAAAGTTTGGAAAAGCTTCCAATGCTTCCACACAGGGTGATCCTATTATGAGCTTCTCCAACCTTTGTTGTAGCAAGCAATGAGAGGAAATAGAGGTGCCTGCTGATACAACTTAAAAAAATAGTCAAAAATCTAACAAACTAAGCAATGTCTACAATAATAAAATATTTAATCACAGACTAATCAAGGTCCCTTCATTCAATTCAATTCAAGAAAATAAATTAAAAAAAAAAATGCAAGCCCACAGTCTTGCAGCATATAGCAAAATAAAAGGAATAAAAAAATAAGGGAAACCGTATCTTTTACTTGACGAAAGTGGCAGGAGTTGCTCCCCAAAATTGTTTAAAACATTAACTTAACGTACTCTAGAGATGCTTATAGCAGACTTTTTTTTTTGATATATTGTAACAGAACTTAAGATGTAATTTTCTCTCAAAAGTGCTCTATAAGTGTTGAATAACAAAATTTGTCTATGGAGGATGTCTTACTTTCAACCCTCCGCATAATGCTTAATTTCCTCCGAGCCCTTAACAATAAACAATGAATTTCTTCCATTTTTGACATTATTACTTTCTTTATTGAAGCTAGAAAAGTTAGCTTTTTGCAGAAAAGTGGAAACTAATGAATAAAGTTGTATCTTCTACTATCATCTTCCTTAATGTGAGCATTCTATGTTTAGCTACGTTTTCCTAAGTAAAGAAAATACTTAAAATTGACTAATAAATATTTAATCCTGATATCTAATGAGACAAAAGGAAGAAAATCTAGTAAAATTAACTTAGAAATATCTACGGAGAATCTTACCTGCGTCTGATAAGTGAAGCAACGTAAACCCAAACAGATAAAACATTGTTAGGAAATGGATGGATGTATACAGCAACAGAAAATTCAATTTCAGGAGCATCATTCATATGGACTCCAGTAGACTTGACTGCATCAACGACCTCGGAAGGGCTGTTATAAGGCATATTTATTGGAAAACCACACATCTGAAAAGGTTATCAAATAGGGCCTATTTGATTATTCCTAAAATTAATCTATAATTAATAATTTGAAGCATTGAAACTAATGATAAATATTACTTTGTAAGAAGCAAGAATGTGTTGTAATTCTTGAATGTGATTTACTGCTGAACTCCCTTCTGCGGACCACGCTGCCTTTTCTAATCCTGGCAATAACTTCTTCAAAGAAGCAGAGCAATATCTGTTCCAGATGGTTCTGAAATACATTTGAACTTGAGTTTATAAAGAAATGCACATAATAGTATTGGACTACAATTATGTGAACTTTTTAATAAATTTGTGGGGTGCAAGGTCATGTTAACAAATTGACTGCCCCAAAAAATTTCAGTATTCT